>JBAJHX010000041.1:6270494-6285693 GCA_037176925.1 Amniataba percoides
CTCTCTCTCTCTCTCTCTCTCTCTCTCTCTCTCTCTCTCTCTCACACACACACACACACACACACACACACACAAACTATAAGACAGAGGAAACTAATTATCAGTTCACAGAGTGGATGAGAAACCTGAACCTCAATGAAAAATCTGAAGGACTGGCAGACTATAGACACAATAAATCAGGATGTTACATTATAGGATCAACAGTGTGTGTTTGTCTAGTGGTATTTTTGGGGTTTGATGATTTGATGAACTTTGGGGTCATTTCTGATTCAGTTGCAGTTGTACTGCGTATTGGCAAAAATACTTCAGTTTGTGTGGCTAAGATAAGAGCTGCCCTTATACGACTAGGATTTTATTCATGTTAAAGAGAATTAAGCTTTGTGTGTTTAATCTGGTTTTATGAGTATGCTTGCATGTTTGTGCTTAAATTGGAAGTGAAGTGTGCATCAGATATGAAAGTGGACACAGCAAATATGTGAGTTTGAACCTCTGTGTTAAGCCACCTGTGTGTGATATGAGTGGAAGTGTGAGAAAGTTCTGTATGTTGTGATTGTGTGTGCTTACAGATACAGGTAACATCAGTGGTGCATGTGTGATGTAAGGCAAGTAAAATATAGTCTGTATTCACTACAAAGAAAACAATCTCTAAGAATCTATGAATTTTAGAGGGCCAATTGCAACTTTGTGGAAAACAGCACGAGCAAAAATTAAAAGTATTATTTAAATATTTAAAAAAATGATTTCATGTTATGTCTGTGGGATTTAATGGCCAGAGGCCAGGCTCAATGTGTTGGGTGTCAAAATAGAAAAGAATATAGGCCAGAGCTTTGGTGAGCTTTGAGCTTTAAACAGTCACCAAAAATGAATTGAAGTAGAAAGAGAATCTGCCTCTCTTAGCATGTCCAGAAATCCAAAACGCAGTTGCTCTGCTGCTTCAGAGTAAAATGCACTAATGACAGAGTGCAGCTTTCCAACGCTCACTGAAATTTCTTCACACCCACAACACACCTCAGGGTGCTCAGCACCCTTCAAGTGTGAAGCAGATCAAATGAACAGTTGATAATTGAAGTCAGACAGACAGAGATTCCTTCTATTTTTAGGTGGACAATAAGAGGATAAAAAAACAACACGATTATCCTTTAAACTTACTGCACTCGTTATACACTAATACTTTTGCAGCACTTGTTAGTTTGTTCAACACTGTGATGGCTTCTCAGATGTGAATTTTTGCTGACCCTTCTCCCTTTTAAATGACTGTAAATTGTGTTTCAGTGTTCAGACCAATCCAATAAAAGTTCATTTAGGGCCAGTGTGTAGAATTTAGTGGCATCTAGCTGTGAGGTTGCATACTACAACTGAATGCATTCTCCTCCCCAAAGCCTGGTCTTTCCTCTCTCAAGAGTCTTTGTTGTTGTTTTCTGGGCTACTGCAGAAACATGGCTCATTATAAGCTGACAAAACACTACAATTAGTTTCATGTGATTGTAAATAGATGAAAACATACTTATAAATATCATTCCATTTCTTCAAATGGATCCACCTAAATCCTACACAGTGGTCCTCCAAGTCATGCAATGTGCTTTAAATGATGGTGGAAATATGTATTAATCACATATATATAATGATTATTAATTGAGAAAATGTTCTCTTTCTGCTACAACTCTAACTCTGCTTGTGTATAGGAGTAACATTAGTGGTCATGGTGATGTTGCTGCTAGTACGTGTGTGTGTTGGGTTTATACCTTTCTGTCAGAACTCTTCAGTCACACTCTGTAGTGATCAAAGCTCTCCCTGAGACCCCCTACCTTACACACTCACAGCCAAGCAGCCAACTGGACATGAATTGCTCAGCCATGCACCACGTGCTCCACATGGATCATACAGGATCTCACTCCCTCTCACACACACACACACACTTATACATACACACATAAATGCACGCTCCTCCTGTCTTGTTTCGTGTCTTTCATCCCACTTGTTCCTTATTCCTTTCTTTTTTCTTTTCACCGTGCTGTGTTTTCTTCCGCTGTTTCAGCTTCTTGGGTTTCTAATTAAAGCTTCACTGTTGAATGTATTGCTCTTACAGGTTCATCTTGACGAGACACAGCAGTTTTTGTTGTTTTTTGTTTTGTTATTAAACTGCATGTCATCTATCGTTTTGAAGCAGTGACATTCATTTAAATCAAAATGACTTAGCAGCTAATTTTATTTGATATGCGGTCTCGTCATGCATCAAACAGGATGTTAAATGAAGTAGCAAAACAAAATTGTTTCTAAACATCATCCATTTATTGAACATTTGGAAGTGTCTCTTTTCAACTCTCTCTCCTTTTTACTTTCAGTGGTCCTTTTAATTTTGACAGACTCACATGATGAACTTTGTTTTTACTGTGTGTGTTTACTTTTGGTGTCTCTCCATATAGCTTTCACTCTCTGAAAAAGACCCAGAATATACGTGATTTTGTCAAGAGGCTACAATCCTAATTATAAACTACAGGCTGTTACAATTACTAACCCCTCATGTCCTCCCCATAAACCACTGATTAATGTTATATCTTTTCATTTCAATGGAGAGTATGCATCTCACTTCCCTCCACATCTACTCATCTCCTCCAGGCCCTGAAACAGCCCACAGAGCAGAGAGACAGGAAATGGAGCAGAACAGCTTAGCACAAGACTGGAACCACACACACACACACACACACACACGCACACACACTTCTGCACTGATACACCAAACTTAATGGGAAGCCTGATTTTCAAACTCAGACATGCTTATTTCTCACACGTCCACCATGCTGAGACAGTTTTAACTAAGCTATAAATCTTTTGGATCATACGTCAGAAAGTATTTTTGACCATAATGACACAATCAAACAAGGTTTAATGTCTGAATTATTGCCAGATAAACTTGAAGTGAATAAGTAAATTAAGTTAATAAGGTTGGTAAACTGAAATGTCAGAATCAAATCATATTTAGATAAAAGATGACAGTAAATAGGTTCACAGGAGACACTGGTAGAATAATGATCCTGATAGACTTATCTGCACTGGAGGGGGAAGAGAGAGAGACAGCCTTCCCCGCAGAGAGGAAGTGGGGGTTGGGTGAGGGGCAAAAACCCCACAAGTGTTCCCAGGCCATAACATTCATAGAGTTATGACAATTATCATCATTTCATTACAATTATTATCATCATCACCTGTGGAGGCTGGCCTATTGATCCAATACTTGCATTATATCTATTTGCCTCTACCTTTTGTATGGATGTCTACCACAGTATTTTATGTTTTATTGTATCTTATTATTTTTTATTGTATTTCTCTTTGTAATAGGTAGCTCCCTCAGTGAGCGGCTGCCCCATCCACAATGTGTGAAGGAGAGGTACCTCAGGTCTTTCCTGCAGACTGTTTTGCATTCACTTATACCTGAGATACTATATATTTCTTATATTTTATATTCTCAGACACTCTGTACAATGTACAGGTATACTTACAATTATAGTTACAATTATCTATCTTGTTTATTTATTTTTATGTCAATTCTTACTGTCTATTTTCCACTATATGTTTTCACAGCTGAATCTGGCCATTGAATGGGGTGTCAGAGTCTCAGTCTGACAAAATATAATGTTTGATGTATAAACCTGTACACGGTTTTATAGTAGTATAGTTCATTATTATACACCAGTCAAAATGCTTTATCGATCTATTTCAGCCTCGCTTGTTAATCAAGATAAAATGAAAAAAATGTACCCCGCATTATAAGTTGCACCACTTACTCCACGGTAGACACAGGTGCTATCCCTAAATCCTAAATCAGATCCCAGAAGTGAATCCCTCACCTTAGTCACTGCCAGATTATCATACTGGCTAAGGCTGACTGCACTGTATCGAGAGCAAAACAGAAAGACAGCGAGAAGAGACAGATAGGATAAAAGAGCAAGAGAGAAACTCAGAGAGGATCATTTTGAAAAAAAAACCTGCTTGTCATCAGCTCCACAGAGCTGAAATCCCCTCTCTCAGCTCTCTGGCTCATGAACAAGCAGGGAGCTACAATGGCCAGCAGATTCCTCTGGATTTGGAGCACAATGGGTGGGCAGTCATCCACCCAGTAACCTTAAAGCCCCCACCACCCTCCTCTCATCAGCCCACACTCTATTTCTCGATCCACATAGCCTCTAGATCGACCTGGCTGTCAGTGGCTGCTGCAGCCTCCTTTATCAGTGTCTGGCTGGCTGAAACTATACATGAATGTTTTTGTGCACACAAACTTACACTGCAAAAATTAATCATGGCTTAGTTTGTTTAAAAATATTTGCTATCTATTTGACTTTATTTAAATGAACATTATCATCATCATTTGGGCAGAGGGTGCTGGTCCTGGAGACAACCTGTAGGTGTTGAAGTGTTTAAAAAAGTTTTTGGAAGTAGACACACCCAAGCTTTCACCAAAAGTCCAAACACTGAATATGAAGATGGTCCAGTGATTGTGTGTAATCGGTCTGATTCACTAATGTTTTCATCTGGAAAATTCATATCAAAGTGGTTGACTGATGCAAATTTCAGTACTTAGGGTTTTTCTGTGAAATGTGTTCTGCTTTCACAGTTCTCAATTGTTAGATTTTTGTAGCGGAATACATGATAAATGAATACTGTAGTAAAGACTCACTATTTCCTGTTCACCATTTCCGTCTCATTACCCTTTTCCTTTCCTTCTCACTGATTCGCTGTTTTGTTAACTCTCTGCCACCCCCTAATTATCCTCATTACGTCCACCTGGTCTGCATGAACCTTATAAGCACAACTTCCTCCTGCTTGTTCTTCTCACCTTATCATGGGGCAGCAGACCTGGTAAGAAGCTTTGGCTTTCGTTTACATTTGAATATTTGGTTTAACTGATTTAATGTTTTCAATCTTAGTCTGACACATGGGATGAAAGACTGAATGCACTTGTTTTTTTCTCCATTTATTATTGCAACAGTCCAGATCCAGAACAAACTGAAATATATTTTGTGAAGAAGTTTAATGGCCTTCCTCTCCATGCATCCAGATTAATGCCCATGATGATAATCAACCTTTGTTGAGACTCCTACTTTACAAATACAATACATGTAATGTGTGGTGACACAAAGCCAGTCAACCACTGAACTTGATGAACTTGGCAATGTTTTGGATTGTTATGGCAGTGGTCAGATGTTTTTTTCAAAAATGGATGTCCCAGATTTCTGAAAATTGTTGCAATGTAAAACTTGTTTCTTTTGTAGGTCTGCTGTAGTTAGATATTATTGTAGATATGAGGAGGGCAAAAAATAAGCGATTTGAAATGTCTGATCAGTAATCTTAAATATATTGATTTTATGATTAAGTACATAAATCTGATGTCTGAAGTACATCCTCATGAATTTCAAAAAAATCTCATTGTTTGTTTCATTTATGTGTGACTGAAATATCACATTAAGTTTAATAGTCTGTTACAAATGTCTTCTAAACATGATTGTACATTTTCTATGCAATTAAAATACATAAGTCTTAAATATTATACTTTTGTTTTCAATGTACCCAGCACATCCTGGAGATTTTAGAATTGTCACTGCTTTGCCAAATAAGGGTTTTTAGTTGCAGTGATGTGATATATAAATTTTTCTATTTCTACTGTGGGTATGGGAAGGCAATGACACTACTTTTTATCGCTTAACAATAATCCTAATTTTAATCTTAAACACTGACTCATCTTGAACTAAATAAACTAAATAAATTGCTTCACTTGTATAAAGGGTACAAAACATGTTTTTAAAGATACACACACTGACTTTCTATTAGTTCTTAATGTGTTTATAAAATTTTAAATCCTGCATTCAAGTTCAGTCCCATCCTGAGCTCATTAAAAGTTACTTGCTCTGTTCAGTTGAACCCATCAGAGGAGAGTTTGTCATCCATTTGCAGTCTGCTCTTAACTTAAGAATCTCATGGCTTTATTACAGCCAGGTGTTTAATGCTCCTGCTCTTTACATAATCATTTGGTCAGTCTCAGACTATAAAACAGTGACAAGATTATCCAGTAATAACTACCATCTAATGTCTCAGGTAATGTTCTATTACTGTCTGAACCAAAAGTATTGAGATGGCAGCAGATAGCTTAGAGTAGCATGGTGAGGGAGCAGCCGCTTAGCCAAGTTACAGCTACAAACTTTGAGTGTGTCTCTGTATTTTCATGTGGGCAAAGCCTGATCCTAATAACCAGGATCGGGCCCCATGTGTCTGTCATAATGATGATAGTAATAGCCACAGCACTTTGCTACAGTGTTAACAGAGGTGTGACGAGCATCCGTATATTTTTAAAGTGTAATTACATCAATCTATCATTTTTAGTTCCAATAAAAAAATGTGTGTGGGGGGGAAGATGGAGGCAAGATTCCACAAGAACAAAGAACTGAGTGAGGAATAATATATAATCTCAAATTAATTTTTAGAGTAAAATGAATTTATAGAGTGATTGTCCATAGAGTTTCAACACAGGTGGATCTATCACTTTATTTTTGCCTTTAAAGACAATTTCCTGCTGTTTAAAAGGATATTTGGAATCACTCTTGGGTAAGGTGACGGTCCTCAGCAACATTTTCCAGCTCCTGCTGGGGAATCCAGGCCAGATGAGGCATGTAATCCCTCCAGAATGTTCTGGTTTGATCCCAGTTCCCCACAAGTTGCCCAGAAAACCACCAAAGGAAGGTGCTCAGGCTACATCCTTGTCAGGCTCCTCCTGAAAGACCAGCGGCTGTCTGAGCTCTTCACCTTTTCTTTAAGACTGAGCCTAGCCGCCCTGCAGCTGCATATATCCAAAATCACATTCTTTTAATCTACAATTCTACAATTTCAGAGATGTTATATACTCCAGTTTAATGCAGCCCCAAACATTCCATCAGTCCTCAACAACAATTTGTTATCTCAGCTGTACAATCAATCAAAAAGTCAAAGAACAAGCTGTTTATGACATTTTTATGATCATTTCTGGCTTCTTTTTTTTTTTCAAAAAAACTTATTGCCAAAGCTGTCTAAACAAGGTTAAACTGGCTGGCATCTCACTCAACTGAAGAGATAGTTGTGAGAAGATAAGGTAACTAAAATGCTCTATTGTAAATTTAACCAGTAACTCGTGTTACTCTTCAGACCAGGCTCCCACTCCAAGACTGTTTCTGGGCAAATGACCAATTCTTTTAAAGAAAAAGGTTTTGATTCCTGTTGGCATATTTATTGATCACAACATTGCCTTTTCATATGTGCTGCTAAAAGGGCTGCTCTCCATTGAATATCAATCCCAGTTCCACTGACAGTCAGACAGAAAATCATCATGGATCTATTCATAGGTCATATTTTATTCAGCCCATTCTCTTCTGTTGTATTCAATTTTGACTTGCACAATTCATGTTCTGCTGCGTTTTTTCTCTCTCCTCTATTTTAATATTTCTCACCCTCTCTCCCTCACCTTCACTTATGGCAGAAATGTTTTGTGTATGATCACAGATCAACAGTTTTTCAACCGGCTTTACAATCTGTTTAGCTGTGACACCCTCTGTCCTTAGACCCTCGAACCAGGTCAGGAAAAACTTCAAAAAAACCTTCATGGGAAAAAGAAGAAACAGAGAATGAGTCCATGAGTCCAGGTGCAGCTCTAGATGTCCTCATATGGAGCTCTGGTCCACTTGACCTTCTCTCCACAACACACACACGGATCGTGTCCCCACCAGGCCAGAGAACCTCAGACAGGTGGACCACAGCTGGAGTCAATGAGGAACCTGCAAGACTGGAGAGAACAAAGAGGACTGATGCAAAGATGAAATGATTAAAGCAATAATCGAAAGACATACCCTTCCTATTTTTTCCTTTTTTTTATAAAATCCATAAATCTATCCACTGATCCACAAATTTATAAGAAATGAAAAAAAATGGTATGAAAACATACAATCTTAAAATCCATCCATCCATTTTCTAACCTGCTTATCCTGAGCACACAGGGTGGCGGGGGTGCTGGAGCCCAACCCAGCTATCTTGGGGCGATGATGTGGGAATATTTTTCTTTGCAACTGATGAGAAATGAAAATTCTCATCATTTTCAGAGCTGTTTGATTGCAGCTGTGAAATCTTGTTTATCACCACTGTTTGATTCTCATTCACAATCCAAAGTACAGGGCAGCCTTCTGTACATTATGGTATTTTTCTGAAGTTGAAAAATGCCAAATAAGTCTTATTTAGAGTAATTTAGATAATAATCATGCTTAATATGCTCCGTATTTGATTCGTCAGATTGCTTGGTTTAAGAATAAGAATGTGCATGAGCCTTTTTGGTCAGGTATGTGTACACAGGTGATTGTCTGGGTGTTGGATATGATGTTCCCCAGCCACACATGCAGCATCCTTTGGTCAGGACGTTTATGATCCACTGACAGGTGGGGTCTGGCACAGTGAGCTGGATAAGATTGGTATAGAGGATAACTGGGATGATGGTGTTGAACGCCAAACTGAAAAACAAACAATATTCTTGCATATGTTCCTGCAAGATTTAATGCATTCCCATGCTGACTGCATCATCTACTGACCTGTTTGGTTGGCAAACTGCAGGGGGGCCTGTGATGTTCCCATTGATGGAATAACACCTGTCTCTCAAAGCACTTCACTACCACAGACATCAGGGTGACAGGGGTTAGATCAGAAGAAAACTTCATTGATCTCCAGAAGTCTGTTGAGGTAAGTTAAGTGAATATGCGCCTCAGCTGGTCAGCACAGTTTAATAGAGGAGGGAGACACACTGTCCAGTCCTGGGGCCTCATTTATAAAACTGTGCATAGGAATCACAATAAGCTTGCATATGGATGAAACACAGAAAGTTCTGATTTATAACACACTTGTTCTACGCTGGTTTCTCTTACAGTAATAATATAAGTCTCTATCACACCCCTAATTAATTTCATTTAACCTGATGGAATGGTGATGATAGCTAACAGAAAGGGTAAAAACAAGACATTTCATGTGGTGTGAATTAGAAGTTCTTGTTGGGGCAGTAGAAAACAACTTTGTTTGATGGACACAAAGTGGGCATGTGGCAGATGCTGTTAATGCTGTTAATGTTAATGCTTTGGAGCGCAGGCTAAAAGAAGTGGTCCAAAATCAGCGTGGACAGGCAGGGGTCAGGGGACCCCGGAGCTCACCCCACTTGATGAGAAGCTGTCAGGGATTATTGGGGAAGCTCACTGGAGTGAATAAGGCGAATGGAGACAGATGTGCATGACACAGGAAATGACACAGGTAACAATGTACTTTGTATTCCCTTGATTAAAATGAGTTAGTCAAATGCATTCAGGTTGTTTACATTTATATACAAAAACAATGCATTCACAAAAATTATTTCTGTTTTGAGTGTTCCAGCAGGGTCGGTGGTGCTGAAGCAGCTGAGCAGCTGTGTGCGACTCCACTGCACTTTATCAGACTCAGCTGCTGTGTTCTCACTGATGAAGTCCTTCAGATCTAAAGAGACAGCAGCGTTTGGCTAAAATGTCTGAGGACAGAGGTCGAGGTCGGGTCACAACGGTCACTACAACCACAGAGATACAGCCACATTCCTTAGCCATCGCATATTATGAAGCACAGTTGGCCTATATGATGAAAATATGTGAAACTATGCACTCAGACATCCAAACTGAAGAACTGAAAACAATATCCATGAAAATGTAATTGGTCCAGCTGTTCACTTTATAATTAATTAGAATCTCTGAGATATCTGAGGAGGCTGAAAACACAAATGGGGGACTTTTCTTTGCTTCTCTCAGCCTGGTACAGAAACTGTACAACATCTCCCGACATTTTATCAAATGTCATAGCCGGAAGTCCAGAGAGACACTGGTTGTTTTTTTTTTTAAAGTTTCTCCTTGTTTATTTACAAAATGCAAAAAGATAACAAAATGCAAAAAGAAAACAAAAATGTGGGCTTGTAAAAGAGCTTAACATAACAGAACTAAACTCAAGCACTAACATAAGATAACTGCAGCACAATCTGCTCCACCTCTGATATGATGAAAACATATATAGAGGCTAACCAGGCCAATCAGACATGTTAGACAAGCACTACCCATTATTAATTGCAGAGAAATAATAAAAACAATATCAACCACATTTGTCAAAGCAACAATAAGCTAAACTAATTTGAAACCCCTCTCCATAAAAGGGACTTGATGCAGCCACATTAGCAACCAATCCTATTAAAGCATTACATTACTAGAATTACTTAAATTAATATAACAAAGTTAACAAAGAAAGTTAACGAAACATTTGCACTCCAATCAGGTAACTGCGCTGTCATAAATGCTAATAAAACTGTGTTTGTTTATATATGACACCAAAATCTCTGTCCAGTTTTTTTATGTTTTCTACATTTTGAGTGTTTTGCTAAAAGTAACCTAAACTAAATAAACAAAACAGAAGAAGAGTTTCTACCATGTCCTTAGTTCAGTGTGTGGCTGCTGGTGTAGCCATTTCAGACTAAATAAAATAAATCAACCGTCAAACATCCAATACTAATCACATAACAATCCATCATGTCCTCAGAGAATCTTCTGTTTTTCTTAAAAATGTAAAAAGAAACTAAACAAAACATGCAGAAATGTGTGTGTTTGATGTATAAAATAGGATCTGAGTGCCTGAGAAAACTCTCATCTGATCTTATCTTGAGGCAACTCTTTTTAAACTCTCATTATTAAGAATGGACCCCCTGTGACTTATTTTTCTTTCTTTGACATAGTCGCCCCTCTGTTCACCACATTGTCTTTCCTCCTCCATTCTACACAGTCACTTTTACAATTAGAGTGATGTGTGACTTTGACCTCATGGGGAGAAACATCTTTTGACTGATTAATCTTTTAAAACTATTTTATTCATCATGTTTTGGTCTAAACACTGTTTTAAAGGCTTACCAGCTCTGAAGAGAAATACATTTTATCAAAACTTGAAAACTTGTCATTGTTTGTGGCATAAACATAAAAGACTTTTCATTGAAAAATAGTATTAAACCCCAGAGGAGTTTACCTTTAACCTTAGATCCATTGTCATATAATTGTCTCAGAAAATTACATAAAAAATGAGTCATTCAGGAGTATGTTGGTATTTTGTATACAGTATATTAAGGTGGACAGCCTGAGAAAATCTCATGTTTACTTTGTAGAAAACATCATGTTTGTACAGGTTTTTACCAGAGTGAAATGTAGTTGTTTCTCCTGTCGGAAACAATCTCTTTTTTATTCCATTTTCAGAGCTAAGTGTCTTCCTTTCCTAACGCAGTCCACTAGAGATACTTTCAGTCTGGTTATTTGACCAGTAAATCTGCCATAATAGTCAATTTTCTGCATCTTGTATCTTATCGACCTACATTAAAGTAACAATCTTTGGCGGCACCCATGGTGCTAAGCAGTACTTGCAGGTCTGTTTTTGGAACAAACACCTGTGTGATGACTCAAAATTGTCAACAATTTAGTTAGAGAAGATTTTATATTTATAGACATTTGTGGTATCTACCGGTCCAAAAGAAAGAGAGCCACATCTGTCAGTCCCACTTCTTCTTTCTAAGCAACACTAAAACACGCTCTCTTTTTTCCTCACTGACCTGTGCTTTGTCTTGTGGAATATTTGCTTTTATATGAATGATGAAATTGTTTCTTTTTCTGCAGATTTGCACATTTTAGAAGTTTAGTCACATATCTTTTTTTGCTCAGCTACAGTAACCATTTACTTAAAACGCTAGGCAAGACAAGAAAGAACAGTTTGCGGCTTCAGTTCATAGTTGAAGAGAGTCTGTTGTGTTCGCTGCATCTTCCATCTCTGGCAGACCAGCCTCTGGTGTGAGATGAAAAACGTGCCACTAACTGTGCCTCCTTTTTTATTTTTGCTGGGAAGGTTGCCACAGACTCTTGCAGGAGTGCTGGTGTCTTTCGTTATAGTAAAACGCTGCACTGTTGATTCTCTGTAGCATACGGTGAGCCAACCCTCTTTTAAGCATTTTGTTTTCAGATATTTCACCATTTTTGAGAATGTTTTAAAAGACAGAGGGTCGTCTTAATGTAGCTGTAATTATCACAAGACACTTGCACACATAGTGTTAACAGTATCGTCCATGTTCTATTGTACATTATTTTTAATTGTATATCCTATTAAATTTTATCCTTTAATAATAATTTAGGTCTATATTTTATCTTATTATTTGAGTTTATTATTTATTTTAGTTCTATATCTCTTCTATTTCTATATAATATCTAAAATACTGGCACGGTTAGCTTGCTAGTGAACGCAGTAAAGAGATATTTCCCTCAGGAGTTAGTGAAGACCAAAACAATGCTAAAAGAGACTAAATGTACTCCCTATCTGCTGGATGTGTGTACAGGTATGCATTTGCTAATAAGTCTGCATTAAGTCAACTTTAAAAGTCATTCAGTGTCTCCGCTGTCCTCGCCACAAACATTGCTTTGTTTCTTTGCCTCTGCTTTGGACGTTTGAAAAATCCAGAGGTGTTTTTTTGGCTTGTGTGCCACCTGACTATTATTCTGCTTGCTTCCCGAAACAAATGCAAGTGTGTCTCTCAGCTCTCTTAGTCTCCCTCAGTGTGCTTTCTAATCTTTCTATTTCACACTATTTTTTTCCAACTTAACCCTCTTTTCCTCATTTCCCTCCTCCCCCATCTTTCATTCTTTCTTTCTCTTCTCCTCATTGACCTCTCCCCCCTTCCCTCCCTCCCTCTTACTTCCTCACTCACCTTCACTCCCCCTCTCCTCCCCTTCATCTTCCCCATTTTATCATCAGTCCCCCCCCTCCTCTTGATGTGGGACAGATCAAGGAGCTGTGTTGCGGAGTAACGCGGATTGAAAGCGACGCGTTGGAATGTGACTCCAGCTGAGCTCTGAGAGCAGCAGGAGGAGGAAATCAAGAGCAAGTATTTCACTCTCTACCTGTTAAGTGTTTCTCCCAAACTCTCTTTGCTATTCTTTTATTCGTGTCCTTTTCTCCTCCACCTCTCCGTGCTGTGTGATTTCGGGCTGCTCTCCTGATGTTCTGCATCTTCTCATCTCTCTCTGACTTCCTGTCCTCGTGCAGGTTCACCTGTCATCTCTCGCTTGATTACACTTCCCTGGTCTCCTTTTATTCCCTACGTGAAGGTTCACTTTATCGGCTCTCTGTCTGTCTGTTTGTCTGTTTGTCTGTCTGTCTGTCTGTTTGTCTGGCTGTTCACAGTGTAAATGCCAGCGAAAGCAGGGTGAGAAATGGTGAGAGGGAGGGCAAACACATGGAGATGGACACACACACCCTTTTTCCAACATGTCACCGTACTCTCTCTCTCTCTCTCTCTCTCTCTCTCTTCATCAGCAGAATGAAAGTGCTTTCTGGCGGTATTTGAATGAGACAGAAAGAGCTCTATTCAGCCTCTCTGGCCAGCTTTTATTAACACCGCGCGTCACTGAGGCGACAGAATCTCCCCTCCTTCACCCCCTCACACACACACACACACACACACACACACACACACACACAAGGAGAGGGAGGTGCTCTGTTCAGGTACGATGATTCCCCTCTCTCTCTCTCCCTCTTTTCTCTCATCCCTCTTTTTCATTGGCTCCTCCTCACTCGGGGGGATTTTGTTACACCCCCACCAACACACACACACACACACAAACACCCTCCTCTTCCTTTCCAGCACACCTCCCTCACCTCCCCCTCTCTGTCTGTCTCTTTGGCCCTGCTGCTGAATGGACAGATGCGTAAAGGGGCGATCAAACTCCACAGATCCGCCGGCGGCAGCATCACGGAGCCGCAGCGGCTCAGAGGAGCAGAGGACCGAGCGGACACGCTCCTCCTGCGGACTGTGCAGGCCCACAGAGGCGATGACTGGACCACCTGTTTGCAGCCTGCGGCCGCAGAGGCGCCCCGACTCGGATGAATGGATCCTTGCTTCTTCTTTTTCTGCTTTTTTCTTTCTTTCTTTTTGTTCACGAGCTGCCGTGGCTCGTCTGTGCCGATCCAGAAATAGCAGCAGCCAGTCTAGATTATGCGAGGGACCGTCTGATCAGGTTTATTGCAGCTGTTTGGTTTTCAGCGCCAAATGTTCCCGTTTTGCGTGATTTTTAATTTTTTTTTGTGTGTGTCTTTCTGGTCGCCCCTAATTTGAGTTTCCAGCCTTGATGCAATTTAGGCTGTGGGAGTCGTTCTAATTAATGACTTGATTGACAGGTCGGTAATTGGATTTATTTCATCAGCTACCCATTCCTTGAAGTTGTGAAGCTTCTTAAGGCGCTGCAGAAATTGACTCTGGGGCTTTATGTCTGTATAAAAGAATGATAACATACCCACTTGAAGGTTGTAAAGATTTGTGATTGTTATTCTGATTTTAATGTAGTCACTTTCCAAATTCTTAACCCTTTTCCAAACCAAACCTGGAGTTTATGAAGCCCAAGGATGCAGAACAGCAGGAGCTGCAGGACATTTCGTAAATCCATATAATCAAATATAATATGTACTATATGGATATTTAGGGAGGGAAAAGGACAGAGCTGTACAGTGAGAAATCAAGATCGTTCCTATTCCTGTTCGTCTCTCAGAGTCTTTCACATCATAAATTGGGGTAGTTTTGACTAAACATGAAGAACCAAGAACTGCACAGTTGGAAATCCAGCTGCCTTCAGAGACGACACTACGGGTATAAAAGGCGCATTGTGAGCTTTCTGGGTGAATGTCACACCTGTTGCCACACCTCAGGGAGGGGGGTCTTCTGGTCTGTCTGTTCTGCTCAGTCCAGTATGGCTGAGTATGATTCTGTATGTTTGACCAGCTCTCTGCTTTCATCAGTCTTTGCCAGCTTTTATGTTTTTTTCCCAGCTATATAAATCCCAGAGTTTTTATTTTAATGTCTTTCCATCTATCAACTGACTCTGTCTGTCTGTGTGTGTACATCTTTTCTTTTAAAATCCAGTCTTCCCAATGCCTAGTGCGCTGTATGGCTTTTTATTCCTATCTGACTGTACTGATGGTTCATATAGGGATGGAAGCCATGCACTGCACTGGGAGCACAGCACACTGGACCATGGACTCCCCGTCACCACACACACACACACACACACACTATAAGCTAACTTGCTATAAATGCATGCCCAAATCCAGATCCAGGAGGCCTTGT
>JBAJHX010000041.1:6298486-6320558 GCA_037176925.1 Amniataba percoides
ATGGGACAATGTGTGTAACCATGCCACTGTGTTACTGTCTTTCAGATGGTGAAGAGCTTTTCTAATCGTTCCCGTAAGGCCAGGATTATGTCTGAGATGAGGGATGACAATGACTTGCCTTTGTTTGGAGAATGGCAGACTGAAGAGTATCAGCCACCTATAGCCGTGGAAGGGAAGGTAACCATGTTTGTGGACTAGAATTGATAACTGTAAGGAAATATGATTATTCCAGCACATATTAGGATACAGCAGAGAAAATGGCACAGATTTACAAACCACTCATTTTACAAGAAAATGTGAAGACAAATATGTGCTTATTAGTAAATACTATGTGAAATAGGTGAAAACTATGATGAATGCACATCGAAAATTACCAAAGCTTTAACAAAGTTTTATAACAGCATTTCTTACATTGTATTTTTCTGTTCCCTTCAGGTACCCCGCAATGACTATGGTAATGTCTACCTGTTTAAGCCCTGCATGTTACCAGTGGGCTGTGTTCACCTCAGGCTGCCTAACCTGCATCGCGTGGCCAGGAAGTTGAACCTCGATGCCGCCCCTGCAGTCACAGGTTTTGATTTCCATGGAGGATACTCACATGCTGTGTAAGACAACACTGAGAATAGGATCAGGCTATACAAGGAAACAGTGGTGTGAATCCCATCTATATCAGTATTTCTTAGTACATACCCTAAGCACAGACTGCTGAATGTTAGGTATGTTAAAAAATATACAAACCTACATTTCTTTTTTTTTTATTTACTCCCACATACTTAAGAATCCAAATCAAAATTATGTTAGAGTACAGCAATATACATAACAGTGACAACAAAGTTCAACAAATAAAGGTAAACAATAGGCAAGACTATTATGATCACAAGCATGTGTACATAAGAAATACAAGTGTCAATTAACAGGTCCTGTGTTTCAAGAAACAATACAAATATAGATATTGAGCCACTATACATGAAGTGCCTTATTATATACTGTATAAGTATAGTTTGAAGGATCTATATTGATAGTGACAATACATAATTATATGTACATATTAAAAATGCATTTAAACTGTAAAAATATCATCTATAATGCAAGGAAGCAGGTTCTCTCAGGTAAAACTACTCCACTATAAACATTTATATATATAAAGTATATATACAGTTTGAATGATGAGTCACACACGCTAAAGTCTGAAACATTGTTAAGTCTGCTAAGGACATGATAGTTCCCCTCTACTGAAGAAAGAAAAAATGTAGTTCCTAAAAATATGTTAAATTTAAGGAAATGAATATTTTGTGTCTGTTTCAGGACTGACGGTTACATTGTTTGTGAGGAACATGAGGAGATTCTCAGAGCTGCTTGGATAGAAGAACAAGACATTAAGAAACAGAAGGAGAAAGAGGTGAGACAAAAGGAGAGACTACTCTTTTTTGTAGAGTTCATTGTCATTTGAGAATTATTAGAAATGCAGTTTTGCTTTCAACATGAAACAAAATCAGTTATTTAAAACCTGTTTGGCACCAAAACATCACATTTGCCCTTTCTTCTCTTCCACTTTCCAGAAAATAGAAAAAAGGGCAATCTCCAACTGGACTCTGCTGGTGAAGGGACTCCTGATCCGAGAACGGCTAAAACAGCGCTATGGAAAAAAGAGCCAGGGACTGGAGAGTCTTACTCACTCGGAAGAAACTGGTGGGCTTTCATCTGAAGAGGAGGTGGTTGAAGATGGAGCTCATGGAGTTAAGACTGCGTCTGAAACTCTGGCCATGTCCTGGCCACAGAACAGACAAGCAGAGAAGGACAGAGAAAGCAACAGCAGACTGAACAGGAAGACGACAAAACGAGAAAAGAGAGGGCAAGAGAAACATTTGTTCCCCTTTGAGAAAGCATGATGTTAGAGAGTCAACACTATATTCTAGTTTGGTTAAATCAAGGTTCAAACATCCTGCTCTCAGAAAAGCACTTGGCTCTTCCTGATGTTTATCTTGGAACATGTTCATCGACCTTAAAAGCAGGATAAAGTGTGATTTAGATGGCATAAAAATTCAAGTTTGAAATGACATTTTGCAGCTCAACTGTGGAACATCAGACTTTAGGTAAAACTTTAGATAGGAGGGAAAAAGAGGGCGAAAAAGTTGAGGATGCTTGGTGGTGAACTTCTGTGCAGATTTATGTTTCTTTCAGTGGTTATAATATATGCATTAAACCTGCACCTGATGTCTCCACCGTCACTGTACATAAGCCCATAAGCTCATATGCTGTACTGCTAGCTCTTTGTAGGGGAAAAAAACGCACAAGATGAATAATAAACACAGCATATTTACACTTGCTTTTTTTTTTTTTTTACACTTTCTTGTATGGGAAGTATTTCTTACTTTTAGAGCACATACACTGTAAGGTACAGGCAGTGTGACAACCATGATAAAGACAAGACAGTAAAAACCATTTGGTAAATAAAGCATTGTGTACTTTTGTTATGTAACATGTTTTAATTTTTGGTGGCATGTAAAACCAAAACCTTGTGTACTAACACCACCGTACACAGCACAGACTCATACACATCACAGCACCTTGTAGTGAATAAATCAAAATTAGGAAACTAACGGTACTTTAAACTGAAACCATTAATTGTTATTAGACTGTGTCCAGTATGTGCAACTGATTCAGAGCATTGTATTTCGTAGATTCCGTAGATTTTGCGCTGAGAAGTGCTCATGCAGGCTGCTGGAGGTGAGTCAGTGTGGATAATACACACATGGACAGCACTGTTGGTGCCCTTCTGTTAAAGGAAGAAAAACCCACAAAGCTCACTGAAACCCCTTGACACTGACAAAAGTAAAAAAAAAATACTAAAAATTAATTAATGAAAATCAGACATTGTTTTTGAATTGTGGTTCAACAAAATATTAAAAAACAAACTGGCCAGGACAAAAATGATGGTGAGTTTTTCTTTAACGGAGGGGTACCAACAATTTTGTCCACATGCGTGTGTAGTGATGTGATATGAAATGTCATGAAGGCCAACAACAGACAGCAAAAATGTTGTGTGTCAAACAGAAGTTCACACTCAAAATGCAATTTCCTGATCAGAAGATGAGCAACAGAACAAGGCACTTGAACTTAATAACACACACACCATCATCATCATCACTACAATTTACACAAACTTGTACGTAATGTAAATATTGTAACCAATAATAAAGTGACAGGAAACATAATATAAAAACACATTTTCCCAAGAAGACATTGAGCAGAACAGATACTCTTGTGCTCTTTGGCTGTTCAAATCAACTCCAGGATGTCAAAAATGTCCAGGTTGAATCTTTTCTGCGTGACTGTGTAGCACCATTTCAACCACTTAATGAATAGACGTCTTTTTGACTAACTACACAAAAATAATACTCTAAAAATGTTATATGTATTATTTTTAGTGAACGTGATTGCAGTGCAGTTACCTTCCTAGCCATTGGGAGTGCTGCAGTCCTCGTCGGCTCTCTGGTCACATCCGGTCTGTGTTTCTGATTTTTAAATTATTATTAATAGAAAATGGAAATCAAACAGTATTTTAAGATGTCACTAATTCCTCTTTGACCCTGGATAAGAAAAAAATCATTTTCATTTCTCAATAAAAATCACTTGTTTTTGTCTTTTTAAATTAGAGGACTGTGAGGACCATTGAATGACCAAAGACAGGGGCATGTGTGTAATGTGGGTGATTGGGTGGCATTGGAGAGAAGGCGAGAATGTGGCCACGTTTCGTCCTCTGGTTCTTGTCATTTCCAAAAGTATGAAAGTATACAGGACACCCCACCAGTAAATACTGATGATCATGAAGTCATAAAAAACCCGACTGATTTAAGATAAATCCGACAAGACTGCTGCAAGGAGGATTTCATATTTAAACTGCTTCTACTAAAAACAGTAAAGCGATGTCGCTGGAGCTTGTTAAGTGTTGATGTGTGACAGTAAAAACACATGAACTGCTGCATCTCGTCCTGAAAACAGAGGCTGACGTGAAAAGTGCGGACATGACGTCATAGATAAGCACGTCTGTAGCGTCCTTCTTCCGCCAAGCAGCCAAACCAGCGGAGTGTAAATCGCTCTTTGGGTTTCCCACACTCAAACCACTTCTGGCTGTCAACGCGGGCAGAGCCGGTGCTACTCTGACAGGTAACTAATGCCGCCTTCGACCAGTGGAAACTCATGCGGAGGTTGTTTGAATGTACCTGTTTACTCTGGAGATTTAGAGGGCCTTGTTTACATCTCAATCCCCGCACTAGAGTGGGCAGGAGGCGGAGGCTTAGCCGGGGAAACGATAAAGGGGCGGCTAAACTCACTAGCTCATATATCGTAAATTCTCGTAAGAGGACAGAATTAAGTTTTTCTTAAAACTTCTACAAAAATGCCCAGAAAGCACCTACTAATTTAACTCGCACAACTTGGCTGTGCTCGGCATATCGTCACCTCGCTGCAAACTGATCCAGCAGCACGCTAGCTAGCAAGCTAATCCGGCTAACGGTAAATTAGTCAGCCGCTCGGTGGATTAGACTCTACTACTTTGTCTGCTTAAATTTCCTCTCTCTGGTATTCCAGTGTCCAGCAACAACACAGACTTGTTACGGTGCTTAATGACACATCAGAGCTCTTCCTCCCCATCCCCCAAGACGTGTTATCAAACCAGTGCTGAGTCGCTGTGATACATTAGCCTAGCAATATGTGTGTCACCCAGTTTGCAGCCTATTTTTAGCCGGGACCGGGCGGAATGCTGGCACCGGGACCGACTGGAGGCTTTCCCGGCTACCCATGTGTGGATATTTGCTAAGGCACATTTGAACTCATGTGCCAGCAAATGGCGTTGGTTTTACCTTTTGACCAGGGAGGCAGGACAATGTTGTACACAAAGAAGACGCTTGTATCATCTTCAGGGTCTTCCCTTCGCTCAGATTTGTTTTGTGCATGTTATGTGGTCAGACGACTTATGTTCACCTGGAGAACATGCGAGATACCCATCTGTATAAAAATCAATACTGATACCCCCTTTCAGTCAACGTTGATTATGTTAAGTCACTACTGTTTTTCTGTTGCACCAAAGTGGCCTGAATGTGCATAATGGGAATCCCATTTTTGCAAGGAAAGTAACTTCTTTGGTGTAGATTTTACATGTATGTCATTTCTGTACCATGAGTCTGGTCAAACGTCACAGCTTTGCTGTTGTGTGCTTGTGTTTTCTTGGTGTAAGAACAAAATACAATATTTTATATATACAGCATACAATCTAAAGCTAGAGGTATGCACAAGTCGCAGAAGAAGGGCTTGCAAAAAGATAAGTAACTAGAGATAACAGTGGGAACAAAGAGGACATATTTAATTGTTCATTGCAAGTTATATGGCGAACAGTGTGGGTGTATCTCTGAACTGATGGACTGTGTAGGCTGAGAGAGGGGGGATGGATGGACATTGGACCTAGTTCAGTCTCGGCCCAAGTCCTTTTGATCATGGCAAGTTTATATTCTACCTGGTAAGGAAAATGAATTGTTTGTCAGCAGGCCATATTTACACAATGTAAAGGAAATTCAAAAACAGTTTAAAGTTAAAAACTTTAAGTTTGTGTAATATGACATATTCTGTAATGAATGACATATTCTGTAATGAAAGGTCAGCTTGCTAAGTATAGGTTTGATTAGATGGGCCACATCCAAAACACTTAACACAGTACCAACACACTAGAGTTGGTCATTACAGGGTATATTGAAATCTATGTCTCAGACTTTGCTGATTTTTAGTTTCATATGTGTATTTTGTGTTTTACTATTTCTGCATTTAACAGTGTCATGAAACTGCAGGCAGATCTTTCATGACATTTTTAGGTTTAGCAATGATTAGGTTCATTGATTAGGTTTTTAGATGTTATGAATATTTATTTCAACCTTCTGTTCAATGCCTGCTCAGTTGATTATCTCGTGCATGGTGTTAATAATAACTGAGGTCTTCTTTTGACACTGCTTCTCCTCCAAGCTTTAAAAAGACACATGACACAAATTACCATGGAAAACTGCTGCTATGTGTCAGCGAGAAAGTAACTGTCCAGCAGACAGTGGCAGAAAATAAATAATGGTTCTACAATGACATCTTCAAATTCAAACTTGCAAATGTCAGGATGGAAAAACAAGCCCATTTCTCAAAGATCATTTCTGAAAACAAACATAACCCCATAGTGCCTTTCTCCTTAATAAAAGCTCTTTTGAACTTATCTCCAACGTCCAGTTTAAGTGGTCAAGCATATCTTCTGAAATTAGTGATATTCACAACATTTTTGTATGAAAGAATGAAACCGTCAGATCCAATATTAGAAATACAGAGTCATCAACTCTCCGGGGTCAAGAGTGGATGAGCCACCACCCACCTTGACATCTTTCAGTATGATAACAGATGTTGAAAGGCAGCCATGCACATTTGCACTGGACCCCGTACATACCAGACTGTTTAAATACAAAATTAAACTTTTAAAAAAAAAAAACTCACCATTATTAACACTCAAATAAATAATAATTCTTTCAAAAAATAAATGAGCAGAATCTGCTTGTTCAAGCAAATTAAACCACGTTACCAATCTGGGAGTGAATTTAGATATTAATATTGATTTATAACAACATCACAAAAACAATTTTTCATTAAATGAATATTGCCAACATGACACAGTTTTGAGCTGACAGATGCATTTATCACAAACCAATTATTGCAGCTCTCCCTTAAGAAAATTGCAGTTAATTTAAAACATTGCAGCAGCATTGCATGTTTTGATCATCAGTAAAAGAAAAGGTCAGGAGTTCAATTCATAATCTTGACCAGTGGTCCCCAATCTCTGGGTTGCAGACTGGTACTGGGATGCTCAGAAAGAAAGAAAAAAATCTTATATTTCCCTTTTATTTACAATCACAGGCTAAAAGATGTTTTACTCCATGTAGGTGCCAGGCATGGTGTTGTTTGTTGTCTTAATGTTGTCTGATGTCGTTAATTGTTTATTATATTCTGGTCATATACGGGGATGTGAGTCACGTGGCGTTAGTGGGATGTCAGTAGGTAGTAATGATATCAGCGGGCAGGTTTTGTGAATGAACAGAGAGGTTGAGTGGGAAAGTCCTACTTTTTGCTGACGGCTTGATTATCATGAACATAGCTTTTATGTCATTTTAGAATAGTTTTGGGTGCTCTTTTAAGATTTTCTTTGTATGGATTCAATATTTGTTTTACCTGCATTAAATACACTGAATGAAATTGCCTTTGGAGAAGTGATTCATTGCCAGTGTGCCCGGCAACTAAAGTTTTTCTATATGACTATATGTTTCCTTTTTTCATTGTCGCCATACACTCTGGATATTGGTTTACTTCTGTCTGTTTCTCTCGGCACGCTAGACAAGTATGTGTTTTGGCCATGTGAGAAAATTAAGCACCCAAAATTAGCTAAAATTAGCTAAATAAATACAATGGTTGTTTGTTATAATTATCATCATATGATTTAGTTTTTTTGTAAATCTCCCCAGTGCCCTCCCAATAAAACTATTGTGATAGTCTGTCAGTTACATTTCCCATAATTCTTTGATCCTCATTCAACTTCATGAAAAGTGTGTCATACATTGATCTGGGTTCTTGGCATCAAAATAGTTTATTGCAAATGACAACAGGCTGGTGGTCTCTGAGTAATACTGACCAATTTTTCATCATCTGTAGATATTCTATCTGGACAAGTAAATACATTGCTGTCTTGGAAATGGTGTCTTTTTAAATGAGTCAAACTGATCACTACTTGTTATTTAATTGCCATCCTGTGTAACTCAATTTAATGGAGTTCAATGGACTTTATATGTAGTGGGTAGGTTTGGCCATGAGTAAGAGTCGACTGCATTGTTTTCAATCAAATTTCCAAAATCAAATTTATTTATTTAAAGCTCAAGATCACAAACATTGTTTGCTTCAGGGGACCTAACAGTCTGTATAGTTGTGACACCATCTGTCCTTAGACCCTCGAACTGGGTCAGAAAAGACTTTTTCCCTTTATGGGAAAAAGGCGAAACCTGAGAACGAGCCACAGATGGGGGATCCCTCTCTGGGACAAACAGACGTGCAATAGATGCCACATGTACAGAGGACATAATCATCAGTCATATATGGAAATAAATATCAACCTTTTAATGGGCATTGTCTGTCAGTAGCATTGCATTGTTCTGTTATAATACCATATGACACTTTCGATGTCTTGATATATCCTTTCAGGTTTTGTTTACCTTTTGTATTTATTGACTGTGTGTACAGTTAGGTATGTTGAAGCTCACTTCGCCAAGTCCCTCTTGAGTCAACTTCAAGAATCTTAACAAATAAAAAGAACACTTTGTTTTGGTTAGAAATTTAATCGATGATCTTAACTATTATGCAACATATCATTTGATTGAAATGTTAGCTTTTGTTCTTTTGAAGCAAGGCCAGGAAACAGCTGATAAATGTATTGACAGGAAATTTGTTTGTTTTCCATTTCTGGATGATTTGTTGCTGTTGGTTAGACATCACGTTGGTTATCAGGATGAGACATTTTATAAAAAAAAATAAATATGAATATTTTAATCAGGAATAATTTATTTTCCCCCTTGTTCCTTCCTTTTATCCCTCCACATTCCTTTTCTCCTCTTCAGGCTTTTTTTCTCCTCGAATCGATCTGTGAACAGCTTTCCAAATGAGTGACGGGGAGTGTGACTTCTTCTGCTTCTTCCGCTGCTGCTGACCGGACTCTCTACACACCTCAGACAGAAGGCAAGGTGTCTGAAAAGTGACACAAGAAGGTGGAAAGGGGAGTGGGGAGAAACGGGGAGGTGGAGTTTCAAGCAAGCAATTTCAGCTAATCAGACCACTGGGATCCGACAGGTAGGCTGGCCGTCTACCTGTCCGGGTGATTGATTCAATCGATTGAATGTCTGTGGACATGAACAGCCAGGCGTCTGACAGCAACGAGGAAGACTTTGGGGTCAACTCGGAAGAAGAGGAGGATGAGGACGATGGAGGAGAAGAGGACGATCAAGGTGATATTGCAGGCTACTATGAAGGTGTTGCCAGTGACGTGGAGCAGCAGGGTGCAGACTCCTTTGACCCTGAAGAGTACCAGTTCACCTGTCTGACCTACAAAGAGAGTCAGAGGGTGCTGACGGAGGAGGTTAACACTGTGGCTGCTGCACTGAAGGTTAGCTTGTGTTTGTAGCTGAGTTATGTGATGCTGTACCTGCATAATCCAAAAAAAATGTCCCCATTGTAGACATTGCAGTCATCACTGGGTATAAATATGTTGCTGATGCATTGTGGTAAAAAAAAAAAAAATGGGTTGCTGTCACATTTTGCCTATCAGCAGTAAGACTGGCGGTGCTTTTAGACCCTACATGCCACCACACATGTTCTGTGACGAGGAGTAAAACAGTTTAGAGTGTGGTCCAGTGTGTGCATGCGTGAGGTTGACTTAAGGTGTACATTAATTTTGGTACCCAATAGAAGTCACCAAGTAAGTTTTTATTACATGTTTGACCCTTTATGTATATTACACAATATGTCCAGATGTATACAAATGTTTGTGTGCATGGCTGCACTGAGGATAAGGCTGTATTAAAGTTACCACCCTGAAATAGTAAGCACACTCACACAGCTGGCTAATTGAACTTTAAGCCTGACAGTTTGTTCTGAGTGCACACATTAATATTAATGTATTCCTATGGTGGGACTAAAGGAGGCCGACTACCAGTGGTCTTAAGGTTATATCATCTTGAATATTGCTTTTTATCCCTCATAATTAGTATTTGTCACTATTTATTTTAGGTAACTTTGCTGGATCTGCATTCTGTTTTGCAGTGACACCTTACTTCAGTTACACTTAATTTCTCCTGAGACCTGCACAGCAAAATTTGCAGTCTTCTGTTTCTGGAACATAGCAGCTCCCAGAGGAGCATTTGTGTGTTGGTGGCAGGAGGTGTAGAAAATAATGTGAGCTGTAGTCATCTGGCCTGTGATTTTTTTTTTTTTTAAAGTAAGCCTAAATATCTTCCTACCTCAACTTTATAGTTGCATCATGTCTTAAGCAGTGTAATCACTAACTCAGCTGCATTTTAGTTTTTGTCGGACATTTAATCAAGACAAAGGGGTGATAATGGAGTCAAGTCACACTTTTGTTTTGAATGATATTGAGTACATTTTTTCATGAAGCCATGTATTATTTGTTCTACTGATGGCT
Source organism: Amniataba percoides (assembly GCA_037176925.1). NCBI lineage: Eukaryota > Metazoa > Chordata > Actinopteri > Centrarchiformes > Terapontidae > Amniataba > Amniataba percoides. Next base: position 6,308,745 of record JBAJHX010000041.1, read on the forward strand.
GAATCTTTAAAAAACAGAACACAAAGTAATAGCTTCAAAATGTTTATTTTTTTATTGCTATTGATCAGTATACCGTTTAAGAGAGAAAAGAGCAAGCAAATCTTTCCTTTTTAAAAGTTGTAGTAATGTTTTGTTTTTACTTGATTTATAAAAATTGTCATTGAAACATTGTCTTCTGGTAAAATATTCAGGTAATCAAATAATTGTACTAATTCTGCAAAGCTTCAAGTGTCCCTTACTTAAACTTGTATTTTGTCTGAAAATCACTGGTTCTGCTGTTACTTAATATTACTGCAGTAATGTTTCAGCAGTCTGTTGATGTTGTTCTGTCTGTTTCCCAGGTTTTACCAGCGGTAGCAAAACTGATCCTGGTGCATTTTCATTGGCAGGTTTCACAAATACTGGACAGGTATGTCTCCTCTGCTCCTTCCCCATTTCTGTCTTTTTACTGGGCTTACACATTTCTGTTTTTATAAAGTGATGAAAAATAGTGGCCAACAAAAAGTCTGAAAAGAGCTATGAGTAGACTATGACCTTCCTCAAATGAACACCTGAAATGTCATCTTGTTGCTCCTCTTTAGCAATGAAGCACTGTCACCACCTCCTGCCTCTGTCGAACCAACTCTTAATGATCACATACAGTAGTGGGTGTGAACAAGCATTCACTCAAATCATGTTTTAGAGATTTTCTCAAGATTCAGTTAATATTTGATACATTAGGATATAAACCTGCTATTCTTCCACATTTGTCGATTTGCCTCTTTTTCTCTGTGTTGCAACATTTTGATTCTCACAATTTTTTAAAATCTTTACTTCAGTCTTGTACTTCCTCTTTCCCATTCTCCTTTCCTCATCAGCTTTCTGTCAAGTTCCCTCTGTTTTTCTCTCTCAGTCTCAGGCTCTTTCTCCCTACTGCTTATTATTAAGTTGCACAGTTTTAACTGTTTCTCTCTCAGTCTCATAAGACCTGTGGTGCTGTCCTTGTTCTCCACAGGTATAAGTCCAACTCGTCTTTGCTGTTGTCAGACGCTCTGGTCCAACCCAGCAGCACCAGCAGATCAGTCACTGTGAGTAAGAAACCACCTGTGTTTAATACGGGCGTACCAAATTCCCCCGGGGGCATATTCTGATACTGATGCTCATGGACATAAGCACAAATACTATTTAAATTCTTTATTCATACTTTCAGTTCCTCATTAGAATTTCATGCCTTGCTTTTCTTTCTGTAAGATTCAATATGGCCCAATATTAAATCTATGTTATAAGCTGACAGGAGATTTGGAAACAAGATTACATAATGTGGTGTAATAAATAAGTCACTTATTCAGCACACATTGCAACGAAAGAAAGTGAATGAAAATAAATAATTAGTAATTAATGGTAATTAGTAATGTTAATACGTTTTTTGCACTCTACAAAAAAACTAAAAAAAAGTATTAACTTCTATTTTTCACAGCTTTGGACTGCCAGGTACATTTCAACAATTAAATGCATTAAAACAAATAATATCAAAATATTTGCACCCAGCTACTGTAGCAGGTTAACCATGAGATCCAAACTAATTACTTCAAGGCCAAGAGAAAATCTGCACATATTCCATTTGCTTGTGATTGCGTCTTCTCCTTCACAAGCACTGAGTCCCACTGGAGGTAAAAGCAAGTCATGTTCGATTACTCGCATGTTTTATTTTACTTTTTTGTCTCCAGGTCGGCACAGGTTAATAAAATGTAACGTTTGGTTATCAATACTTGGCTGTTATGTTTTTTCATACACTTGGTGTGTCGATTTCTTTTTTTGTTTGTTTATTTGAATGCCTGTTTGTTTCGATGCGGGGGATAACTTCTGAGTGAAGTTTATATTTAGTTTTTGAGTACCTAGTGCTCCTATTTGTCCTGATAGGCAACTAAAGCTCCCTTCAGGATCAATGACTGCCTGACTCCAGCAGGTAGTCCTGACTGGCGTCACCCACCTGTGTGACCCACACAGACATCGTGTTGGCTTAACCGGCTGACCTGGATTTTGTGGTGGAACATTTATTTAGCGCAGAGATAAGACGTTTTGTGCCTGATGGTGAATGCACACAGCTGTAGACATGGTTCTGCCATGTAATGGTGGACCTGTTTATGAGGGGGGAAGCTCACGATGCCCACTCTTCTCCTTGTATCAGCACACTGATTAGAGTAGATGCATTCTTGTGCAAGTGGCCTCACATTCCACTTGATGTGTCCTCCCTCACTGGCCTTGATGCCCCTGACACTGTTGGGGTGTGGGAGAATTGTTTATCCATGCTGTCTGTATATTGGCTGGCAGAAGTTACACAGCTCCAAACAAATGTCAACCTCCGGGAACTTGACCATAGTTTTGGAAGCATTCACCAGCCGTCCATTTTGAGCTTCTGGAACATGTTAATTATTAAAGTGACTTTAGTGTCTGTGACTGTATCTCTGTGCATTCTGCTTGTGGTCAATCTATGATAGTCCTGGCAACTTTTCAGAGAACCATTAACCTAAAGCTTTAGAAGGCTGATTTATTTTAGTCCCACAAAATATTTTTCTTAGTGCTGCAGATGTTATGTACCTTTAATTTTATTTGATTTTTCCATTTCACAGTCATATTATGGTCTGTATTTATATTGAGCTCCCTTACATGCTATTCAGTGCAGTTTGTGTTTGATCATCTGGTCATGATTCATGCATTTGTGTTTCAGGCCCCTCAGTCTCTTCAGTGTGGAGTGTGTCTACAAGTTGTACGGAGAGACTCCCTGCTGGCACTGCCCTGCCAGCACTCCTTCTGCAAAGCATGCTGGGAGCAGCACTGCACTGTACTGGTCAAAGATGGGATGGGAGTAGGTGAGTTGCATGTGTGCGCATACATGTACGTTTATCTTTATGAGGACCAGTTTAGTGTAGGAAATTGAGAGTGAAGACACTTGAGAAAATTCTGAGCTTCCAGGGGCTGTTTAAGTGTTGAGAATTGGATTAAAGGTTAGAATTAGGTCTAGGTTATATTATGTTTGAGGTAAGACATTTAGTTGTGATGGTTAAAGGGCTAATGAATGCATAATGTCAATGTCTTCACAAGTAGCGTAAAGATGTATGTGTTTGTAGTCCTAAAGGCTGGTAGAGTGCTTTAGTCACACTTTGTTTGATGTGAGCGTCCAAATGTCTGTTCATGTGTCTGCGTGTGAGTGTGTGAGGGACAAAGTGTGCTTGTGTCAGCAGGAGAGCAGATGGGTGTGTGGGTGTGTTCGTGGATCAGTTGAGGTTTTGTACAGTATACTGTATATGTGTGGTAGCATGCTTATAGTTATACCACATCACAGTTATACCACATCTTCTTTCCTTTACTTGTGAGTGTATGGGAGCACAACTTGCTTTTGTACTTCTATGTATTTCAATATATTTGTATGTAATAAGCCATTGTTTATCCTGTGTTATTTTTTTCTTGTCTCTTGGTCCATGTAACTGATTCCCTCTGACCCTGATACACATATCTCTGTCAGCGGGATGAAGGACGTGTTAATGATGACAGATGACCCCAATCCAGTTTCTGCGTCACTGTAACTAGAAACCAGCCTGCTTAAACCAAACACTGCTACAAAGGAACTGCCACAATCCCAGATGAAATTGAAACAATTGGTGTACTTTATTGGTGCATTAGTAAAGAAAAAAAAGACAAATAACAGTTGAAGCCTGTAATAATACTGAAAACTTAGAGAACAATAACACCACAATAACAAGTCCACTATACAGTATTTGTCATGGTATTAAAATGTAAGTTTATAAACAGATAAATCTGATGTCTTCTAAAATTATTTTCCGCTTTTTGACAAAGAGACTATCTAAGGGGTATTTAATAAAATAGGCTCCATTTAATACCGATGCCTTGAAATGTCCTACATAGGCAAACAAAACAACGGTGAGAAGACAACTGAAAAAATAATAAAAATGATATTTTATTGTATAATATAATAGTCACACTGAGTGAAAGATCTGTGTTTTATTACCCTCTTCATCTCCACCTAACTACCCAGTAGACCAGTCAGGCATTTATTTAAAATTTTGAAAAATATAAACTAAAGTTAAGTCAGTCAGTCAGAGACCGCAACAAGAACATCCTGCCTTATTTTGCCTACTTTTTACACAGAAAGTAGACATTTTCTTAGTGTCACTGAATCTTGCATATCAAATAACAAATTCACGAGTAAGTAACTCTCAAACAGAAAAGATAAATAGTATAAATTTAAGCTCATTCATCATCATCACAAACAATGCACAGTAACATTTAGTTGAAGTGTTGATTTTTAACACGTCAGCAAGTCAACAGCATGTTGACAGCCCATTAACAACATGTTGACAACGTCTGGTCTCAGACATCAATTTCACATAATTCTGAGTCATTTGGCCACTTTAGCGGATGAGTGTTGTAAGTTCACATTGGCTGCTGAGCACCAAAGTTAAACAATTTCTGTAAGCCAACTTCTGCCAAGCATCCTTTTACTTTCTATTCTTTTCTTCCTTTTTTGTGTCTGTGGCTTCTGTCTCTTAGTACAGTGCTAGTAACTGTGAGTGGAGCTTTTCTCAGCAGTGATGTGCCAAATGGCTTCTTGTGTTTGATGTATTTCTTATAGTTACGTTGACTATCGTCCAGTGGTCTTGTTTACATCTGTCATTGTAATGTTTTTTTTGCTGTTGTTGTTTTTAAGTGATAGAGCATCCATAACCCAATTGTTTGTTTTATCATTCATTGCCACTTTCGTCTGCTTCGTCCACCATTTTCTCATTCGGTCTTCTTGTCTCGTATGACTGCCAACTCAGCTGCTTTTCAAACAAAAACAATGCAATTTTCTCCAAAGAGCTGCATGCAGCTATACTAGTCCATTAACCATGTAATGTAACCACGTGGTAAATTTAGTCACAGTCCGAGTGTTAAAATGTTCTCTGTGTCGTGTGATGCTTCAAGACCCTTCACATGAAATGTGTATGTTGTATGTGTGTTCAGGTATCTCGTGTATGGCTCAGGACTGTTCGCTGCAGATGCCAGAAGACTTTGTCCTGCCTCTGCTGCCAGGAGAGGAGCTGAAGGACAAATATAGACGCTACCTCTTCAGAGACTACGTGGAGGTGTGTGTGCTTCTGTGTGTTGAAACTGTTGTTGGGATACGTAAATCTCCTTCACATAGCATTAAATTTCAGTCCCTTCTCTCTCTGTTTTATCATTATCTTTACTGTTAGGCTTGCCAGCTGGGTTTCTGTCTGAACATATTTATGCAAATTATATTTCAAATGACACATTTATGATTTCCTAAAAGACCATGACCCAAATTACAAAGAAATACTTTCAGTTTTATTCACCCTGCGTTTGAGAATTTGTACCATACAAAGCACTGATACTTAATTATTATAATTTATTTACCTGTGTTTAATGTTTTTAAACTGTGCATATGACAATAAATTTATTGTTGACAGTTAAGATGAATGATGATATTTTCATTACTCACAATAGTGACAGTAAAATTGCACTTATAAATTTATCAGTATTACCTCATTACAGTTGAGTTGATTCAAGCAGATTTTATTCAGGGATGGAAAGTCGTCATGATGATGATGATGATGCATTGTTTTCACTTTCAAAATCTTTAATATGTTACTCAATCTTCATCGCTCTCCGTTTCACAGAGTCACTTCCAGTTGCAGTTGTGTCCAGGTGCAGACTGTCCCATTGTCATCAAGGTGCAGGAGCCCCGGGCGCGCAGGGTACAGTGCAGCCGCTGCAGTGAAGTCTTCTGGTAAGATACCAAAAATACAAAAATGAACAAATACATATTATGTCCTTGTAAACATTACAAACGTCACACTGTGTATTCTCTCTCTATGCTTTTTTTTTCTCAGTTTTAAATGCCGTCAGATGTACCATGCGCCCACAGATTGTGCAACAATCCGGAAATGGCTGACCAAATGTGCAGATGACTCCGAGACGGCTAACTACATCAGCGCACACACTAAAGATGTACGAGGCATCGATATGTATTCACATGCATTCACTCACATATAAAAGCACTGTTATTTTTAGCCCACTTGCATGCGCATAGTCACATAGTTATAGATATACTTACCCAGTTTGAAACCTTAGAAAAATACATATTATTACTACAATTATTATTTGTAGTACTGTCCTGTAACCTGTCACTTGCTCCAATTATCCTAATTCTCTTCTAGTGTCCAAAGTGCAATATCTGCATTGAGAAGAACGGAGGGTGCAATCACATGGTGAGTCACAGCTGAAAGTCACATTTCCCAGAACACAGAAAAGGCTAAAAATATATCCTGACTTTTGGAGCTGTCCTTAACGTAAATAGTTTAAGACTTAAATGAATCACTCTTCAGTAGTTGTGTTAAATCAAGCAGTATATGGTTTTATATAAAAAAAACATACAGCTTCTCGCTCAGAATCTGTGACGTAAATGACTGTTTTGTTGAGTTTCTGGTCAACTAATTTGGCTTCCTCCTGTGTCTTTGTTTGTTTCAGCAATGCTCCAAATGCAAACACGGTAAGTTGTTTGTCATCATGTCTCACCTGCAGTATGATTCAGTGAAGCATGATGTCACTATTCTGTGAATCACATTACACATCACCTGGTGACAAGTTTGTCATAAGAAAAATGCAGTCTTGCTTATCCATGCTTATGCATGGTTGGCTGACATGGCAGCTGTAACTAACCACAGCCAGGAGCACCCAGTTTAGACTGACTGTAGACTAAAGTGTTGTCTTGTAAACATGTGTCACTTGCTGTACATATATATAATACAATTGATCTCTGTTTTATGTCTCCTGAAAGACTTCTGCTGGATGTGTCTTGGTGACTGGAAGACTCACGGCAGTGAATACTATGAGTGCAGCCGCTACAAAGAAAACCCTGATATAGTCAACCAGAGCCAGCAGGCTCAGGCCAGAGAGGCCCTTAAGAAATACCTCTTCTACTTTGAGAGGGTGAGTTTTTGTCCCTATCAATATTTTGTTCAAATTACACAACATTGCTCAGTAAAACCCCTTCCTGAAAAATGAGAGGGGTCAGAAACTTAACGTTTATTTCCTCCCTCTTGACACATAAGCACAAAAACCTTTCCATCTAAGATTCTGTAATTGATAGAGAAATGGGTGGAATTTGATGTGTCAGTGTGTACCTGCCTGATATAACTTAATGCCAAGTGAAGAATAATTTCACTTTTCAGACCTCAGGGAGATTCTGTATTTTTTACTTTTAAGGTAATTTGTATGAAACATCACCACACATTGAAGCTTGCAACTAAAATGTTTTGTTGAGTTTTAACCCAATATGGCTTTAGATATGCAAGAGAAATATTCTCTTTGTGTTTTATTCTTTTTTTTCTTTCTGTATTTGTAACACATCAGTGGGAGAATCACAACAAGTCTCTGCAGCTGGAGGCTCAGACATACCAGAGAATACAGGAGAAGATTCAGGAGAGAGTGATGAACAACTTGGGAACCTGGATTGACTGGCAGTACCTGCATAACGCTGCAAAGCTACTAGCTAAGGTAGTCGCACATATTGAACTTTGACTCTGCGTGCATGTGCGTTTTAGAAGCAGAGATGATAAGTGAACTGAAGGGAGAAATGAATGGATAAATGCTGAAAGAGAGTACACGAAGTGCACAAAAATATCAAATCGTGGAATTTTTGTTTTGGATGTGCTCAGACTATTGTGCGTACAACTGACCCATAAAGTCACTAATTAGATAATTTACCTGACATGTTTGTTTATATTATTTAAATACTGATGCCAGTCTTTAACATTTTTAGAATGCGTACATGTGTAAGTTATCAGTTTCCTGTCAACATTTATATGTAGGTAGTGTTACAAGATGTTACTTCTTCATCAGAAATGAAATTTTCTGGCTGGCTGATTCTCTTTCTTTTCCCTAATTCAGTGATTTTATAAGATCTGTCCTTTTTAATTTACATCATGACTTAAAATAGGGTACCTATCTCATTTCGTACATCATGAGTGTTTCTTGCCTTTTCATTTACAGTGTCGTTACACGCTGCAGTATACGTACCCTTATGCCTATTACATGGAGTCTGGGCCACGTAAGAAACTGGTGAGAAACAAAATAAGACATTAACTATGTCATTAGTGATCTTGGTCCTTTCCTAACATCCACTCACCTTTTTCCATCTTGTTTTGAATCTTAACTGAATAATTTGGGGGTTTTTTTCAATGGAGTGAGGAGTTGTTCATTTTACCTGGTGTTAAAAAATGTCCATCATTCTCTGCAGTTTGAGTACCAGCAGGCCCAGTTGGAAGCCGAGATAGAAAACTTGTCATGGAAGGTGGAGCGGGCTGACAGCTATGAGAGAGGAGTGGTGGGAGGCGAGGGGGAGCTCAGTGCCAGTGACAGAGGGGTAAGAGCTGCTGAATGTATTATCATGGTATTTTATATTCTATATATATATATATATTCTGTCAATTAATAAGCAAATGTTAGCATGCTGACACGGTAGACGGAGATGGTACACCTGCTAAAAATGGACATGTTGACATTTTCATTGTAAGCATGTTACCACATTTATTATCATTTAGCATAAGGTTCCACTGTTTACTTTGCTCTAAATTGTAAGTTTTAGTTACACATACTGCATTTGCAAAAATAAGATCTTATAGCAGGCGTAAAGTTAAATATTAAAAGATTGCTCAAATGTGTTTTTCAATCATCGGTTTTGTTAGTTTAGTCCAAAAATAGTTTCTAACACAAGCCATAGCTAAATTAGTTCATTTTGCCTTTTTATTTTTAAAATAATTTGGTACAGTCAGTCAGTGTGTACACAGATGATGTTACTGATTTGACCATTTTAATAGTCCACTGTGGTCATAACTTCCTTGGTAGGTGAACTGAAAACTAAAATTATTTGTTTCTTCAGTAAGTAAAGATTTGAGAAATGATCATGGCTAGGTGATCACAGTTGACTTTATTTTATGTGGATGTGATGTTTTATCTTGGTCACAGTAAGAATAATCACTGTGTTTTTTGTTTTTTCTCTAAACAGGATCTGGAGAATCAGATGCACATTGCTGAGCAGAGGCGACGCACACTGCTGAAGGATTTCCATGACACCTGAAGCTTCCTCGCAGCTGCAAAGCACCAGCATCTCCCTCCTTCCTTCCTTCCTTCCTTCCTTCCTTCCTTCCTTCCTTCCTTGCCTCCTGCCTTTGCTTCCTTCCATGACCCTTGGTGCAGTTATACTGATTTCTCCTTTTGCTTCTTTACAATCGCTCATTTCCTTCTTTCTTTCTTTCCCTACTCTCACTCCCACCATGCTGCAGGGTCACAGAATGGCACGATTATATCTCCCCTTCCCCTTCTCATTCTCATCCTCACCTCATTGCTCCAGAACATTATATTCAATGTGATTACATTTGATGCAGCTTTTTAGATCTGATCATAAACCTTAAATCTGAGGTGTTGTCATGTGTCTATGCGTATGCTTTTATTTAACATTAAGCACATAGACACTGACATAAACAGCTAAACAACATGTTGCTTGTTGAAAAGAGTGTAAGAGTGAGAGATGTTACTCTTCAACATTATTTCTGTGATGCTGAAATAGTAATCAGTTAAACTGCTATGGACTGAGAAGCTTTTTTGTTATTTAGCAGATGAGAGAGATGCAGGAGATGGAATAAAGTTTCTTTAAGGAGTCTGCACTGATTGTGGATCTCTATTTGGTGGTATCAAATAAACCATAATGACTTGCAGGCTATTGATGGCAGTTCCTGTAGCACTTACTGGATTGGCCTGAACCCATTAAAGGTCCACAGATTGACATTTCAGTTATGATGGAGTAGTCCCAGAAGGTTTTATGCAAGAAGCTGTTTGTTTGCATCAGCTATTGCGAAACCTGGAAACTGTGCCAGCTGAGCCAGAGTGTGATGCTTTTTGATTAAAAACATGTCACTGTTACTGCCCTTGCTGTTTTGAAGAAACTAATTCAACCAAAACAGATGCAACTTGACATGGCAATGCACAATTCTCAATGGCAGACTATAGACTTTTCAATGTAAAAGTGCTTTTTTAAAAATTATTCTGCCACAAACTTGTATATGGTGTGTTTACTGTGGAAAATGGTTACATCACAGTTCTGCATTCTCCTTAAAATCCCTGGGAAAAACAAAGTACAGTATTTTCCTACACATGATGCATGTTCATGTACACAAAATGCAAAATAAGATGAATGCGTGTTTAAATGACAACCTTTTTAGATTTCATTGCTAGTATTTCACAATAAATGCACCTCTCTGTGTGTGATAGTGAGAATGAGAGAGTACCAATCCTGAGCTGCTACAGCCACAACTGTCAGCAAATACTTGCTAGTCATTGTGGTCAAACTAAAACTACTGAATTACTTCCACATTCAGTCCCATTCTTGTCTTTTTACATTCTCATAATATTGCTTGATTGTGTTCAGCTAATGTGTGAGCCAGACCTCCATAAAGATCTAACGTTTGCCACGCCACCGATTGGATGATGTTCTGAAGCAGCAGCCGTAATCTCAGCCATTCAGGCACACTACAGCACCATCTACTGACATTGACACAGTGTTTGCACACACAGACCATGCACACATCGACTGTGTCAACACTTGTGCTCAAATATTGCAGCAGAAAATAAATGTTAAATGTTAATTTTTCCCCTTCCCCCATCTTGTGCCCTCTCCTTTTCTTTATGTTCATCTATTCACTTTTTTTTTGCTCTTTGTTTTTCTTCCTGCTCACATTGTTCACTTTTCTTCTGGAAAATGGCTGTTGATAGATGATCGTTTAAAAAAAAAAAATTAAAAAACAAAAATACAAAAAAAGTTGTAATTTTCAACGGTTGTACATTAATACAGAAATAGAGTTACTGAGAGTTTTTAAAACCAGACCTTGTCTCCTGTGTGGTCATTACACACACATGCACATACACAAAGATAAGATCAGTCTTAAATCAGAATTTTACAATAGATGGACTGGAGTAAAAAGAAAAGTAATATATTTTCACAAATTTGGCAATAGTTTTGGCAGTAATTTAGCATGTCTTAAGTGGGTTTTTTTTTTACCACATTACAGGCAAAATTTGCATATTGATATCTTGTTAGAGCCGAAGGATCGACTGCTTCGAGGACCCTATTGAAAAGCAAGGAATTAGTGTTATTATTAGGGCCTTAGAGATTCATGAAAAGGCACTTCTTCCTCTAATTGCTTCTATTTGATTTTCATTTTTACCCTTTGAGCAGTCTGTTACATGTAATATGTATCCATGGCTGTCTGCCTGGACTGTTTGTAGCCTATTTCACAGCCAGACACCTCATCCCACAGCCCCTGCTGCCAAATTGGTCCCCATATGTGGCTGGCTGAGTGTTTCTCCCATGACAAACAGTAACAAGTCAATGATAATGTCATTAAAATGATGTCATGCTATTAATATAATTTGCAATGTCCTGCTATTAAAACATGCTCACTGTGGTTGACATCCTCATTTAAAGTTGTAGTTAAAGGGCCAGCATCTCTGTCAGTGTTGAGTCTGCTCCATCTGGAGATGGGCAAAGCAGGTGACAGCACTGAGCTAAGGTCACTTCCACATGCAGACTGGAGGGTCAAACTGCTCCTCATCTGATCAGTGGATGATCCGCTCTGCCTCCTGAGCCACAGGTGAGCTGCCCTTTCCTTTGACTGATGTTGTTAAACTAACCCAAACCAATCGCCACTCCTCATGGCTAACTCAACCAACAAAGGCAAAGAGTATAAAAAAACTAGA
>JBAJHX010000041.1:6320658-6330873 GCA_037176925.1 Amniataba percoides
AGGAAGGTAGATTGTATATGATTATCTGATAAGATGAAGATGGCACCTTTATTTGCATTAAGCTGTCTATGGCTCTCGCAGCAATGTTTAATGCTGCAGCAGGACCCTCAGGGCCTTCTAGTGGTTCTGAGGAGAGCCCTGCAGAAGTAGGCCACTGTCTTTCATTCAGTGCCACAGGAGTCTGAGAATCTTACAAATTAAGGGGAGATGGGAGTTGGTCAACTGGAGACGCTCCAGGTTCAGTTCACTCTAAGTGTGTGATCACAAAAAAAATCTTTGAATGAAGCTGTTTTGTGTTAAAAATCTGATTGTTATTTTGTTAATCTTTGATTGTTTTGCACATTTATTTACATCCTTCACGCCAATTGTTATGTCAATAATAATGATTGATACTGTTATAATGAATATAATTTGAATAAAAAAACTTAAAGCTACATGCTGCAGAAACTCGGGGCACCTCTAAGATCTCTGGACTGGCACCTTGTTTTGAACAGGGTCTTCGGTGGCTGCCACAGCTTAATGCAGTTAAGTGTAATAATGTGCTAAGGTGGCGTTAACTGCTGCATTGCTGTCTGGGCTGAAGTGTGAGACCCACTTTCACCTTCACACAGTGGCACATGCCAGCATGAGGGGGCTGCACCCTCCAGCGTTTATTCCAAAGCAGCACAGGTACACAGTCTAATTACCAAAAAGCTCTGTGGGCTGAACCATGTTTTGAACTCCCTGTAGTAAATTGTTTCCCTTACTTCATCTGGCAGGAGATTAATCTCTGCTTTGCTGCAAAGGATCAAAATGAGGTCATGTTGATATCGGAAGTAGCAGCATCATCATCAGTTTGTTTGTGTCTAGTTGTTTTTTGTTTTTCAAGACAAATATCATAACATATGGACGAGTTCTGTTGACATGGCGCGTTTCCAGGTAGGTCACGCATAAAGCAGCATGTTTCTGTGAATAACACGCTGTTCCCTCTGTGACGATTAACTGAGGGGGCGGGTCCACCGGACGTGACGTCGCTGTCGGAAACGCTGCGGACAGGAGTAACGCACGTGTCGGCAGAGCAGGTGAGCGGCCGTGACTGTTGGTCCCGCTGGAGGAAAGCCTGAGAAAACACAGAAAGCGCAGATAAGCTGCCGTCGTGACGTCGCTGTGTCACCGGGAGCTGAACCGGAGAAGCATTTCCGGGTGGTCGCAGCGCGCGCGGCAGGGCTGCGGGTGGACGTTGACTGACAGAAAGTTCTCGGTGTTTGTTTCCGGGCCTGTTCGTGTGGCCTCCGCAGCGTCTCTGACACCGCGTCTCTGACACCGGACGACCGCAGCGGGCCCCTGCGCGCCATGGCGGACTACCTGATCAGCGGGCAGACCGGCTACGTCCCCGAGGACGGACTGTCGGGACAGCAGCTGTTCAACGGCGGAGACGGGCTGACGTACAAGTAACGACGAGCTGCTGCTACACATTTCAGTCCTCTGAGTGGCAGGAGCACAGGTTTACTCTGAGCATGTTTGCAGCCAAAGTTAACAAAAACAACCAAAAACTACATCTTAGTCACATAATTATTGTCGTCTGCCTAAAATGATGTTCAAAATGGAAAACTGGGATAGCAAAATTTGACATTGAATGAAATTATTATGAAATGTATGTAGATTAAATGTTCTCTCAGAGCAGCTTAATTCAGTCTCATATTACGTTCAACTTCAAGTTTATTGGACTTCAGTTCCAGCCAGATTCAAATGATGCTGCTCAATGTTTTATTCAAGTTGAACATTTAAGAGCTAAATGACTGAAAGAGTTTTAAGTGACGCACATTTCTGCCCACATCAATGATTAATTTTACATGAATGAATGATGGTGGACTTATAAAAGTTAAACGTAAACTCAGGGTTAATCTTTTGGGTCAGTCAGTGTTTAATTAGAGATATAAGTCATCCATTAACATTTCAGTTTCAAGAAAAAGGGGTAAACATGAGTGAGACATGCTGCCAAAATACTGAGCCTACATTTCCCATAATGCAACAGTAGCATGTTTCATGAAGACATCGTTATTTTTTCAAACTTAAAAAACCTCCTCAAAACATTTTACACCTGTTTTCACAAGATCAGTGATTATCTTCCTGGCAAGGAAACACAACTTAACGGGGTCTTTCTAAAGTACTGGCATATTGTACCAGAGGCTAAACTCTTCAGTATTAATGTATTTGTGCAATTTACAACATAAAACAGTGAATAAATGTATCCATGCTGATGTGAGATTATTAATGTAAGAAAAGTGATGTTCCATGTTACTCTAGAGTAGTTTGACGAGGACAAAATTTATACAAATAGTGAGGTTGTGTTTATATTAAGTAGGTGATCACAGTTGGCAGCAGAACACGCAAACATATTTTTCCTATCAGGGATATTTTATTACAGCTTTAAACTGAACTTGCAGACAGTAAATTGTTTTCACATTTAAATTACACATTGCTTGTCAAAGTGATATTGGACCTGACTTAAAAGGTGGAAACACTTGTGTACTCTGGTTCACTTGGAAATGAGAAGGGTGCATTCCTTTCTGTTCACACGCTGGTTCCAAATTTAGGTCCTGGTTAAAGTCCTGTGTTATGCCAGACTGTGTGGACAGTGGCTATATATAGATCGTCTGTTTGGTCATCCTCCATACAAAAAAGCACAAACAATAGTTTGCTCTTGCGGTTTCAAGGTATTTCAGTATACCATTTTTTTTAATACCATAAAAAATATAGATGGTCTGTCACACTGATTAGGAGATGCTGTGTCATAGTGCACAGTCTGCCATCCCAACCCGCACATTATCCCTGTTAGCCCACTGACGTATCAGGACCCACCGCAGTAGGGAGACTGACATTTGGGGGAAAGAAGTAAAGTATAAACCAACTGCCAAGCTGCCACAGTTTTCTGTCACAGGTTGCCTTCATAGTTTTCAATCACTGAACTGGAAAATATTCAGTTGGAAAATATTTAATCAAACAAGCTTTCTGCACAGTGAAGACTGATCAGACAAACAGTGTAGTAATAATTCAGTTTTAATCCTAAAATTTTAAGTCTTAGTTTTGAAATGTGAGTATTTTTAGATAAATAATTTAATCTTTTGTATCATCATGTTTCTTTGCCTGAGGCAAGTTCAAAGCTGTTAAGATGGACTCAAAATGTTGGTGCTCTAAATACAATTATTGCACAACTGCCTGATTGTGTAATTCAAAATAAAGGGTAACTAACCTCCCCAAAGCATTTTTCTTAAGATGAAACACCCTGTATGGGTTTTTATTAGTGCTGTTGATGGAGCTCTAAATCTTGGACATTTCAGTGCAGCGGATTTGAATTGTGCCTATTGTGTTAAAGATTTGCAGTGACTGCCCTCTACTGTTTAAAACTTGACTACTGTGATTGAATTTTGCCGTTACGTGATTTGGAGGTGTGTGACATATTGTGGCAGTTTTTGTCACCAACTAAAATAAATTATTTACACGATAAATTACCAGTTACTTGAACTTCTGTGTGTAACAGGCCTTGCCTTAACCTCATCTTTCTTGTCTCCCCTTAGCGACTTCCTAATTCTGCCAGGCTACATAGACTTCACAGCAGACCAAGTGGTGAGTCTGATGAAGGACAAACGTTACATATAACAAACACAAAATCATATTGACGGTGCTGGTGTTAAACTAAGAGTCTGTGATGACGTCTGCCGTGAGAGTGAGGATTATTAGCTGTTCACCTCCCATCACAAGTATTTCCTGAATCATGTCTCCACACGCAGAACAGTCAATCATTGCTTCCCAGAATGCTTAGTTCATCCTGGCATTTTTGTTTTAAGGAAAGACTGTGATAGCAAAATCATACTGCTGAAGTAAACCAGATTAATTTGTCTGAGGTGTAACATGCTAGATACAAGGAATGTTTACTGATTTTTACACACGATAAAACTGCTCATTGAACAAAGTTGGAGAGGCAGCTAATCATAATCAACAGCTGATCCTGTGGTCAAACTCGCTGTTGACCACATGGTTGTGTGGCTCAGTCCAGGCCACTCTGTTTGTGTCCCATTTACAGAGCTGCGGCTGTGTTTTAGATGTGTATCACGTCTATACTAGTCTTAGTATGTTGTGTGTTCACTTTGGAACAGTGACAAATTGATGCTGCTGTAACTAATTAAAAAATCATTACAATTTAAATAGCACTGTACAGGTAATGTGTTACTCAGGAGGAGCTTCTTAGCACGATAAAATGTCCCTCTGGTATCTTTTGTCCAGGACCTGACCTCAGCACTCACCAAACAAATTACCATGAAAACGCCTCTTGTTTCCTCTCCCATGGACACTGTCACAGAAGCCAACATGGCCATCGCTATGGCAGTAAGTACAACACAAATACACTGCCATGGATTGTTAGACTGCTTATTTTTCCTGCTGTCACATTAGCACACTTTGGCGCTCACTCTCACACACTGATTTGTTGTCTCCTCCTAGTTAACAGGTGGCATCGGGTTTATCCACCACAATTGCACTCCCGAGTTCCAGGCAAACGAAGTTCGTAAAGTCAAGGTAGTTACGATGTCTTTATGGTTTTATCTTCTCATTGCACTCCTTTGTTTCCTCTACTGTGTTTTTGTTTTCTTAATTTCCTCATCTTTTATCTCCTCTTATTTAAGTTTTTTCTATCACGTGTATCTCCTGTTTGACCTGTTTTTCATGTGATTATTTTTCGTTTCACAATTTTTTAAATTCCATTTTCTCTTTAATCTTACAGCCTATTTGTCTTTTTCTTTATTCTTATGTTCTGTTCCCAGTTCAAAAGATGTAGAAGTGTGTGTCTACCTGCATTCCTTGCTCCTTTACTGTAGTGTGTAGATGGCAAAATGTTCACATTTTCTTTTATTGAATCCCTTACACTCTTGTCCCTGTTGTTACCATTCCTTTCTTGTCCCTATAAATCCACTTCCCATTTATGCTTGTTATTGTTGTACTCCACTGCTCCTTCTCCTGCCCCTCTTCACCTTCTTCCATCCCTCCTGCAGCGTTATGAGCAGGGCTTCATCACCGACCCTGTCGTGATGAGCGCCAACAAGTGTGTACGGGACGTCTTCCAGGCCAAAGCTCGCCATGGCTTCTGTGGAATCCCCATCACAGACAATGGCAAAATGGGCGGCAAGCTGGTGGGCATTATCTCTTCTAGAGACATCGACTTCCTGAAGGAGGAGGACCACCACCTGCCACTGAGCGAGGTGGGGGAGTTGATACAGAAGTCATAAGTATCTAAAAGTGACTGAAAGTACTATGGTGTTTAATGCTCGATGGAAACGGGTTTCAAACTGATGAAGCAAGATTTTATGACAAGATATTTTGGTAGAAAACTGAAGATGTGTTCAGTTGCTAAAAATTTAAGCTTGAAGTATACTGTGTAAAATAGTATAATGAAAATAAGTAACGAAAATATAATGGTGGCATATGTATGCATGCTATAATTGTCTTTTTTGCAAATATGCAACTATACATGGTGAAACAGATATTCCGTATATGTAAATAGCACATAATGGAATAATATTAGCCAGGATCAAATTCAGAAAGTTAGTCACCAACTATTTAGTTTCACTGTTAAAGCATCACATATATTTTAGGGTTATGTACTATAAATTACAACACACAATACTCAGAAGTATTAAACATTTCTGCTTTTCTGAAACCTCTGTATTGACTTTAGATTCTTTATTTTTTTATGTTCTGTGTTTACCAGGTGATGACAAAGCGGGAAGATCTAGTGGTCGCCCCTGCCGGAGTAACACTTAAAGAAGCTAATGAAATCCTCCAGAGGAGTAAGAAAGGTAATCAGTGTTTTAAAGTTATTTCTCGTAATAATTATGCATGACAGGCATGATTTTGAGGTATTCAAGTATCATTTTAGTTGAGTTTTTGTCAGTTGTCTGCACACCACCACTGCTCCGTGAGACACAGTGACCACAACCTGCATGCAACATGTAACAACCTGAACCAGTTCTACCAAAATACAAGCATATTTGCTACTTTAAATTCAGATTTCAGTTCCAAACCACATGTTTTCATTTGGCACAATCTTCTTGAAAAATAAAATCTTGTCTTCACATGGGACACACTGCTGTTCAGAATGATAAACCTGAATCTCCTGCCATCCACTCTGACTTCTCTCATGGGGAAACAGATGTTGTAACACTGGTCATTTAAAAACATGTTGTTAGTATTATAATACATGTGAGCATTTTATTTTTCAGTATTAAAAATATTACACAAGTGTTATAGAACAGACTGCTACATAGCAAGTATGTGTACCACTGAACAAACCACACAAGTCTCCTCATGAAGCATTCATTTGAGTGTTTTCCATTCATCACCAGTATTCACTTGGGAAACGCTACACACATACTCTTTGAATGCAGTGGAATATTTGATACATGTGATTTAAAAGGATTTTACCTGCATCCGTGTTTGAGTGTGAACATGTACTGTCTCCTTTCTTCCTGCAGGAAAACTGCCTATAGTGAATGAAGAAGGCTCCCTGGTGTCCATCATCGCTCGCACAGACCTGAAGAAGAACAGAGACTTCCCTCTGGCCTCCAAAGATTCCCGCAAACAGCTGCTCTGTGGCGCTGCCATTGGCACCCACAACGATGATAAGTACCGACTGGACCTGCTTGCACAGAGCGGGGTGGATGTCGTTGTTTTGGTAAGAATTATTTCTTATTTACTTGCTTTTCTTCATATATTTACTTGTCTTTGTCTTGTAAGCTGTTGGGCAGCTTCCTCATTGCTTATCGCTTGGTGGTTGTTTGACTGCCATCATGTCCACTCCGATTCATCATAAATGTGGGGGAGGGGCGCTGCCTGCAGCCTGTACAGAAGCAAAGACTGTCACTCCATCACGTTCTTCTTATTCAGGGATGTGGATTCTTGCAAGAGGCAGCAGGAGGAGCCAGAGGAGCATGACTCACAGATCATTTGTCTTACGTACTTCTGTCAGGACATTTTGACATTTTAGCAAATATGACTAAAGGTTATTAGTATCTGTATTCACTGCTTTTGAATTATTTTTGAGGAGGTTCTAATAGTTGTTGTGTACAAATGCAAAGTAATGATGCTCTTTAACTAACAATGTCACGTGTTCCCTCTGTACCTACAGGACTCGTCTCAAGGAAACTCAATCTTTCAGATCAACATGATCAAATACATCAAAGAAAAGTACCCAAACATTCAGGTTATCGGAGGCAATGGTAACTAAACTTATGTTTACCTATGCACCAACATTTGAAAAATAAGCAGAGGAGGCATTTTCATTAAACATTTTCACTTGCCTGACTGACTTGTTAATGTTAGTTCAAATTAAAGGAAAAAGGGAATCGTACAGTTTCTTATCAACTGCAAATAAATCATCTGTCTTTTTTCTCAGTTAAAAGGCTTGTTAAATGTCCAAGCATCGTTTATACTTAAAAGGCTAAAGACAATGATTACATGGGCTTGTTGATCAGTGTTCTGAGTAAATCTTTAACAGCCTCACTGTCTCCCCCTGTCTGCCTCAGTGGTCACTGCAGCTCAGGCGAAGAACCTGATTGATGCAGGAGTCGACGCTTTGAGAGTGGGGATGGGAAGTGGGTCCATTTGCATTACACAGGAAGGTGAGTTACAAACGGTGACCAACAGCAAAGGAAGATATTTGTGAAATGATGCGCAGTTTGTCATTTTGTTGAACAATTTGATTTACTTTGGTTTGGAAGCAGAAAGTGGGACACTAATTGGCTTGTTTGCTTGAGTGATCCTAATTCTGTGACCAAACTTGATGATATCATGATATCAGCTATAGCATCACATATTAACTGTGTAGTGTGCTGTAATGGGAAAAACAATCGATTTTGTGTCAAGGGCTACTCACGAGGCACAGGCTGAATGACGAGCAAGTCAGAATCATTCAGCCTTCTCCAGTATGGTCTGACATTTATGACGCGCTGTGTGTGTGTGTGCTTTCTGACGGTCTCTCTGGTGCTTCTTGCCAGTAAAAGTCATGCAGGTTGTCTCATCTGAACATCTGGATAGACAAACTAGTTGTTGTAAAATGTGCAGGTTTGGATTTTCTGTATCAGTTTCCAAGGAAAACAAGATTTGAAATCTGAATTGTTACTGTGATCCATTTAGCTGTGGTTTGTCCGGCATCCTGTACAGTATAAAGAAGTGTATAGAGAAGTATACAGTCGATAAAATTAGTCTCTGTGCTTCTTGTTGTCTCTTAATCTTGTCTGATTCATCTAAAATCATTAGCAGTATCTGTTCATTTTCTTTTGCTTACAGTTGTCTTCACTTTTGTCTGTCATCCTCATCCTTTCTTCATATCTTTCTTCCTCTTCTTTTCTCTGTGCTTACTTCCTCTTGAACTCTCTACCCCATCTTCCACCCGGTTTGTATGTGTGAGGTTGTTTGTTAATGTGTGTGTCCATGTCCAGCTCCCCCCAGTGTACCACCAGCAATAAAGCTCCACAGCCCCAAAACCCCAACCACTGTTACGGGATACTCCAGTAAGTTTCCCCGCCACCTCTGGCCTCCCATTGGCTCCACTATCACAGTGTGACCCCTGCCCCCTGCTTCACACACACTCCCTAGCCTGCTGCATTGATTGGATAACAGCTTTGTCGTGGTAGAAGTAGCAGACGTAGTGGTAGTAGGGTTTTTGTTTGTGTTGAGAGCTGACCTTGGGGGTTTTGGGGTTTTGGGGTTTTGCTTGTTCCTTTGTCCTCACTAATCTGTAAATGATGCAAAGTGAATGTTGCTTTTTTCCACCCAACCACTACATTTTGGTCTCTGGTCAGGATGATGTTGAGACACTGTCCACTTGTGGCTGGTTTAAGTCCAAACCCTCTGTGAGCTACTTTTCCGATCTGTTTTATAACATCCAATTCTCACACATGACATGGGAATGAGTATCCAGTAAAGATTGGCTCAGTAATGCAGCTGGCAGCCACAGGGTGTCTCTGTTTAGCAGCAGTGGTAAACATTGTAAGCTGGTTGGGACGAGGCAGGTTATATTTCAGCTGGCAGCTTTGCTGCAGGACTTAATGATCATAATTATCCTTATCAAGAGCAAGGTGTCCTCTATAAATGTCTTTATTCAGCTGTTTGTGCTATTTTCTCATTTCCATATCTTATTTTCTTATTGTCATCATAGCAAACAACATGCACGCCTCCACAGAGCTGATGTTAAAATCTGCTGCCAGTTGTGATTGTTGCACTACTTTTGATCTGTAGCATGGCTGTATTAGAGGATGCATCAGTGCTCACCCGCTGTATGAAGTCTGTGCAGCATTGGGGCTGACAAAGTATGAGGTTTTTCTATTTCTTCAGGTTTGTTTTTGTTTGTTTTTGTCTTTTCTTTTTTTTTTTTTGTTTACTTCAGCTTTGATAACATTTTATGAAGCGTAACATGTAAAGACAAGTAATAGCATGATAATGATCATGTGCTGCACAGTTTACAATCACATATGCTGTCATGACATGTTTTCCTAAACAAAGTATAGCACTCACACAAAGAGGAGCAAATTTCCTAAATTATAATTCTGAAGCCAGGATTAGGTGAACAGGAAAAAGTGCCCCCTCCCTTCAGCCACTTTACCACCTTTAAGATTTTAATGAAATTAAACCTATTTTTGATACTATTTATGGGTGGCATTTTTTCAGCAATAACCATTCAATCTATTTACATCATGTAATGTGTCTAAATAGTAGTTTAGAGCCCTTAACAGCCTAACATTTCCTCTCATCAGTACATAGAAAGATAATCAGGAATGCAAGTTTGGTAAGTACCGTGCAGCCCTGAGTTCACAGGAAGCAAAACAACTCAAACAGTAAAACAGGAATTGGGATGTTTCTCTTTGTACTTTGTAAATTTGAGAATTAGTGTCCCTTACTTTATGCTGTGAAAGATTATTGATGGAAATGTTGTAAATGTATTAAATTGATAAACTGCTGGATGGATGGTGAGAAAGATATCTAGTGATTGTATGACTGGTTTTGAGTCTCACAATGTGATATTTGTCTGCTTTTGTAACAACTTTAACTTCCTCATTCTCGCTTTTCCTTAACAAATGTGAAAATAGAGGGAGCCACGTTCCCAGCCTGTCTGCTCAATTCCTGTGTGTGCAGATTTTATTAATTTTTTTCTTTAAACATCACTTGAATCACTAGAAGTCTTCA
>JBAJHX010000041.1:6330973-6343353 GCA_037176925.1 Amniataba percoides
CCCTAGAGAGGAAATTTGGTTGTTTCAGCAGCAGCAAGAGATATGCACAATTCTTCTAAGAATGGTTGAATAGTCTCCACTGATATGAACTCAATATTTTTGCCTGAAATCCCGAAGCCCAATTTGTAAACAGCATAGGATGAAATATATAATGTAATTAAGTAAAGGTACTTAGTGTTTGTATTAATACAGCAGGATGATATAAATATAATTTAGTAAGATGGTCTAATGTATTACTATCTAGTAATATTGTGCAATACTATAATATAGTTTTGTACAGTACAGTGTGGAATATAATGTATGTTGCAATGCAATGCAATGTAATATATAGTGTAAAATAATAGTACTGCAATATAACCATCAAATGTACTATATGGCATTTTGCATTTAAAATGGGACTTTGAGGTCTCTATTTTGGTGAATAAGAGCTCATTAGCCCTCTTCCTACTCTTGCACACTGCTGCTCTGTACTCAGAGAAATGGATGTAATCCATCTGGAGTCAAATGCAGTAAGAAAGACGCTCCTCTGGAACAGTTCCAGATGGTAAACTTAAACACCTCTGGAGGGTTTCTGTTGTATGCCTGGAGCAGATTTTCATAGAACCTGTGCTGGACACGCGTTGCTTCAGCAGTTGTAGTTGGCTTAAAGGTGTATAGACAAGGTTGTGGTCTGATTATACAACTGGGGAATTCCAGCTCCACGCCAGTAGTTCAGCAGTTTGTTGTGGGTGTGAGCAGGTAACCTGGACTCCACCAGAGACCAGAAATAAAAGTTGAAGTAGTGCAAATACATGTACAAAAGTGCTCTTCATTTAGTATAGAAGTAAAAAAAAAAAAGCCCAAACTCAACCCCAAAATGAATCTGTAAAGTTTTTTTGTGGTGCGCTGTGTTTGCATTTTGCAAGCTTTGACTACGTTTTCTCTGGTAGGTGAAGAGTCGACTATATAGTAAAACTAAGAAGAAGTTAAGAATTTCATTCTCCCCTTTCTCTTCCTCTTCCCATCAGTGCTGGCATGTGGCAGACCCCAGGCCACAGCTGTCTACAAGGTATCTGAGTATGCCAGACGTTTTGGTGTGCCTGTCATTGCTGATGGTGGCATCCAGACTGTTGGGCACATTGCCAAAGCTCTGGCACTGGGAGCATCCACAGGTATGGACAGATGTTTGTCCCAGAGCCACTATGCAAGAGTGTATAATTGAAGAAATTAGATGGTTGTTGTTGTTTTGCTGTGGTCATATGTTGTGCTTTTCAAATCCACATTGTAGAGATTGTTATGGTTACAACAATTTTCAGATTTATGTTTACTGTCCTGTGATTGCCCTGGAAAAAAAAGAAAGAAAAATAAAGTGCTTGATTTACACTTTTCAGTGGTCATCATTGATTTCCAGTCTCCCATCTTAACTTCTACTGACTAAGTTCTTCCTTTCTTTGTGTGAAGTGATGATGGGCTCTCTGCTGGCTGCCACCAGTGAAGCTCCTGGTGAATATTTCTTCTCCGATGGCATCAGACTGAAGAAATACCGTGGCATGGGTTCGCTGGATGCCATGGACAAAAACCTGGGATCCCAGAACAGATACTTCAGGTACAGAAACACACAACAAAAATACAAACTGGATTAACAGACTGTAACATTCATCAGAGCTTATACTCAGTTAACAGAACCCGAGAAGTGAATGTTCAGCTGCAAGTTAAATCAATCACCACCGTGCCATTAGAGACTACTCTTTCCCATTTTTACCCAAATGACAACACTTCCTCGTTTTATTTTCAATCATTTTCTGAACATTAAACATTACTGCCCTTGTCACGGGGGTGAAAAATTTATATCTTACTACTACTAGAAAAAGGACAGACATTTTACCCGATAATATTATTACTTACTTATTACCATATATACTTATTACCCATACATGGGTTGCACAAGTTCATCGAATTTCAGTGCAGCAGACATGATTTCTCACAAGCATGCACTCTTTCTGTACAGTTAACTCCTTCATATCACTCACTTCTTTTCCCCTCTTTTTCCCAAAGTGAGAGCGATAAGATTAAAGTTGCTCAGGGTGTTTCTGGAGCAGTGCAGGACAAAGGCTCCATCCACAAGTTCGTCCCTTACCTGCTGGCTGGCATTCAGCATTCCTGTCAGGACATTGGAGCCAAGAGCCTCACACAGCTTAGGTAAAAACACGCAGACAGACATGCAGATGATTATGGAAAGAAATGTCCCTTTTAGTTTATTAATCTCTGTGCATGGATTGCAAAACACCACACTTTTTACCAGTCATGTGCCCATATTTTTACATCAGTATCTCTATTTTGTAATATTTCTCTTGTACTCATAATAATGATGTGAATCTGAAAATGTCAATGTCAAACTGAAACATTTTAATAACGGATGGATGGAGTGACATGAAAATAAATGGTAGTTTGATGGTTGTCTGCACATACTGTAATTTTATTTTTTATTTCCTGTTTAGTATAAAATGGTTAATGGAATGTTTTTTCTTGTTATTCTAACCTAATACATAAAATGATCATTAGTCACAGCTTTAGTCTTAGTGCTTGCGTGCCGTTTGTGTCACATTATTTTTTTCCTTTGTGGTTTCGTGTCTGAATTTCTCTCCTCTGGGCAGAGCTATGATGTACTCTGGAGATCTGAAATTTGAAAAGAGAACAGCGTCAGCTCAAATGGAGGGTGGCGTCCACAGCCTACACAGGTACACACGCACGCACGCACGCACGCACGCACGCACACACACACACACACACACACACACACACACACACACACACAGTGTAACACAGACTGATGTTTCTTCTTTACAGATCCACAAGGAGACACATTTTATTTGTTCTGTTTCACATTCCATCTTAAGTGTTCTTAGTTTCATGTCTTGCCCCGAACACACAAACCTGCAGTTAAACTTCCTCTTTAGTGCCTCCAATCTGTCTTGACAGGAAACCTCAGGGAGAATCGTGGACTGTTGTGTGATTTGTTCCTTGCTGACCAAATCTCTTTCTCCCACAGTTATGAGAAACGTCTGTTTTGAGAAGAGGCAAGTCATTCAACCTGCAAATGGAAAATCCTTCCAACAGACACACACAAACACACTATTCACCAGACCTTTACATTCACACATGCACAACTAACTTCTCATACAAATGAGTTTTCAAAGATAAGCTCACACACCACTACTACTCTTCCAAGGATCCATCAGTCTTCCTGCCAGTTTCATCTATGCATTGTCTGCTTTAATAGTGTTTAGCTTGTGTGTATGTTTGTGTGTGTGTGTGTGTGTGTGTGTGTGTGTGTGTGTGTGTGTGTGAAGGAGGGGAACTGAGCATTTATCAATCAGTGCACGTGTGATTGAGTCCTCCAATGCCTTTCATGTTGTGATAAAATAAAATGTCTGGTGTGTCCATTTTAAGGCAAAAAGGTTGTCCAGTAATAAAACTTATGTGTTTTTCCACAAGCTGCTCTCATCTGTTCTTTGTACAAATGTGTCGAGAATTTGGTAAAAAGCAGGTTTTAGAATCTGTGTATATCTACAGTAGTAGTTTGAGACATTTTAAAAGATTTACTGTTTCGAAAGAAATGTTTCACAATGCCACACACGGTTTATCAAGTTTATATTTCTGGATTCTCATGATACTTGTAGAGGAGAAGCGTATCCCAAATAGACATGCTGCAGCTTGTGGTGTATAATGAGAAACTGTCACCTCAACAACCAAGATATCTAGTTTCTGTTCATCTTCGTGTGAAACCAGGGGAGACGATCCTGCCATTTAACTTACAGTTAGTAAGGAGAAGTTATTAACCATCCATGTGATATTAAATGGGACAATGATTGAACACTATACTAACACAATATTATTTTAAAGCACACCATGCATATAGCAGTGGCCAAAGTTCCAGACCAACAAACGCATAAAAGTCTATGTTGAATTGGGTAAAATGCTGCTTTTTTTTAAGTGTAGGTACCATCAGTTCTTTCAATGTGCTTGGAAAAAAGACTGTTTTAAGACATTTGCTATGACTGCAAAAACTGAAAGGTCCGTTTAAAGCCAACAATACTAATAAATAATATGTTAGTTTGTACATATAGACAGATGTAAAGTTTTTGTTTCACATGTTCAACTGTGCACAAATTTAATAGGTTGCACCAACAGCAAGTTTTGCACATGAAGATTAGGAAACATGGCCCTGAAAAATAAACCGTTTAAAATGAGTTATGCGTGAAGTGATCATTTAAAATGATTAAATTCACACACGTTTAACTGTAAGTCTGCAACGTGGCATTAATTTGTCAATTCACTGGAGAGTTTGTTGACACTCCATCCAATCAGATAACAGGCTGCATCACTGCTAATCTATTAACTATATATGGATGCACATTCAAGGACAGAGGGTGGGAGTGGTGGCCCCTCATCAGAGAACAAGCAGCCACCTTCTTCACTAAACCGCACCTCACCCTCCTCCTGCCTGCTGCAGGTCCCCAAGGAGGATCAGGTACTAGGCCAAATCCACCGGACTTTCCAGACTGAAACCCAGACGGACTGATAGGCCTCCTCCAGTCACACACTGTTGGTCACACCTGTCTCACATCATCCATCATGTTTCTAATTAACACACAAGAAAAGAGACAGAGTTACAGGCCTCAGTGCAGGTGAACGTTCAAGGTTTTACTTGTGATTTAGTACTATTACCACCACTGAATTTTTTTTATGTGAAGATTTTATTTAACTTCTGTTTCAATGAAAGTTAAATTATTATGCTTCAAGGCTAAGCAGGTTTTGATTGGCCTTTTAAATATAATATTGAATGTTTGTTTAAACCATTATTATATGTAACCTACATGTCTAGAAAACTCATCTATCGACAGAATTTAGCCCATTTTATACCAACAAGATGACTCTTGACATATAAATCACCAAACTTACTGGTAACTTCTGTTATGTCTGTAGGTGAGTAGGTGTAGGTGTAGTAGCTGTAGGTGAGTGCAGGATACAGCAGGTTAGAAAATGGATGGATGGATGGATATACTGTTATATACTATTATACTATTTTTTATGCCACATATCTAAAGGCAGGCTTTACACTAACTGTGCTAAACAACAAACCAACAAGGCATTAAAAAAACATTTCAAGAATTATGTTGTCTGGAAAAATTAATAAAAGCATTTCAAGAATTATATTGTCTAAAGTATATGGTGAAAATTTAGTGTAAAAACATCATTTGATTGGGAGGCAGTCCGAGCACCACACAGGCCCCAAAACCAAAATACAGCTGAATTAAACCAAAACTATTAGAATCAGGTTTTCTATGAAGTTTTTGAGAAGCTCTCTGGAGAGAACTACATTATTTTGTGATTGTATTTTTCTAAATGACTTAGTCAAATGGGTGATTTGGTTGAACTGAACTTTTATAACATAAACTGATATTGAATTGAAGTTTAATTTTAACTAGCAGCATGTAAAAAAGGCTAAACTGAGAAAATAAGAGACTACACTCAGCTTAGTCTAGCTGCACACTGAAATGTCCTAAAGATATGAAAACCAGAGTATATAAAATGCCTCAGTAAGATATAAAAAGATCACATAGACTGTTTGGAATAAATAAGCAGGACAGTAGCTCTCGTCTCTCTCCAGCAGGGAGACGCAACGAGGAGGGAGTGGATGAAGGAAGGAAAGGAGGAGTTTTGTCTGATCTGGAGAAGTGAAAGTGAAATGAATCTCTAGAGTATTTAAAGAGGAAGTTTTACTCCCAGAGCTGTTAGCAGACTGGACAACAGTGGAGGACACATCGCTCTGAGATACTGGTGAGAAAAACAACTTTTACACACTATTTTCCAAACTTGATCATCGATGTGAGTCATTTCTACTGGTGTTGTTTTGGCAGCTTATGGTGTACTTTCACTTTTCTTTCACTCTGCTGGCTTTGTTAAATACCAGTCCTCTCTCCAGAACTCTTGTTCTCCAGATTTGTCTTCTTACTGAACTTTCTACTCACATTCGTCTCATGACATTTTGTTGTAAATCAGTGTGTTTGTTCCATCACTCTTCTGTGGTTGAAAAGCTAAAGAGGCTTCAGGTTTTCTTACTAAGTGCTGAAGCAGATGACAAACTGAAAGCATTTTGCAGCCTTTGTTATTCGATCCAAGTGCTCTCTTTCTCACAACAACTACCTCTTTTATTTTAAGGTTTAGAAATGAGAAAATAATGAAACTGTCAAATGTGGCCTAAAACCTACTTTAAGCTCCACAGGGAGAGTCCCACGATGCGAATCTCTTCCTCAATATTTTTTCAGCCCACTCCTTCCTTTTATCATTCTATCAGCTCTTCCTTGTCAGGCTGACCTCTTGTGCCCAGTCTTGATAGCTTTCTTTTTCTTTCTACGACAGCACATGATACGCAACAGGTTTTTCAAGATGGGCACCATTACAATGGGTTATTTATACATTTGATAGTGCAAATCTGACGAAGCTGATGTTTCAGTTTGCATAAATCTTCGCTGGCTTCTAAGACTCTGAGGATTCATCTAAACTCTGTTCCCCTGCTTTATTATTTACTTAAGTTACAGGTCTGAGCAGCAAACACACAAAGAAACTGTACTAAAAGAAGGATAGGGGCATTTGTATTTAGGATTTTAAAGCTTTTTTACTGCAGCATAACATTTCATTTATTTATTCAGTCTACCCAGATACAAGAAAAGTGAAGAAGATTCTATGAACCTCTCATTACTGACCCTTCAAGAGCCAAAATTCAAGTAGTATCACTAGCAAGTGTCAGGTATTTGGTTTCCAAACGTTGTCTACAAGGACAGTAAACAAAGTAGGATGTTATCCTGAATCAGATTAACACTTGGTATAATGTCTGTCAACCATACATGGTATAAGTTCTTGGATATTAATTGTCTCTTCCATTCTTTTTATTCAGATTTATTTCAAATGCTTGCTGCAATTTTCCTGCAACTTACGACAGACTGTAAAACTTTTTCAAATAGTTTGAACTTGTGGATCAAACTGTAACATTTTACCTGATCAGTTCTGCTCATGTAATCTGGTCTTTTTTTCCTTGTTGCCTGTAACCATTTTTCTGTCTTTCAGTTGTGTTATCCTGACCAGACCTGAGCTGGGACCTCAAGCTTGTTATAGTGGGTGGGATTGTAACGGAACCCATAATGCAGCTGTGACGCTGAGAGCCAGCTGGTTATGGAGTCCGTTTCCATCCCACGATGCACAGAACATCGCGAGCAGATGGGCTGGTACAACGCTTCCTTTTTTATCAACAAGAAGATACCTGAGCAGGGATTCCTCCTTCTTTCCACAAATCAATGAGCATTTCCTCTTTTGTTCAGATTACTGTGTATTTCTCAACTCACCTGTCTGAAAATGGATTCATATTATGAAGACAATACATTAAAAACAGTAAAACTCTCTATAAACAATATACTACAGGATAAAGTATCTACAATAAAAACACACATCCCAGTTAAATGTCAAAGCCTATTCAGCTCAACCTATCGTGCTTCATAAATGCCAGCCCTAAACGTGTACTGTCATATGAAGTCGCTCCATTCAAAGTGGAACTTCAGCTGTTTTTCTCTCGAGTCAATAAGGAAAGTGAAAGTAACACCAGTAAGGCCAGTGTTTATAAATCTGCTGCCATCTTGATCAGGGCTACCATACTTATACTGAGCTTTACTTAGTTTGATGCTTCAGTTTAATCAGAAGGTGCTTTCTTTAATGACACGTTTTCTCCCGGATTGCTGACAACAGTAACCGCAACCGGGAATTTCGTGTCAGCCAAGAATAACACCTAGAAGAGCGACTCAAATTATTTTATTCTGCTCTGTTTAGAGCACCACTGCTACATTTTTGGGTTATTCTGTATAGAATTTTTCTTTATAGTATTTTAAATGGATATTTCTAAATAAATCTCAGAATATTTAACACGACCAGAAACTGTGTGTATCTTTCTAAGAATATCTATTATTTATGACCTATGCTCCAAATAGATATGCATCCATGAAGCAGTAAAGAGCAGCTTGTCTGCCTCTACAGTGTTGCAGTAGTATGTATGTTTTATTCTGGTTTCCTCTCTCTCTGAGGAGCACTGTTGACTGAAACGTGAATTTACATCAATGTTAAAAACAGCAACAAAACTGTTTTTTTTTTTAAAAGAAGCAAATATTTACAGTTCACGCACACATGCCTGGGTAAAGTAGTGGAAGAGTCATAGTGCATTCATTCATAGATATTATGTTAGTGTGTATATATATCAGGTTACATTTTTGTTTTATTTCATTTAATTTGTCTCTAATTTCAGATTTTCATACACATCTGACACACATTGACAGGAAGAGTCTGTTTTGATAGACTCTTCACAATCATACAGAGTAGTTTATACTGTATAAATTCATCTGATAGTCTAGATAACCAAATTTAACGGACTGCATCATATAGAGTTTAGAGTTATAAATATTTCATCACTGTTCAAGCTGTCTGGTGCAGCTTTTTTTATATTGTACCACAAAATGTCATTTTAGTATACAACAATCAAATTATTTTTAACTGATGCTGCTACAGTCAACTAATATCGTGCAGCATCATTGTTTATTTTAGTACCACTTCATTGTACAGTAGCATTGTCATTGTACTGTTGAAAACACAGAGAAAATAAAGGAATGTGCACTCAGTCAGTCCTGAAGGTACAGACAATGAAAGGAACCTTGAGAGTAATCTGTCCACAAGTTCAAAGTGTCTCATGGTTTTTTCTGCTGATCTATTCAAGCTGACTCATTAGATTGTTGTGCATTTCCTCCTCACAGTCGATCGACCTTTGTATCCTGACGTCCTCCCATGTCCTGCATGAACGTGTCCATCTCTCTGAGCCTGGTGACATGACACAGAGGCTTGTTCCATCACTGTTTTCTTTTTTTTTTTATTTGACTATGTATGCTAGGAAACAAAACAGACATGCAACCTCTCAGTAACAGGACAGTGACACAGTTTTTGTTCCGTCACTGTGGCTGTAGTCCCAACTAAGTCTTTTCTTACTTTCATATCCAGTGTGCTGGAGCCAATCGAGCCAACACCGGCAACAACAAAAACTGTGTCTCCATCAGGTCAGAACATGGACATAGTATATGCACAATAATGTAATGTGTATTTATGGCAGCAAGAGGTTAAGAGTTCTAAAAATTGAATTCATTTTATCAGGTTGTCAGAGAAATCTTATGGTGCGACATCAGTAATATTTCTGAGCCAGAAGAATACACCACAGATAATTACTGTGGATAATTTAGTCAGGTTCAGTCATTACTTTAAAGTAAAATGAATGAAATGGCATGCAAGTATGAAAATGTTATTTTCTCATTTGCTCAATTTTTTTTTCAAGCAAATCTTTAAAATAACTACGATACATTATAAATGATAAATAATCTAATAATAATAACATGTAAAAATGTAGTTTAAGACCACACATAATTAAATGTCTCCTACTTCACTGAAAGGCCTATTTTTCTATTCAATGCACCAAGATTTGAGAGAACCGTAATTTTAGTTCCGTTTGTCCTGTACATGCTGCAAAATTGATAATAAAATTGATTTTGACATTGACTTGAAAGTCTCAACGTATGTGACGTATGTGGTTTCAAGTTTCCAGATCACTCGTGGATGTTGGATGCTTCCAGTCATGGTGTCACAAAATGCTGCTTGGATGCACACATATTAAACTCAGATATAAGGTGAGCACAGAGCAACTTTCCCCCTTCAGCAGATGGATTTCAAAACTTCTGCTGGAAGTAACAATAACCAAAACATATTGTATTCCTATATTACATAGTGGTCGTAGCATTTTATATTTTATAGACATTTGAATTGCACAGCATGGGCAAAGCATGAGCACTTTACACACCTGTGATGAACTTATCATCCTAAAACCACCAGAAAGATTTCCACAAGATTTTGGAACCAGCCAGTCTGAATCATTCACCGATTCTTTCAGCGTGCCATTTATTCAGATTAAACATTTGTGTGCAGATAGTTCAGATAGTCCTCTGAAAGAAAGACAGGATGAATCACGAGGAGCAACATCGATCACCAAACCGAACAAATGTTATCAGAGATGATCACAGTGTGTCACTTCACGGTTAAAACATGTTAACTACACTTCACGGTTAAAACATGTTACTTACACTTTATGGTTAAAACATGTAAACTACACTACACTGGTTAAAACATGTTATAGTTAAAACATGTTAACTACATTTCACGGTTAAAACATGTTACTTACACTACATTGTTAAAACATGTAAACTACACTTCACGGTTTAAACATGGTAACCACACTTCATAGTTAAAACATGTAAACCACACTACACTGGTTAAAACATTTTATAGTTAAAACATGTTAAGTACACCACATGGTTAAAACATGTTATAGTTAAAACATGTTACTTACATTTTATGGTTAAAACATGTAAAATACACTTCACGGTTTAAACTTGACTTCTTTGTGCTCGGTGTGTGCAGATGATGAACAGCAGCTCAGTAAAGTGTGAGAAGTTTCAGCTGGACAGGATTTCAGCTGCAGAGCACCATGCAGCAGTAGACTAAGCTCCATGTTCCTCCCTGCCTGTAATGAGGCCTGAGTGCAGGTGGGGGCGCTGGTTAGCGGAGGTCCGACGCAGAAATCCACCGGAAGAAACCTGAGCTGCGCTCTGTCAGTTCCGCTCGGTCCTCCGCGGCGGAGCTGCTGCAGCGGCGGTGATGAGGCCGCGCAGACGGCGCAGTGGCAGAACAGGCGGCGCTGTGTCCGTGCTGATGGAGGACATCGAGGCTTCGCCGCTCCGTATCGCTCCCACAGTCCGGGCCCTGAGCGCGGCTCTGCGGGGGAAGAGGGGCGCAGAGCCGGACAGCAGGACGAGTCCTGACCCGGAGAAGCTCTGGTTCAAAGAGAGCAGCGCTAAAAACCTGCGGAGCAGAGACTTCCTGTCCCCGAGCACCATGCTGAGCACGCTGTATGCGGACGGACAGGTCAGTGTGTGTGTGTGTGTGTGAGTGAGAGAGAGAGAGAGAGAGAGAGAGAGAGAGAGAGAGAGAGAGAGAGTGTGTGCGCGCGCGTGTGTGTCTGTCAGTCAGTCAGTCTGTGTGTGTGTGTGTGTGTGTGTGTTTGTGTGTGTGCTCCTGCTCTCATGTGAGGCTTGTTTGTGAACACCGTTTTCTTTTCAGGCTGTGTAATGTCACAGTGTCGCTCCACCATCTCTTTAAAGCTGCTAATTAACGAAAAACTTAGTGAGTTTCACACTTTGGATCTTTGAGGACACTAAAGGTTTCATCTTTAACCAGCTGTAACATGAAAACCTCACATTATAAGAGGTGTAGTTGTAGCTGAGTGAATCTGACCCGTCTGACTGACAGACAGCAGCCTGCGGGGCAGATCATTCACCCCTGAGTTGGTCTGTATGTGGGTCAGACAGGCAGACACACAGCAGGCCTGCTGCAAAGCTTCCTGTGTCAGCCCCTCCTCAAACATCACAGCTGGAAGTACCGGTCCACCTCTGGTACTTCCTGATCCTCCGAATTCAGTCCCATCTCTTCGCGTCTTTCTCTCCGCTGTTTGTTCATGTGTTTGAGGCTCTGATCGTTGGTTTTGTCCCCTCAGGTCCCCCCCGCAGTGATGTCCACTGTCCTGACGCTTCGTGGCAGCGGGGTGCTCCCTGTTGCGGGTGGGGAGGTGATGGGTGAGGGTCTGAGGGTGAGGGTGGATCGTGCTGCAGCCTTCAGGGCCGTCCTGGCAGGAGGAACCACAGAGTACCTGAAGCCCTCAAGTCAGAAGGAAGGCGGCGTGGTGCTCAACTGTCCTGCGCTGCACCCCAAACCCAACACACCCAGTCCAGACACACTGACGCTCGGACAGCTGAGGACGGTGCTGTTGGCCGACCACATGGGAGCACTGCTGAGACGACAGGGGTGAGTTTGAGGGTGAATCCAGCATGACAGGAGCAGATCAAAAGTTTTGTAGGGCAGATGTACCTACAGTGTATTTGCTATATTGATACACCAAAAAAACATATAGGTTTAGACATTCTCTCCTATGTTGTCCAAATCCACATCCTGAAGTTAACACATTTCTCTGTATTTGTTTTACCGTATTATAGTGGATCTGTTGCTGACAAGTTGCCTAAAATGTAATCATTTAAAAAAAGGAAGGAAAAGATTTAATCATCGGCTGGTCAGTTCTTAGAAAATGTTACGGTCTTTTGCTTTCGCTGTTTTACATCATTGTAAATTGAATATCATTGGGCTGTGAACTATTGCTTCGACAAAATAAGCAAAAAACATTTTTCAGTTATTAAAGATTAAATTATTTATCA
>JBAJHX010000041.1:6345121-6358286 GCA_037176925.1 Amniataba percoides
TTCTCTTCTCTTCTCTTCTCTTCTCTTCTCTTCTCTTCTCTTCTCTTCTCTTCTCTTCTCTTCTCTTCTCTTCTCTTTCCACACCATTTCTTTCTTAGTCTGTAGATTTTCTATCCTTTCTTTTCCCTCCTTCCCTACTCCACTTTTCTTCCCCCTCTCTTCTCATTTGCCTCCACCCAGCTGTTCGCCACACAGATGTTTATTATCACAAAAGACACTCTCAGATCTTCTGTATGGCAAGCAAAGCAGTTCAAATACATGCAGTTTTCAACATGTTAAATACACATCAGCAGAATCTTAAAAACACATTGATAACAAAGAGTGGGTTGCATTTAGTTGATGTGTTGATTTTTATTATTTTTCACAACACATGGACAACACGTTGATAAAACTTGGACAACATATTTAGAACATGTCAGCAACATGTGGTGTCAGACGTCAGTTTAACCTCGCGGTCAGCAGCCGGTGGGAACTTACGACAGTCACCCGTTCAAATGTGACAAGTCTCTTAGAATGACGTGAATCTGATGTCTGTGACCACACGTTGTCAGTGTTGTCAGCACATCAAACATACATTAACAAGGTGTTGTTTGTGCGTCATCAGCGTGTTGTTGACATGTTGTCAGCATGTTGTTGACGCGTGTTTAACGTGGTGAAAATTACGCACATCTTGACTGTACGGCTTGTCATAACGTTGTGTATTGTAAAGTGTCCATCTTAATTAAAACGCATCAAACTAACACTGATGTTTCTGTTCCTCGTCTCAGTGTCTCGCTGTATATTTTTGGCCCAGCTGTCCACATAAATGAGGCCTCTGTTGTGTCTTTCTCCCTGCTCTCCTCCAGGCTGAGAAGAGGTCAGATGAAGGAGGCATCAGAGATGAAGTATGGCGATCAAGTAGAAGGTGTGTTTATCTATGTGCACGTACGTGTTCCTGACATTGCTGATTAGCATCACTTATTAGATAAAATGAATTAACCGGAGTGAAATACTGCCTCCTCCACCTTGCCCTTTTGTAGGTCAGACGTGGGATGACATCATCAGGGTCATGACCTCTGCAACTGTCAGATTTGAGCTACTGTCAACCGTCCACAGCAGCCCTGTGAGTCTGTGATGTTTGCATCATGTGTGATCAATTTGCCCCACAGGCCCATATTGATTCATTAAGAGCAACTGCATTTCACTTGTCAGTTATAAAAAGCTCTCTGGCCATGTAGAAACACTTGACAGTTTACTCTTTAATGCATTTAATTGGGTCAGAATGATTGACAGCTGTCTGTTTAGGTGACTCTGGATGTCCAGAGGGAAGGAGGCGTGTCCACCAAAGGGCCAAGAGGAGGAGTGTTTGTGATGTATAACTGTGCCAGACTGCACACTCTGTTCGACAGCTATGAGCGAGGAGTGGAGAAGGGTGAGGGTTGTTCTTCGCAACAGATTCCTGTTCATTTCTCTGATCAACATTACAGATGTTACATATAACTCAGACTGCTGTGTCCTGGCAGTATTCTCTCAACCTCAGAATTAAAGCCAAAAACAAACTTAACAAAAGCCAAGAAAATCTATTTCAAATGATTGTCTCTTTTATTTTGGAAACTTTTTGTCATAAACTAAACAATCAGACTGTTGCTGAGAAAAATATGAAAGTTGAATATCAAAGACTTGCAGAGCTGTTACATAAAAACAATCTTATAAACACAAAATTAAAACTATAAAACTTTTTGTTTTAGGATTGTAGTATCATTTTGTTTTCCCAGTTGTTAAGTGAGGTACAACAGCTTATGTTAGATGCCTTATGTTACACTGTAAGACTTTAAATATAATTGACAGCTTATCTATACTCAGTAAAGAGTGATGGTGAAATGAAAGTTGTTGTAAAAAGTTCAGCTTCATTTGTGAGCTACATGTATGACTACAATACTGATTTGATCTGATCTGCAGGTCTGTACCCAGAAATCCCTGAAGGCTCCCAGCTAGACTTCTCTGCTCTGAAAGAAGAGGTATCACTTTCTTCTCTTTGATATTCTGTTCTCCCACTTTCAGACCTTTAGATTTCCTCTGATTTCATTTTCTTTCATGTTAGACTATAAACAGCATCATTTCAGTGTGAATCCAATTTTACTGTCTCTGTTTTGACTCAAAGGGCGAGTGGCTTCTCCTGTTCAATTACCTCATTCCATTCTCGGAGTTGCTGGACCAATCAGGACAAGCTTTAGACTGTGAAGGGGGAGGAGCCAGAGTCAGTATTAAGACTGAACAGGTCAGGGGATTAAGATTATTCCTTATTGATGAAAAAGCAACTCCAAAGGACATTTTTTAAAGTCTGCTGTGAAGATGGTTACCTAACTTGTAAATGTGTTTGTGTTCCTCAGATCTGTAAATTTCTCGTGTCTCTTAGTAAAGACTTCAGTTCATACTACAACAGAGTCCATGTGCTGGGGGTAAGCATTTATTTATTGTATATGTTAATTCTGTATTGGGCTGGATGATATGGATAATATCTCATTTATATGTATACTTTTTCAGGCTAAGCTGTCATATACATTATATACAAGGATTCTTTTCCCCAATTTCTCTTTAATCTCTAAACGTAATGATTCAGGGCTTTTATTTTATGTACAATATATTTTGAAGCAGGCTTATATTACATTACATTTCTTTTATTTAGATTAAAAGCCCTCTGTTCTCTGTTAATATGGTATATTTATTCCCTGACAATTCAGTACAGTTTTATTCATATGTTGCCAAATCAGAAAAAAAATCATCATGGTGACTTTTTACATGTAGAACAGCTCTACAACATATGTACCGTATAATATTGATTGTAGAGACCCAACAATTCCTTTGGCCTTTATGGTGAAAAATTTACTTGAGTGTTGTAGAAAATTCAGCACAGTTTCCATATAGTACTTCAAATGTAGCACCTATCATTTTGTGGCATTTGTACCTTACTATTTTTTTATACATTCATGGTACCTTTTAGTAGCAATCATTTTGTGACCTTTGCAGGGAATAGTAGTTTGTTTCACTTCTGCCCTCTGTTACCACATACTTTGACATTTACTCAGTCAGGAGAACAATGAGCTGGTCAATGCATAAATAAGTAAAAAATAAAAAAAAGCAACAAATAGGGCAAATATATAGACATCTGCAAAACCACACAGAAATCGATATTCAGATAAGTTGTATGTATTTGATATGTCACCCATCCCCAGTTCACAATGAGGTTAGCAGTACTTAATCTTTTATGTCGTTCTCTCTCTAAATCTCCTTTTTTTGGCTCTAATCACCTATTCTCTTTTCATTTTCTCTTTCTTTAACTCGCCCACACACTTCCTTTTAATCTTGTCCTGTCCTCCAGGAGCCGTTGCCTCATCTCTTCAACCAGATGTTCTGTCGTCTGTATCTGTTGAGAGCACTGAGAGAGCTCTACCACAGTGCTTTGGACACCCTTAACCTTCCTCCCAT
Organism: Amniataba percoides; assembly: GCA_037176925.1. NCBI lineage: Eukaryota > Metazoa > Chordata > Actinopteri > Centrarchiformes > Terapontidae > Amniataba > Amniataba percoides. The sequence goes on from JBAJHX010000041.1 coordinate 6,348,587, forward strand.
CAGGCAACTATAGCCTCTGCATAATTCACTCATGCTGTGGTTGTTGTTGGCTCCACCCCACCCATCTCACACAAACAAATACTCAAATACGTTTTGCAGTTGTAGCTTCATCACTGAAACGCTTTATTTAGCAGTGAAGATGTATGCTGTTAAGACTTCACCTCCCTCTTTTTGACAGTGTTACAGCACAGTATGAGGCTGTTACTGTTAATTAGGAGTTATTATTGGACCTGCCCATATTAGCTTCTACACCTCTTCAGTACCTAGGCAGGCTGATTCTAGAAAAGTGAAGTTGTTGAAGAAATTACTTGACATTTTGCAAAATACGATCACAATTAACAGAAGACTGGTACCACTGCTATCTGTTTGGTAAAGAAGATGACGAGCTCAACATAACATAGATACTGCCTGTATCTTTCTACAAAACCCCAAGTGTAAAAAATGAGATGTTACGTATCAGGAGGTTAATTGTTCCAGTTGAGAAATTGCAGGAATGATTGTTTTTACACTTTGTACGTATTAAACAAACGGGAGCCAATTAGTTAATTAGTGAGATTCAGAGGTGGTAGAGCTGGTAGGTGGATCATATTTATTGAACATAAATTTATAGAAAGTAAGTATATTCCCCCAAATGTCAAAATATTCCTTTAACTTTAGATTAACCACTAAATGTAGAGAGGATTTCCCTTATATAGGCATACCTGGCATCAGAAATTTAACAGTCTAATGTCTGCAGTGGCCTAGTTAGATTACACTGAATCAGAATTACAAATTAGGGCTTCAGCGGGCTTCAAACATCCCGTCCTCACTAATTATATGCTAATCACGTGATCATGCCGAACATTGATATGCTCTTTGACCCACCAAACTAAGCCATACACATGAGACTTACAAGATGATTTTGCGGACAAAATACCATTCGTAGTCCAGATATCCCATCTAAAACTTGCTACATTGCCCCATTATTTTCATACTCCCTTTCAGTGAGCCTTGCTCAACTATTGAAGGTCTCATTACTGTTACGTACTTTGTATTTATCAATGCCTCACAAATGTTTATTGTCAGTTAAGAAAACATCTGTACAGAATATATATTCTGCGTATGGGTCTTGATTGCTGTGTTCATGTAATTAACCATAGCCCTTTGATTAGTCCCAGTTTTTCTGCTTGACAAATCACAATCCCAATGTTTATTATCAAATATGTACCAGATGTAAAAGGTGTTAATAAGTTATTGACAAAAAACAGTACTTTAGCAACATTTAGGGCATGTTGCCATGAAATGCATGAGATGGCATGAAAATAATATATATGAAGAGTTTTATGCCAAAAATGTTATTTATTTGTTTTAGGGAGAATATAATGACCTATAATGGTTCTGAAATGTGAAATGTGATGCCATTTCAGTACTACTGTCTGTTAAAATGTGCCATAGCTTGTTTTAATTTTGTGTTATACAGATTTTTTTCTTTGTGGGTTTTTTTATTTAGTTTTTATTCCTTTTAGTGAATTTCTCATGTTAGACATAAATGTACAAGTACCAAATGTCTTACAAACTCACGTCACACTGCATGAAATGTTGTTTGATCCCTGCAAATGTTGCTTGTCCCTTTATGGTATATGGATTTTTTAAAAACATTTTGTTGACCCTAACATTTTTTTTAAACTATTTACTACTATTTAGTGACTTTCTTGTTAACCACAATTGCAATTACCACACTATTAAAGCAGGAAAGATGCATATTAAGGACTTTTTCCTTCCTGATACTGTTTACTGTGTCCCTGTTTGCTAGTTTTGTAAATGATCCTTTTGGGAATGATCTTTGTGTCTGTGGCAGCTGTCAGACAAATTAAACCACAACAAAAATATGTTACAATTTAAGTAACATTTAACAGCAAAGTGCTACACAGCATCCTCACTAACCAAGAATTAGGTAAAACTAAGTGAAAGTAACACACCAAGGATCACCAGGATTTGTCTGACAGACCAGTGTGTGCATGTGTTGTGTGTAAAGGCACAACTAGACATATTAACAGTTTTATTCCATTTGTTGTCATTAACAAACCCTCTGTAAACTCATACAACATGTTCATGTTAGCCATATATTTTTTTTCTTTTCTACCAGCTTTCATATTCCAGGTCTCAACATTTCTGATCTTCTTCTCCCATCTCTCATTCATATGTCCGTAATCTTTACCATCCTAGCTCCCATCTCACTGCTAAAGGCTCTCATATTTCTTTACTCTGCATGCTGTTATATACTCACTCATACACAGATGACTCTAATTTTAGTGCCACTGCTTGTAGAAATGCAAAGACTTACCCATTTTCACAGTGGAATTTCTGAAAATCCTCATAATAAGAGCTTTAAGCTGGAACCAGTGACAAGATGGCTCAAATGTTTTTTTTTTTTTTTATCAGTAAGACAGAATGACATACAATAGAACAAATTCTGAAAAAGAAACAAAAAGAAAAAAATATGCACAGCTGGTAACATTAGTAGTTCAGCTTCACAGGACATTCCTTCCTTTCCTGCAAAACCTCCACATATGTCTTAAGTTTATTTGTCCATTTGAATGTGATACTGTCAAACTCTCCTACACACTTCTGTCCACCCACAGATTCTGTGTCTTTCCTGTCTGCCAAATTAAAATAACTAAGGCAGACTCTCGCTCTGTGTTTGTCTGGTTTCATCATCGTATAGATGTACATTCTACTATTCTATAAGTAAATCCCTTTATGCTCCATGTAATGCACATTGCCCCAAGGTCACGTAGATCCAATAATAACCCACACAGCATGGATTTACAGTATATGCCTTTATGAGTGATCCATCACTATAGATTCAACCCACATAATGTAACGTGCCATTTATCTTTGCCCTTTTTATGTTTACATCCATGTCTTTCATTTGGATTCTTACTGTGCTGTTTTCTTACCTCCTCTCTGTAAATCATTACTCTCCTCCACATTTAAAGAAAGCAGGCACTGATTAATAGGGGGAAGCTGTAATATTTCATAAATTATCCTTTGACTTAAATACACCTGTACGCTGCCACCGGGCAAAATCTATAAGCTTATCTGTACTTTTGAAGCTTTGTTTTGTTTTTGTATATGTGGGATCAACATATTATCGACATCACCAATCTGAACTTATTTACACTGAAATAAATTATCAGAGGCTGTTAATAACTGTGTTCTGATTAATTGAGCAGCACAAACAGATCAGTTGATTTCTGTAATAATTATGCTGTAAGTGAAGAAATTCACCATGTGAAGTGACAGACTTGATGAAAGGTTGCAATGAGGCAACTTAAGTCACACATCAGTGGATGTGCTGAAAGAATTTCAGCTCCACAGGCTGAATGGATGTTTTTTTTTTGTTGTTAAATTTTTACATGTCTAGTAAGTTAGATGTGATGTAATAAGCCATGTCCACTTTAATAATTCATTGCCAAACTTTGAATTGACTGGATTGTGGCTAATTTCAGGAAGATATGTCATGTGTTCATGCATTTTCATAAAAATGTGGCTTATATAAATCAAAAGATTTTTGTATTTAAATTGGATAGTTTTAGGTGAACAAAGTCTGTAGATGATCCTGAGAGTTTCAGTTCTTTAAAATTGGGTTTTGAAAATTTGAGAAAAGCTAAACAGATAATTGCAGAAAAGATTTGCTTTTACAACTTTTTTATTATCAGTTATTACACCTTGTGGTGAATTCGTGTAATTTTGTGTGCCTGACTAGTGGGTGAGATTTGTAGCTCAGTCGTCAGTTGCAAAAAGTTTTCATTACACAAAATTTTATTAATAGAATAATTAAGACTAGTAAGACCAGTAGAGACCTGACACTATTCCTGAAACTAGAGGTTAAAAGTCCCAAGACAAACACTAAAGTCACATCCATTGGAGTATAATGAAACCTATTCCTGTGCTGATCCAGATAACCCAAACCATGCTAAAAAAAGAAACCTCACTGCAATCAGAAGACATGCAGACAAGACACCTGTTCTGTTGTCAGCTTCGTCTTCCAGCACATCAAATATGGTGAAGAGAGTGAGAGATTGTCTCACCAATGTTTAGGTGTTTGGTGCCTTTCAAGCTAACAGAGCATAAGATCCAACATTTTTGAGTTGATTTTATTTGAAATAATCATAAACTCCTGATATTTACAGCCCTAAATGATGAGCGAGAAAAATGGTGAGTCCACAGAGCAGTTTAATTATGCATTTCTTCCCTCCCACAACCTGACCTGACCCACAGTGATGAGCAGCCAGCCATATCTTTCTCTGTCTTATAGCTGCTGTAGTTCACAAATTCAGGCAAGCACACACACACACACATACATGCATGTCTTCACATACCTTTCAATATTCAACGGATGTTTTTTTTTCTTACTCTAAGCATTTACAAAACACTTTAATGATCATAAAAGTAGTTAAAACCAGCAGAGAAAAATCAACAATAACATCTTTCAATAGTAACTTCATCAGTTAAACCTCTATTAAACCTATTCATTAACAGAGCTATAGGCTTGACACTTGAGTCAGATTTAACTCACAAAAAAGAGGATCTGAGACTTGCCTTGGACTACTCTGAGACTTGAAAGCAAAGACTAATATTAACATTTAAAGTCTCATCTTCTCATGAACCAGAGAAGCCTTGTCAACATGCAAATATGTGAATGTGTTATAGATTTGGGCAAATCTTGACCTGCAAGGCACCAGATGAAAATCCAGGATCATCAAAGTGTTACACTTAAATTCATCCATCCATTTTCTGTACCACTTGTGAAGCCTATCCCAGCTGTCATTGGGCAAAAGGCAGAAGTTTCCACACCTGTTCCTTCTGAAACAATGTTTCATGTGTTTTAAGTTTTAGTGATATCTTGTGGTGAGGTTGCAGATTGCAATCAACTGAATACCTCGACACTCACCCCTGTTTCAACCGAGCAGACGTAAGCCAATGATGTAATCTGATCACAGTGCACAGGCTTTGCCACATGATGGCAATGTTGAGACAAGTTTTTAACTGACACCCAAGCCTTGAACTAAGCCAGACACACTGCAAAAAAGGCCATTCTGAAAGACGAAGCTGTACGATTTCATCTTTTTTCCATCAGTGTGGTCACTTAAATTAGTTTAAATGGTTTAAACACATGCATTGACATTCTCAGTCACCTGGGAGAGAGCTGCTCCTCTGTTTCCCTTCAGACATCGCAATGACGTGCAAGCATTAGTCATCAAATGCACTCCTTTGACCACAATGTCTGACCCTGTTTACTGAAGTCTTCTCCAGAGATCCAGAAAAGATGTCACCCATTTTGCTCCTAATGCTGATAAATAGTTTGGGTTAGGGTTTTAAGGTTATTTCCTATAATTTATTAGGTCATCAGTACTCAAAAAAGAACATACAAAACATACAAAAAAGAAAAGGTCACTCTTCTTTTAGGTGTAGTAAAGTTGTACAGTAATCCCTCCGCTATATGTTGCCTCGACTTTCGCGGCTTCACTGTATAACTGATTTTATATGCAAGCATATCTAAATATATAAATCACAGGTTTATCGCTGGTTCGCGGATTTCTGTGATAGATATTGGCGTGGTTATATATCCTGGCTGCTGATTGGCTCAGTGAAGAAGAGCAGCAGTAGATTCTGCTCTGCGTTAGCCAGCATCTTGTCTTGTTCATTCAGCATTAACGTGTTTTGCTGCGTTAAGTGTTAACTTTTGTGCTGTTTTGTGCTTGCATGCTTTAAGCAACAGCAATTGCAGTACCCCAGATTACCATTTGAGGATGATTGCCAAGCTTTTTAAATTTAAGAGCTTCCCTCTTTCCCTCTATGCATTTCTGTTGACCTTTTTGGGGCACCTACTTCTACTTTGTTTTTGTGGGACTCCATTTCATGCCAAAAAAGGATGGCATTATTCTCTCCTGCACAAACAGAGCCTACTACAGCAGTTAACACTGCTGACTTCACAGAAGTCACTTCAAGTGTGCCTGATGTGAATACATCTTCAGAAAGCAGAGATAAATTACAATGAATCTTTTTTTGCAGTGCAGTGAGGGAAGGTCCAGGGGGCTTAATCCTTTTCATCTCCCTCACCACCAATCAGAAACTTCCCTTTACAAGACCCCTGCTTGCTTGTCAATCACTCCCCTCAGGCAATAGGTTGGAGTGAGACAAAAGAGGGAGGAGAGCAAGAGAAAGGGAGAGAGGATAAAATGGGAGGGAGGGGGTGGAGGGGTTGTGAAAGTGGTTGGAAAACAGGGAGGGAATGTTAGAGAGAGCGGAGCATGTAGAGTAATCACGAAGAGTGGATCCACTGTCTTGAAGAGAGATGAATGAATGGGGTCAGGGACGCCCCTGAGAATAAAAAGAGGGCGTAAGAGAAAGAGAGATGGCTTGATACAGTGAGAGAAAGGGGGATAACAGAATGTAGGATGGAGTGACGTGGATAGGGCTATACGGTGATAGCAGTAAGGAATTGAATAAGGCAGAGAAGTGGAGAGAAAACATAGAGATGAGGAAAAAAAGTGTACAAGACAGAGTAGAAAAGAATAGTTAGCAAAAGAATAGTTAGCAAAGAAGCAAATTTAAAGGAAAAGGGTGAGAAAGCATCAGATGAACTAGGAGGACAACCTGAAATAGAGAAAGGCAATATTTAAGTTTCCAAATTAAGTTTGAAGAATTTTATAAGACACACTCCACAGAGTTTAGTGGACACTCAGAATAATACAGTAAAAGCTATTAATATACAGTGTGCATCCAAGTTATGTGGTCAATGATAATATAACTAATATTCAGATTACAGTGTGCAAATTTCTTTAGAAGTTTAAGTTTAAAATCGAGCTGATGTGGATTAAAATGAATTATTTGATATTATTAGCAGGCACACAGTCAGGTACAGGCAAAGCGACCACAGGATGTGACTGGCAGGGAGACGGGAGCGGCTGCAGGAAGGATCTGAGAAGTCTGGAGGCATCTGCTGGAAGGATGGAGAAAAGACAGATGTGTTGGAGGAGCTGAGTAAGGAGTAAGGAAAGGAGGACCACACCCACACACACCAGCAGAAACAGACAGAGGAGCACAGGAAAGAGAAATCACACAGGAAACACCAGAGGCACAGGCAGGGAACTGACAACAGTCGATGTATAAAGCTGCATTACAATGAGAAACTCATCAAAAACACTGCCTCAGACCTGTACTAAATCTAAATCTAAACCCAAATCAAACCTGTTCATACTGACCAAGAGGAAGACACAAAACATGACATGTTGTCATACACTCACATTTAAGGCACAGTGAAGGTCAAGGATCCCAAGTATGAATAAAAAAGAACCAAATAGCAAAATATGGAGCAGACATTAAGATATGTCATATATAGCATAATTTGTGTGGTGATAAAATCTTCTACCTTCCTAATCTGAATTTAAAAGCATTTTGCAATGATGTTTTCTCTCTGGGTGATAGCAAGTTGTTTGGTGGAGGCCTGATGTACCAGAGCATGAGTAAGGCTGCAAGGCTACATGACTCACATAGGTTCACCATGACCTGATAGCTGTTTCTAAAATGTCTGTGAACAAAAACATTTGCATGAAGTGGAAACAGTTCTGCACTTAAATTGATTTAGTGTGAGGATGAAAGTCTCAAGGCAAGCTGCAGATATCACTGTGGCTACTAGTGCGGAATAATCTGTCAGCAGCAGAAACTCAGCTTGGTTCAACACGTAGAGTACTTTGTGAAATGTGCCTCTACAATTAATTCCCAAAACATTTACAAATGCACCTGTCAACTGCAGCAGTGGCATAAGTGACAGGCGGGAGACTGGCGGGGATTTGGCCATGACAAGGATGGAGGAGGGTGGGTGGAAGAGGAGCAGGCTGTGTTATGCAATAACTGAATAAATTGAGAATTGAATTAAATTAAATCGTATAAATTAGGATCCTGTGTATACCTAATTGCTGTGAACTATGGTTGCTTGCCCAAGGGTATAGCTCATGGTTGAGATGGGGGCAGGGTGGAGGAGAAACAGTGGCACTGACGCTCTACAATTATTATATTATAGTCCTATTTTTCCTTTATGGCCATTAAAAGGCACAGAAATGGCATGTCATCCATTCACAAAAGAGTAAATGAAAATGAAATGAAAAATACATCTGTAATGTATCACAAAATCCTCTGCTTTATACAGACATATGTTGCTTGAAAATAGATAATGGTCAAGAAAGCAATAATGGTGTTCGGTGAAATGAAAATATTTTGGCAGGAAGGGAAAACACACAGGAAACTGATGTGACTGCCAGAACGACAGGGAGATGGCTTTTTAGAGGTGAGATTTTGCACTGACACTAACATGACAGACCAGAATCCAAGGCAGGCTTAGAAATCTGGGCATGAGTTCATCCATTGCCACCATCCTAAAGAAGAAATAAAAATCTGCTCCTCTGCCATCCATCACTATCAGGAACCAGTGAGTAGCTGGTTGAGATCCAAATTTTGGCTTATGATTTAAACAATAAAAAAAGACCCTATATTGAATGTTCAGATCAGACAATCTGAACAAGTGCTGGTGGACTACTATTATATTAAATCTATCAGTGACTGAAGGAAATAACAAACCTCTACATACATGAAAATGTGGATGATCATGACTTCACTGCTGCTCCCTAATGGGCCTGAGATGATATGAAACTTGCAAAACTGCAAAAAATGGGTTTGTCATGTAATGAGATGTTATTGTATCTTAATGAGATGTCAGTAAACACATCTAATTTGGGAGGCGATTGTTATAAGAAAGTGGAACAGGACCTAATGGATGCTGACAGGACATGGTCAAGATTTAATTGGGGGCAGGTAGACAGAAAAAGGTAGGTCACAGAAAAAAAGGCAGTAATATGTACATGACAAAAGTCCAAATAAACATCAACAGACTGACAAAAGAGTCTTGGAACTGGGCTGATGTATGAGGGAGTGAAGCTGATGAGGGAATGAGCTGGAGGTGGAGACACAGACAGGGAAGGTCAGGTGAGGGGAATGAAGTCATTGTCAGGGAGATGGGAGGGGCGACAGGAAGGATCTGGGGGCATCTGCTGGAAGGACAGAGCACGACAACAGACAGGTGTGGAGAACCAGAAACATGGCAGGAGACGAGGGACAAGAAACAGGTCAGTGATTAAAAGGATTAAGGATCAATAGTGGGTCAGAAGTTTCACTATGGGTAGCCGCTGTTAAGAAGACATTTTAGGATTTCTCTCTGAACATTTACTTTCTTACTTTCAGTGTGTGAAGAAGATTCTCCACCACCGACCACACAACACACCAGACTATCTTTTAAGGGGAAAATCTGATACAGTACATTATTTCACCAAGAGGGAGTATGGTTCACTTTAACAATCCTACTTTGTGATTTTGTCTATTTATTTTATTTTTTGCAGTTTGTCCAAAGCAGCTCAAAGTATAAAGTCTGAAATGTCCCATTGAGGAATCTGTGTGTGTGTTTGTGTGTGTGTGTGTATCTGTGTGTTTGTGTCTTTGGGGCATCAGTTAGCTGGGTCCCTCCCTCCAACAGCGGAGATGGTCAGTTTTAATCTGATAAACTCTCAATGCAACAGCTGTCACCCAGATAACCCAATCTCGTGGTGGGGGGGGGGGGGGGGGGGGGGGGGGGGGGGGGGGGGGGGGGGGGGGGGGGGGGGGG
>JBAJHX010000041.1:6358386-6371030 GCA_037176925.1 Amniataba percoides
TTTCCGGTTGGGTCAGTTTTAATTTGGGAAACTTTCAAGGAAAAAGCTGTCACCCAGAGAACCCAATCTCCTTTCCCCCCCCCCCCCCCCCCCCCCCCTTCCTTTCCATGTCTGCTTAATGCCTCTCTCTGCCTCTGTATCTCTGTATCTGGGCCTCTTTCAGTTTCACAGTGTGCAGGGCATGTAAATGTACTTAAAACACACACTGTACCCCCAAGTGTGCACGTAACTCGAACACATGGCTGCATACTGCAACCTGTCTCAGTCTAATCCAGTTCAGTTATTAAAGTTCTGGGTCAATAAAGCATCGGCATACAGTACTTTACCAGACATTTAAGCAGCTGATGAACACAGCGGGCAGTGTTACGGAGAGCCTTGACCTTTTCATTAGTGCCACTAGGTCAGCCACCCTCCCCATTCTTGCAGTAAGCTTTACTTATCTCTGCTGTTGGATTATATAGGCATTAAGTAATCTATCACCACTATAAAATCTGTGAGGAGCTTTTGTTCTGTAACAACCAGAAAAGCCAAAAAAAAAAAAAAAAAAAAAAAAAACTCAGCTGGTACAGTTAAACAAACCTACTCAGCTCCCTGTCATAAATACAGTATGTATGTTTATTATGATTTTGTAATATAGATTTTCTTTAAACTGTATCTTTAAACCTCCTGGACTACAACAGACAAATTGAATGAATGAGTTATAATGCAGAAGTTGTCCATCAAAAAGTGAAGTGCCTCCTCTTGGTGATGTACAAAGAGGTTGCTGTTTCAATAAGATCCTCGCAAATTGTTTTTGACTATTTTGATCATGTGGTTTTCCTGTCCTGAGCTGGGTGTGGAGGGAGTTTGCCATTGTGACACAGTGAATGGTGATCTGGGAAATTACTGGGGAAGTGAAAATACCCTGCCAGAGTGAAAGAAATGCAGACTTCTGCTAAGATGAGGGCACAGGGTTTTTCCATGACAGAAATCCACTTCATTACATTGTGTCTGCATCTAATATTTCAGTGTAGGAGGCTTTAAAAGCTTTAAAATACCCCTGACATTCTGAAAATGCATTTATACTTTCTTTAACTTTATCAAGCCATCTCCTCTAATCTGTTGTGCTCTAAATGGAGAACACTGTTGCTTCATCCAAACTTGCTATTTCCAAAGAAACACTCACCAGAAATTTTGGTCCATTAGCACAAATCTATGGTGAAATTCTTTTAGATACAATTTAAATAATATTTTTGTCAATAGTTAATTTTTTTCCTCTATTTTTGTTATACTATATCTCTGAAATGCACCTCCTAAGATACTTGCTACAACAAACAAAAACATACACAACCATTTTAAACATGCAAACTGGCATACACACATGCTAAAGCACCCTGTTTCTCCATCTTTTTTTTCCCGTCACATACACAAAGATATCAAAGTGCATATCCAGCATTAGTGATTGGAGAGGAGCTGCAGGGAGTCAAGGGGTGTGTGTGAGTGAGTAATGAACCCCTGTTGAGCTGAAAGCACTCCGTCCTTTGTGTTTGTGTTGTGTTGTGGCTTCATTTATGTTCCCAGGCTTACACACATTCACCAAGACACACTTCTACTTTTCTCAGTCCATCGGCCACTTTCAGATGAAGCCACATCCTATTTCCCATTTCCATAAGCAAAACATGTATGTGGGCAAGGGGTGAATGGTGGATGGGACTTTTGCCAAAAAAAAGAGGAGAAGAGAAAAGTAAAAATAAACAGAAACTCCACTGTGGTAATTGATTAATTATTGAACAATAAAACATGTAAGCCAATCATTTTATTCATATATTACTGGTCAGAGTGGCAAAATGTGAATATCACACATCTTTTCTCGGGTACAGCAGTGCCTTGTGAAATAATGTCCACGTTAAGTTGCTCTTATAATAAATCCTGTCTGTTGATTGACATCTGCTCTTACACTCTAGCTTTCCCTTCTTAATTTGTCTCCAATTCCTGCTCCCACACAGATCACTAGCATTATCACTGTCATTACTTATTCATTATTTTTTAATTATGATTGTATTGTTGTTGTTCCAAAACCACAAATCATATAAAACAGGGAAAAGCAGCCAAATCTAATTTGAGGAGGAGGAACAAGCAACTGTTTAGCTATTTTGCTTTATAATCATTTAAAATATCAAGGAATTAGTGATTTGGTCTCTGACAGAGGACAAATCACTAAACTGACCATTTGTGTCAGTCAGCACTGACACTGACATCAATTGTACACATACTGTAGAAGTACACACAGTATGTATGTGGACACATTTTAGACATTATATTTGTTAAACTGTAAAAAATGCACACACACAACATTGTATCTCTTTTTTCTTTAGTCAATAGGGTTAGGATTACACAAAGACACACACACACACACACAGCTCACCTTTCTGGATTAGCCTCTATCGTGGCCCAGCTCATTCCGTTGAATATTTAACCAGGACATAATTTTCTCTTCAGGAGTGGGGCGCTGGGGTGTGATTACACCTGCCACACTTCATACACATCCAATCACACCAGAGGACAGAGCAGGACTTCGGTGTGAATCCAGTCATAAGCACTGATTCATCTTATCAACTACCCATCGTCTCTGCAGTTCATTTTAGGGCTGCTGTTACAAACTGTGTATGTAGCTAATACTGAAATATGATTTTAGTAAGCAATTAGATAGATAGATTTTAAATTAGTTATGATAATGAGTAGTTAATGTTACTTTTGTTTCTAAAATACAAGATATTTTATTAAAGTAATTTGTGGTAGTTTACTTATTAGTTAGGGATGTTTAGGGAAGCTCATTTCTTCATCAGAGTCCCAGTCATCTGACTGAAAAGGTTTTACAGTAACATGATGACCTTTGGATTCTCTCCTGTTAAATGCACTTATGAGACGAGGCTGTGTGATGTAAAGGGGCCAAAATATAATAGAGGAAATCACCTGCAGTGCTTTCCTCTGAATACTTTCCTCTTCCTCTGAAGCAGGTCTGAAGGCCTTGCAATGTTGTGATTATGTTAAGAAGGTAAATCAATTCCTTCATATAACCTTGTAAGGTTGAGCTTTTAAAGTGTAAAAAAAAGTGGAAAAGGTGGAACGAGGATTGGCAGGTCCCAGCTTTGCTGAATAGCAGCCTGTCATTGGTTGCCAAGTAAAAGAGACTTTCCACTCAGCTCCTGTAGACAATAGTCCTATCAGAGCATCAGACGGTTTATATTTCATGTTTGTGTCAGAACAGCTTTACCTTCTGTATCTGGATCCAAGGGAATGAAATAAAAGTGAAGGCTGCAATAAAATTTCTTAACATCACAAATCAGACTGTATTGGAATAGACACAATACCCAGTACACCTAGATTTTTATCTGAAGCAGCTTTAAAGGATGTCTCTTCCACTGAAATACTATGCTACATTTTTACTACACACAAGTGGGGGTACAGCAAAAATATCTCCACATACCATTACTGACTCAGAGAGGAGCTGCTGGAAAACCTGCTTCTCTGTCTCAGCTTTTTCAAACTCAATAAAATGGCAAAATAGGGCTATTTAATGTACAGTTTACAGCAATGCACAAATGTTATAACAAACTGTCAAAAATGTCCCTGTAATTCCTCATTAAAGGCAAAATAAAAGCATGCTTTACTTTCATACAGGGTTCAACTGTGGTGAACTTTTAAGCATAAACTCACACAATGGACTGATTGAAATCAGTTTAAAACTGTGAACCAGAGAGTCAGAAATGAAAGAGGCTACCGTATTAGCTGTTGTGTGGATGAAATCAATATTCATTTTCACTAGTAGCAAAGAGGTGAGAAGAGCAATGATGTTTTTTGTATTGTTCACCTAACCAGGAAAATGCCTCATGGGGCAGCTTGCATAGCTTTAAGTCTTCTTTAGAAAATGTATCTAAATGAACTATATTTTGTAACCAGATTTCCTGTAATCCTGTAATCCTATTACGCAAAATGAGAGACTTCCTAATTCTGTCCAGTTAAAAGACAGAATCATCCAGCTGGATTAAATACTGATCCGATACAGTCTGATAACCACCTATGGCTGTTTGTCTAACCATGCGAGTAAAATTTGATTGCTACAGTGTGGTTATCTCTTTTATTCAAGTAGTACTGTGATCGTATTTCAGGTAATGAGGAGTCTAACTTTCCAATACTGTGCTGTAATAAGACACAGCTCTTCCTCATGGATTCAATATTGATCCAATTTGGTGTGATTTCCTTCTGGCTGCAGACCGAGTTGCCTGGTGCCAAACACAGAGTGGGTGAACGAGGAACCAGAGCCAGAGCTGCATAAAGTGATGCTTATCTGAATGTGAATGCAGTTTGACTCAAGTCCAGACTGAAAAGACAGAAATTGTAAGTAGTCCAGTGATGAAAGCTACTCAGACTCAGATTACAGATTTGGTTCAGGAGTTGATTACCAGTTTTGGTTGTCTGATCTGCAGCCTGTGTTACAACAAGAGAAATGTGAGGCAGTGGTAAATAAAATCCAGACTGAGTAAGGCAAAGGGAAGAACACTGGCTTATGTTGACTATAAAAAGGAGTGGTAGAGAGGTCTAAATGACAAAAAGCTTTTTGACACAGGTGACTTACCCATAGTTCTTTAGGGGAACTAAAGCAGGTTTATTTATAGAGCCGCTTTCATTCATAACACAGGTCAAAGTGCTTTACCAACACACAACACTAGTTCTTTCATTACTTCTTTTGCTTTTTTTTTTTTTTACAGAATCATATTTACCAAAGAACAAAGAATATTTGCAGATGATGCTATTGAATTACTGTCATAATCATAGTTGCAGTAAAGTGTTCTATGATGAGTGGTGTTGCTCAGTCCAACATAAAGGCTCATTGCTCCAACAATGTGCAACTGATTTATAACCAGTCTGGGCTCCTGAATATCTAGTGACGCATGATGCCACATACTCGGAGTGTTATAGCTTGAAACTCATGGATAATGTCATGTATTATATGTGTATCATATTGAATTAACAACCCACTCATCAGGCAGAACACGGACAATGAACAACTACAGTAAAGTTAAGCTACAGATAAGATTAGGGAAAGGTTGGAGACGGAGAACTGTGAGGGGACCTGAACTTTGATCTCCACATGAAAGTCAGATGTGCTGCGTATTCATCCACCACCCAATTCTTCATACCTTTTCTATCTACTTCACTATATAAAGGGTAAGCGCTGTTTACACCGTCACAGAAAGTGAATGCCCATTTTGCACTGCAAAATTGTTCAATTCAATAGAGTTATTCCAATTGATGGATTCTGTATTTCTTTTTCAATTTCTCAAAAATCTCATATTGTTGTCATCTTCCTGTCTAAAGAAAAAAATAGCTCTTTTCCTGAAGTTTTTCATTTTTGTTTTTGCTTTGAGGAACTTTTCCATGTTTCTTAAGAATTGCTATGGGCTTGTAAAGCACACAGAAGCATAAAGAAGGGGAACTACAATATTTAAGATATTATTTGATATATATTATCTAATGACATAAAATATAATAAATGAGGATCACGAAGTTGATTACCACAGTGCAACTATGTTTCATGTTTAATGTTAATTATCATAAGCTAACTGCCGCCACACCCCAGCCCACAGTCAGGGTTAAAAGGTACGTCTGTCCTGCTTCCAGGATGGTTTGGTTGATGACCAGTCGGCCTTTAAGGTTCAACTCAGCTGTCATGGCTGTGGGTTACAATGTCTGGTAGACTGGTTTATACTTCGCCACATCCTGGACGTATCCCTCAGTCAGGATTTCAATCAGCAACACTGGGACAGTTTTAAATGTGTGCCAGGTGGCCTCATTGTAGAGGGAGGGGTATGTCACACCTTCTGCTTCTGCCCCTCCTCCTGAGTTTGGATCTTCTCTCTTCTCTGTCGGTGTGTTTGTGTGTTGTGCTTTGATTTCCTGAGTGGAATCAGGTATGCAGGTGTCAGGTAGCCAGCTGCCAATCGTCTCCAATCTGCTCTCTGCTTCTTATATCAGGCTTCAACACCACCATGCTGCCAGATCAGAAGCTCTGCCACCCAGTCAGTCTTGCACCAGCCTGTTGAAGAAAGTTGGGTTTGTGTGCTTTTGCTAAATTCTTTCTTCCTCTGCCTGCAGCATTCCCTGGCCCTAATCCTCCCGCTGACCCACTGCTTTGAAAACATCACTGGATCTATTCTGCACCTCCTGGTTGTCTGGACTCTTGCTGCTCTGCTTCTTGTGGCCGATTCTCCTGCATTGCCCATCTCTGATCCCCGGCTCATGTCTCCGCTCACCTCACACCTTAGAAAATGTACAATCCATTCTCCAACCACTAAAAATGAACTTTTAAATAAACTCTCCTGACATTGATTCCTTATCACAGACTCTTTGGTTTCACCCTTATTGACAGCCATGAGATGACCAATTATCCTTAAAAAAGAAGGAAATATTTCTAGGAGAATACCAGGAGAACGTGAAAGTCGCAAGAGTTTGCAGAGTTATTCAAAACAAAGTTTTGGTGAAAAACATTTCAAGTTTTTCAGCGGCAGCTTACATTTTATATTTCTTTACAGCTAATCAGATTCACATGGCAGCTTCTCAGATTGTGAAACAACCTTGGTTGCAAAATACTGCTTTAACAGAACTTTTTCACTTTTCCACTTTCTTTTGCATGATGTACATATATGATATACATATATTTGTTATGTGCTAGACAACAGTTCCCAGAAGCTTAAAACAATGTCTCAGTGTCTCCCTTTTGATACAGGAAAGCTACAGTCACCCATAGGCCTTCGGGGGGTTAGTGTTTCATACTCAAACCAAAATAATTGACATTTTGTTTTACATTCTCAAGCTGTGTGTGAATTATTGGTGTGACATGGTGTTGCTGGCAGGGCTGTGGTCCTAAGCTGGCGGGGGAGCAGGCAGATGTGAAGCCTGAAAGTGAGGCTAATGGATTCTGCCCTGGTTTCTGATCCCTCTTAGTGTGCCTCCCTGCTCCGAATCAAAAATGTAATTATTTGACCATGATAATATTTACAACATGGTAAAATATTACAGATTTCCTCTTTTTTCTGATCTGTATTTGTTGTCTGCTTGTCCAAATCTGCATAATGACCTCTATGTTCTAGTTAAATTATTTAAAAAGATGAATTTCTTAATTTGCAACATAGAAATAAATTTGTAAATTTTTGATTGATTGTAAAAATTTGATCTGATTTTGTGTACACTTCACCATCCTGAAGCAGCTAATTATCGTTCACTAAGTGTCAGATTTAGAGCTTGGCATGCTTTGGATATTTGTTCTTCCATTATGCATGCTGTGGTATGCTACGTTTGGTGCACTGTCACAGAGAAAGAAAGCCGTGGCTGCAGGGAGCGGCTGTGCGTTTGTGTAGTGAGCCAGCACGGTGGTAAGGAAGTTCTTTTGCTCTGGAAGTGTAAAGCTGGCAAGGAATGAATAACAAGCCAAGATATTTATATCTGCTGCACAATTTCAGCTTCAAACATGTAATCTCTCTCATGCTTCCTTTCTCCTTTGCCTTCAATCATCAAACTCTTCTGTCCCTCTCTTTACTTTTTTCTAACAGCTTTCTTCTCTTTAACCTGTATCTCTTATCCTTTCTTCTTCCTTATTCTCTGTCTTTTACGTACTCCTCCACATCTGTGTATTTATAAACCCCCTCTTCCTTCTCTCCACTCCTCTCATTCTCGCTCTCATTCTCTCTCTCTCTTTTTATTCTGTGATTTAGGTCACTGACTGACTAAAAGACTACACACAGCTGGCCTATAAACCATTCTGCTCTCCTCTCTAGTCCCCTCCCCTCACACACACACACACACACACACACACACACACACAGTATGAATCACAATCTGGCACTGGCACTGACAGTGTCCTGAAACACATTTGTTTATTCTGTCCATCATGTGCATCTGCGCTGGAACAAATTAGTCCCTATATTGACTTCTTCACCTGCATCTGTCTTTTACCTCATTTCTTTATCACTTTTAAAGAATTTCACCTCTCTCTTCTCCTCTTACTTTCCCTGTTGCTTCTTCTCCATCGCCCTCCTCCTCATCGTTCTTCTCATAAACAAAACTCCTTAAAAGAAATACAGTGTGAGTGTGTGTTTGTGCGTGTGATTCAACGTCCTGTTCTTTTCTTGATTTTGGATGTAAACACCATTTATTGCACATTTTAAGTTGTTTGAGTTATTTGTAGTCTTTTTTTACCAAAACCAGAATTTGTGGACTTGGCTTTTTTTTGTTGTGTCTGGAATAGCAGTAGGTCAACTATTTAACAAACAATTTGCGCTCTGCTCTCATCTGAATCTATTAATGTGACAACCAGATACACACAACACACACAAGTACATGTATACACTCACCAAGGCAAGACGCATAATCACATAATCTCTTCCCAATTAATTAATGACATCATTTTTGGATGGACACTGGATATAATAAATGAGGGGTGAGAGACAGAGAGAGAACAGCAGAACAGGAACAAAAAAACAAACAAAAAAACCCAAACCAGTGACAGAGAAATGTATGAAAAAAGATAGCAAGGGCTTGATGAAAAGATGTGAGAGATAGAGAGAGATGAAAGGAGAAAAAGACAGGATAAGAATGGAGACAGAAAGATTGTAGGCGGGGAGACGCCAATTAACAGTGGTCAGCATCTCTGCTTTCATTATACTGTTAATGCTGAGATGTGATATAAGCTGATATACAGAATACACTAGAATTATTAGTACTTCATCAAAACCTGCACAGAGAACAACAGGGAAAACAAAACACGACACACAAACAAAAATACAAAATGAAAAATTTCAGTACAAATAGTATAACCTAAATTAAATACATTTAAAGACAAGATGGGAAGATCTTACAATAGCTGGGTAGTAGTTCATCAAATTCATTACTTGTAGGTCCAGCAGAAACAATATAGGTACACCACCAGAGCTTTCAGGCTTACCCACTTTAAATTACAAGCCAGAATTCACTATCATTATCTCTGATTTGTTACACCAGCCTTCGAGGTAAATATGTCTCTCTTTGTTTTGCTCAGTCTTTACTTTTGTCCTTTGGTGGCCCAGAATTCTCCAGGAAACGTCCATACATTAGGTTTCAGCTTGTGTGCAAGACCGTCTGGATTTGGGTTTGTTGGCTTGTTCCTGAATGTTGTGGATGATTAAATGGAATCTCTAGATGGCAAAAAAAGGTTACATAACATCAGCTAGTGATTACACTACAAAGCAAAGTGGCATTAGCAAGCGACGAGAAATGATACAGCCCTTAGAAGTGCTGTCAAGGTTGACAAGCATTGCTTGTTTTTCATGTTTCCCAGTAATGATGCAAGAAACCAACAACTAACATTACTTTGCACTTTGTGACATGTTTTCTGGGTGCTGGAATAATAATCTCAGTAGCTAATTAACTTTTCCGTGCTGCTTTCAAGTAGGTTGTGTTTTGAGTACTGACAAGTATAAGAGACATTCTTTTTATTGATGTTGAAATATCGAAAATACCTCACCTTGTCTTTAACAGCTACATTTCAGAACCATATATCAACACAAAATGGCCATGTAGCACTTCCATGCAACAGCAGAGCAGCAGTTCTTGCCATATGAACGTCTTTAACACAAGGCATTTCATGGTCTTCCACTGGCAATGATACAACCTCATGAGCATTAATTATATTTAAAATCCACCATGAGATGAGAAAGAGCATGAGATGAGATTGAAAACTCTGCAAGAATTGGTGGACCTTGAGTGCAGATTATTTAAGATTAAGTCATTTTCTGAGGTCTGTAACTTTTTTCAGCAATGTTGACAACCTGAAAATGACACAAAATGAAGCAAAAAGTTATTTTAAAAAAGTGCTATTCTCCTGTGAAGCTAAAAACACTGACCTCTGCAGCCCAGTCTCCTCTTGGCAGTGAAAATGTATGAACTCATTTAAAGTGAGATGAAATGATGTTAAGTGAACAAATTTAGATTGAGGGGGACCATGATGGAGACTGAGAAAAGAGGAGCAGAGGATGGAGAGTTTAATGATGAAAGGAGAAGCCAGCTGTTAAATCTACAGTTACGGATCACAGGAGGAGAAGCAGCTCTACAGGAGGTTTTCACCTCTTTCCTTCCCATAATGATTTGCGCGTTCCCGCGAGAGGCGAGGCTCATTATTAATGCGCGCACCAAGCTGCTTCTAATTCTAACAATCACGACACGCGCCGGGCAGCTGCCATATGCCATCCTCTGTGTGTGTGTGTGTTTGCACGTGTGTGGTGTATATGTGCATGTGTATGGGGGGGTTCCGGCAAGTGGCTCTTATGTCATTTATTGTCTGAATGGCAGGATGTGTCTGTCTCTCTCTCTCTCTCTCTCTCTCACACACACACACACACACACACACACACACTGTGTCTCACCCTGTGTTGAATATGCATGACTGCTGCATCATTTCCAAACCGGACAGATGAACAGCAGACCAATGGCCACCTGCTGGCCTGCCGCTCAGGATCTCACTGGGTTTTTAGGGGGTTGTTGGGAGGGGGAAAACTGGGTTAAACACAGCCTGTGGCCAACCCCTCAACAGCCACCTCCCCCGTGTGGGAGGGAATATCAGAGATATTCACTAAGGCCGAGGGCAACGGTGGGTAACTATACAGGGGGGTAATAATAAGACGACCTTATCGAAAAAGACTGTTTTTGTATTTCTGTGTTTTCTTCATATAATTTTTCGTTCTTTTTGTGTACAACTGTATAGTGCGTATGTGCGTGTAAATCTAAGTACACACGTGTTTTAGGCTCCTTCTTTATAGCTTTCTCTTTTGTTGTCTCCCTCAGCCTCTGTTGATTACCTTTTCTTCTGTCTTTCTGTCTCTCTGTCTGAGTAATCCAGCCTCAGTGTACCCCCTCAACCTCTCTCTCTCTCTCGCTCTCTCTCTTACACACACACACACACACACACACACACACACACATTTTCTCTTACTGTTCCCATGGAAACCCACACCGATAGAAAGCACGGCGTCCCCTGCCTGGAGGCTTGAGGCGACGAAGAGACTTCCCGCGAGGACTCAGCCAGTTATTGATCCCTCAGTACACAAAGGTTAGCCGACTGGTCAAACACACACACACACGCACACTGCTGCTTTCAGGACAGACAAACAGGTCCCAGTTTTGACCTCGCCAGTGCTGACAATAAACAGTTTATACAAGGTTGGCTAAAAAAATCCTCATTGTAACAGCCACACGTGTGCCGTCCCTGACAAATGGTCAACTCCCACAAACAACAGGTGTACGCTGTCACTTTATGTAAGCTTTTATGGCTGACATATGAATGAGAATTACTTCAGTGGGCTGGTGTTTGTAGTTTGCAAAATGTAAGAACACGGTCATGGGAACATTTTCACAATATCCAACATGCAAGCAATCATTATAATATTGCCCCACTGAAATGCCATAAAATATCACATTTGAGTGGGCCTATTGAAATGACTAAATCTCTGCAGCAGGGAGATCACTTCATGTTGAAAAGTGGTGGGGATTTTATCCAATGTAACGGGGGATCAACTTACCTCCTATGAAAAGCAAGTGCATGTGAGTCAGGCAGCGATAACAATATTCAGTAAAACTGACCTATTATATCAGCAGAGTGGGGGAAGGGTGCCACTGGAGCTCCAGTCCTGAATGTTTTCTCAAAAGCCCCGGACGTTAAGCAAGGTTCTTAAAATGACTTCAACTTTGTGATGTAAGTACAACAAACTGTCTAGACCACACTGGAATGATACTTCAACAATTGCTTAAAGATCCAAACAGCATTGTCAAAATCAGTCAGCTCTCAAGGAGGAGAAGCAATGAAAAACAAATAAAACACCTGACAAGGTAAACGTTTACGACGATGAAGTTAAATAATGAAAACTTGCCATCAAAGAACTGTGCTGACCAGAACTTCAACAAATAGCACTACAAGTCTGGTGAGAAGATGATAGAACTGGAAATGGAAGTCTGGACTTGAGGAGTGATGCAGAGAAAGAAAGGCAAGAGTGAATAAGAAAGGAAAAAAGGACAGAGGTTAAGAAATAAGATGTGAAAACTTCAGAGGAAAGCAGCTGAAGAGGAACGAGACATGAAAATGTATTGAGAAGAATAAAAAAACGGAGTAAAGGGAAGAGGTACCAGAGGGATATATTTCAGAATAAGATTAATAAGAAGGCATTAATCTTTTTTTCAGTCTTAAAAAATATCTTAATACTTCTTTATTTATACTTTCTTCTTCCAATGGAGGAAATGTTCAGGGATAAAGGAGCAGGGCTGAAAGAATGACAGAGGGTAAGAATAAAACAGGAGGAAAGGAGGACAGAGTGGGGAGGAGTATAAAGATAATAATATGCCCATATTGTATATTCCACTATGCCATGAAAAATAACTTTCAGGATTACTACTTTACTTCTGTTATGCAACTTAAAATGAGTATGTATCTAAAAAAATGACATTCTAGAAATTGTGTAAATCTTCCAGTGCTCCCCCAAACTGAACAATTTTTTAAATACACCTCCTCTGACACACACACACACACACACACACACACACACACACACACACACACACACACACACACACACACACACACA
>JBAJHX010000041.1:6392911-6419870 GCA_037176925.1 Amniataba percoides
CACACACACACACACACACACACACACACATATATATATATATATATATATATATATATATATATATATATATATCTCCTTAAATTTCAAAGCATCTGTGAGTTTTATATATTTTTAAACAAAATAATGTTTTTTTCCACAGCGATAATGCTTTTTGTTACATCATTCTGAAAAAAAAAAACACCTGAGTTGTATCACTAAACTTTCGGTTGCTTTACTATGTGACTTTTTCGCTGTTGTCCTGAAAGGAAAATAAATAGGACTCTGTGTTGTGACCCATCCTCCTGCCCTGTGTTGCAGCTTGTAAAAATGTTTCGAGGGGCTGTTTTCAGCTTCAGTGCTGAGTTTCTATTGTACGTTACTTTGCAGACTACTTCCATCTGGATTTCCAGGAAGCGAGCTTGGGATGCTCTGACACTCAAAAAGCTATGAGTGTGCTATTAGTCAGGCTACCTGGCACAGAGAGATAGCACTAAACTCCTTCAGCCCTTTGAAATGCTGGGGGACTGTATACCCACAAAGCATCTTAGAGCCCCAGTGCTGATTGGAGGCCAGCCTCTCTCTCATGGCACCTAAATGTTCACGTATCCATGGGACCTTGTTGGTGAGTCCAGATCAGTATGGTTATTCTTAGAGGCTTTATGCCCGCCAGCCCCAAGCTCTCCCTCTTTGAAGTGTGGACACACGAAGGGGGAAATGCTGGCTCCAACCCCATGGGAGCCATGAAAGCTCACAGAAGCATCTCGGAGTTGTTATTCAGAAAATACTTTGTTTTCATGTGATGCTAAAGATGCCAAAATAACCTTCCATTTGCAGGGGTTTGAGTTTGGAGGTTATTAATGTTTTATTGTTTCCATGCACACTAAAGCAGAGTGGAAAGGAGAAAGAGCAATGCATTAGTTATGACTTCCTGGCACATTGGGAAGTTACGGACAAAATCATACCTACTCACTTCTGACCAGGATTTCAAAGTAAATTTACAATTCCCCCATGTCTTTTTATTTCACTGAGACAGACCTGATGCCTCAGCGTTTAGTTCTGGATATGACAAGTTTTCCAAGTGACCAACACAGAGATAGCAGGTGATTTCTGTCGTTGTGCATGCTGGATTTTCTCTATATATTGAAATTCATATTTAAATTGGCTCTCAAGTTTCTAGTTCAGAGTATAAATGTAATAATTGACAATAATTGAGTCATTATGAAAGACAGTTTCATGACATGTCTTTAAATGGACCATTTATTTAGCTGATGATAATGCCTGACTCATTGGAAATTACAGTTCATTAGGCGGCAGAGGATAGATGGTTTTTAGTGACAAAAGGAATCTGATGCAAAACACTACAGAATAGGTTTAAATTTAAAATCATATTCTTCTGTCTTTCCATGTAAAACACAATAACTTTAAGTTGGTCTCAAAATTCAGATTTGAGTAAGGAATCCCAGCACTCCCTCAGCTGGGTTTCGAGGAGGCGTATTGGTCACTGACCTGGGCTGACAGGGGCAGTCTGGTGCTCCTGTTTGCTTAAATAGCTTGAACTGTTGTCCTTCCCCCCCCTCAAGCCTCCAAATGGTTTTATAAGTGGAGGAGTGAGTGAAGAGCCTTGTGCAAGTTGGCCAACTTAGCTGGACTGTTGCCATGAAAGAAAGCCAAATGAAGATATTTTACTGTGCACATTTATGTGTGTGTGTGTACCAGGTTTACTGTCAGAATTTAATGGCTGCTTGGGGCAAAACTACCTTTGATGGCTGATAAAATTACGGTGAAGTTAAAACGGTCATTACAAACAGTCACTGATATTTAGGAGCACCATTTTCTATTTTAGCTTTTCACTCATTTTGTTGTCCTGTTCACTAACCTCCCTTCTTGGGAGCCTGTGACTCAAATGGGACATTTTCAGTGTCGCTGGAGGACAACACTGTAGTATTTTCTTTCTTATCAGAAAATATTCAGGCACACAGGGTGCTGGAAAACAATTTAGAAGTTAAGACTTTGATTTAGTGCTAAATGAATAGGAAATGTGTTTGTTTGCTTTCTTGCTGGGTGTTATATCAGGTGATAGATACCAGTCTCATATTTGTATACCTGACAGGAAGCCAAAGCCAAGATATAGTTAGATTAGCATGGAAACTTGTCAGGCTAGCTTTTCCTCGTTTCCAGTTCCTTTTATTGTCAGATTATTTTGGTTATTGGGAAGTACTTGCAGTTAGATATGGAGCTGTGATGGTTAAAAGTAAGATTCTGGGTTTGGGGATCCACTGTGTCAGTGATGGTCCTCACAAGAGTATTTTTGTTCATACACAGAATCTGTTAAAATGTCTATTTGTCATGGATGTGTGTGTGTGTCTGTGTGTGTGTGTGTGTGTGTGAGAGAGAGAGAGAGAGAGAGAGAGAAAGAGAGAGAGAGAGATTGGGTCCTACTCAAGCAGATTATCCTGGATCTTTTCATAGATCCCTGTCTCATTTCAATGACAATGGGAGATCAGCGTCAATTACTGCTGCATCTTTGCGTCATGATCCAGAGGGCTGATAGTAAAGCTGGCTTTTAGCCTCAGAGGACAAGGTGACATTTAATTAATTCTCTTAATACTGTCTGTTATTTTAAATTCAGACATGTTACATTATGTTTTCCTTTTAGTAGACGTATCTACACGTCTCATTTATGAACATGTTCCATATTCCAAATCCATTAAAATGTTCCCTGATCATTCGTTTCTCTCCTCTGTCCCTTCATAATGCCACTATTTCCTCCGGCTGTTCATTTATTATGAAGGGCTCTGGATTTTACTGTGTGTGTGTGCTTGTTTGTTGGAGGTCAGTGGGGAGTGAGCTTCCTCCTAATCCAGTAATCAAACCAGCTGCCGCCCAACCCAACCCCCATCCCCATATCCTCGTCTCTTTCACCATTTTCTTTCTGAATTTGTGGTCATTATATGACTCTCTTTTCATTTCCTTCTTTCTCGACCATTTAAAAATAATTGCAGTCACTTACTATTTATTTATATTGACACTGAAATTGATTTCTGTTTTTTTTTCACTTAGGTCAACAGCAAATAAGAAACAAAGATGAAAATCAACTGATAATTTTGTTTGACAAAAATAAGGGTTCAGCCCAAACACCATTTACTCATTTCAGTAAATCAAATGATATTTGACTCCAGTATTAACAAAGGAAATAAGTGAATATCAATAATCAGTCAGTTATTAGCTGTGTATTTGTGAGTTATTATGATAGTGCTCTTTTTTCTCTTTCTTGTTAAACCCTGGTTAAAGGCCATTGCTCCCTTTCTCATTTCTCTATTCTTGTCGTCATCCATAGTCTCCTTTGCTTTTTCCAGTTTTTAATAAACCACAGTCGTTCTTCACCCTCTGTCGCCTCTCTGTGTCAACACACTTCCTCTGCCTCCTTTACTCCTCACCCTCCATTCATGGCTGCCACACTCCTTTCTTTCTTTGTTTTATTCTTTCTTTCTTGCTGCCGCCTGAAATGCTCTTTCTGCACTCAGGCCCCTCGTGTATTGTATTCTTTCTCTCCATTTTCATTCATTTTGGTCCTCATGCCAGTGTGCTCATGTAGATATGTATTCTTAGTTTATTAACCATCTGGTCACATCAAATTTCCTCAAAATATTGAACACAGCCTGGCACTGCATTTAGTTTGTGTCCAGTGTGGATGAAACGTGTGTCATGTCTGCAGTTGAAACATTGTTCTGTTTGTGAGGTGAGACTGTGACCTGTTGCAGTTTACATAAACTCATTTTGTAGTGACAGTTTCAGAAAATAAGTGTTGTGAGAATGGTGTGAGAATGTTATTTTTTACTTGATGTTATGTAGGGATCATGTGCAGGAACTTGGCTGGTTTGGTCAAACAAGTGGCTAACTTTGTATAGTTTATGTCCTGACAAGCAGTTTTAGTAGAGTTGTGTAACCCGGTGGTGACCATGACAGCATGACAGCATGTTTTAATGGTTATGTTTGGAGAACTCAAAGCATTAGAGAAGAAAGTGTCTTAGATATTACTGGAGACTTTCTTCTGTGTTAGATATTACTAGATGGGAAAGCACCCAGAGCAAATTTACTTTGCATTGCATTAAAATAAGTAAATGAGTACCGTCAGTTTCAATCACTGCTCACCTTCTTCATCTGTCTCCCTCCTCTCGCTCCTTAACCTGTTCACATCACACTCTTCCAACCTCTGTATTTTTCATTTTCTCCTGCTCATTTACCTCCTCTAACCCCTTTTTCCATTTTCTAAACACCTCACGAGTGAGCACATCTATTCATTCACCTAACCTGTTTTCCTCTGGTCTCTTCTTTATCTCTGCAGATGGCGCCCACAGCATTTCAGCCCAGTGCGTTCTTCGCGTACTCATCATCACAGAGGACATGCTGGGCAGCAGTGTCACTGTCCGTCTCCAGAACATGTCCCAGGAGCACTTCCTGTCACCACTGCTGGGAAATTTCCTAGAGGGTGTGTCAGCAGTCCTCTCTGTGCCTGTTGAAGACGTTTTCATCTTCAATATCCAGCCAGACCTGGACGCGGCGCCGGGAGGAATCTTGAACGTCAGCTTCTCTGCTGCGTTGCCGGGCGGACTCTTCTTCCCCTCCGAGGCCCTGGAGGAACAGCTGTACCTGAACAGGCCGAGACTGACGTCACTGACACAGATGGAGGTTAGTTCACATTTACTCATGTGAATACACACACAAGAATCACAAGTTTTAAGTGCTTAGTGTTGGTGTATTTATCTTCTCTAAGAATAATAAATATGAACATGCATATGAATCACTTTTAAAGGCCTAATCTTAATATTTCTGGGACATAAGTTTTGTTACTTTAAATTCCGGGCTTGCTACATTATTTACAAGCTTTCAATCAAATCTTTAACTGCCTCACAACACATACAGTTAGAAATATAGATTAAGTTCTTATCAAATGCTTATGTATTTTCAAAGATGTGTTAATCACTGTGGGACAGACACAGTTGAAACTAATTTTCTGTGTGAGGGCTCTCCTTTTAAAGGCACATTGTGTCTTTACATCACTTGTCTTGATTGATACAAACATGTTTGAAATACACATTTTGTGTTTGTGAATGGATTTCATTCTTTAGATTTAGAGTGAGGAGCTCTGCATTCATCCACATTCATACAGACACAAAAATATTTCTCAAATATAAATGATTTGAAAAAAGTCACTCACGTGTCTACACAGCCCACATATGCAGCAGCTGGAAATCAGGGTTACATGTAATAAAACATGCAGAAACAAAAGAAATGAGACAACTGTACAAAACACATGCTTCTGAAGTCACCTGATATATATATATATATATATATATATGTGTGTGTGTGTGTGTGTGTGTGTGTGTGTGTGTACTGCATGTGAACTGACAATAACACAGTACAGATGCCAGTGCAGCCATATGGCTTTCATGCAGCAGCACACCGATATGACCACTGTATGTTCTCATGCATGAAAGCACACGCCTGGACGCAGTATGCACATCAGTTACACACCTGGTTAGACACTCTCACTGCATCGGCACATGTATGAGAGAAAGAGATGTTTGGATAGATAAGACTACAGGTGAAATGCAAAGGAGAAAAGATTCATGATGGGCTAAGAGATAGTGTCAAGGGACATATGGCTTAATGCTGCGTGTATGACTTTTCCCCAACAGGCACTGTCACACATGAACAATCCGTGTCCCCTTACTGTAAACAGTGACAGCAAATGAGGCCAACAGAAAGAGTTAAATCCTCTGGAAAATTGATAGTTTTACAAAGCAAAACGAGCAAGAGATAAATAAAAAAGCTGTAAGTGTCATTGTGATAGGCCAAACTTTTATATCTGAGGGGTGTTCATAATGACACCATTATACTTACTGTAGGAAAGAGTATTCACCAAGAATGACTCTACACTTCCAACCAAAAATTTGATTATTATAAATGAGATGCAGGTCATCTTAACATCCTTTCTCTCTTTTTGTTACTTATTTTCCCATATGTTGGTCTGGATAAATCTTACTTGATTTGAACTATTCTCTATACAATCAGAGAGCAAAGCAGAATTAACTGAGTAAATTGAATTTTTAACTGAGGGGTTTTCAGAGAAAGGTGTTTTCGGGGTAACACACATCCTGATTTATGTACAGTTTCACAGAGCCAATATTAGAATTAATACTTGCTCCTCTGATGGTCATGAAGTGGTAGAAAATGCCCTCGATAAGAAAGTCTGTCGTGAAAACTAGTGTATCAGAAGTGAATCATCCGAACAACCTCTTTCCTCTTTTCTGTCCCGACACTCCAGGTCCTCCCGTTTGATGACAACGTGTGTCTGCGTGAGCCGTGCCAGAACTACATGAAGTGTATCTCAGTGCTGCGCTTCAACAGCTCTGCTCCCTTCATTTCCTCGCCCTCCATCCTGTTTCGACCGATCCACCCCATCGCAGGCCTGCGCTGTCGCTGCCCAGTTGGCTTCACGGGTGATTACTGTGAGACGGAGATCAACCTGTGTTACTCCAACCCCTGCCTGAATGGAGGAGTGTGTGTCCGCAGAGAAGGAGGGTACACCTGTATCTGCCGTGAAGACTACACAGGTGAGTGAGGTTTGGGGGTGTGGCTTACATGAGAAGATGTAGAAACTTTAAAGTATTAATAATACCTTAAAAAAAGTATAGTCAGCAGCTCGTCCATCTTCAGTTTGGCTGATTTAGAAGCAAGGTCTGATTAGTTAAATCTCACATGACCTGCTGTACACTGGCTGAATTGAAAAAGTTGAGATGTTTTTTTTATCTCAGTGCCCCAGTGCAGGCTGAAGGGTCTCTTATTCATTTTTGTGTGACTGGTTTAACTTGAGGTACCACAGACGTGAAGAGGCATCTTTGCAGTGCAGCTTGAATTTGCTTGTTTGTGTTTTGGTCTTTAACTTTACATTAGTACAATAATGCTGTCTGTCTGTATTTTTTTTTCTTGATGTCCCATACAGACTTCCTTTGTCACATTGAGCACAATATCAAAGCACACACACACACACACACATACACACACACACACTAGCTAATGTTTTCCCTTTCTTACACAATCACACACACGTTTAATTATTTCTCACCTTTCCCAATGCTCTAGAGTCATTTGCTCTCTCTCTTTCTGTCTCCCTGTCTGCCTCTTCCTGCTTTTTATACCCCTTCATGCAGCTGCACAGCTTCAATCTTGAAGCTATTGAGTGGATGTAGGAGAGATGCTATGAATGTCAGTGTGTGTCTGGGGGATGTTTCACATCGCCTTTTATTTCGAATGAAAAGGGATCTGGCGGAGTGAAGCAACACCTTTCTTTCATGAGAGAGACAGAGTGTTTCCCAAAACTCCCACCGAGACAGAGAGAGAGAGGGTGAAAGAGAGAGGAGATAAGCAAAGGATAAATAGCGGTAGAAAGAGAAAGCATGTGGGAGGGAAAGAGGATGACAGAGAAAAGCGTGATGGACAGAAAGTGAGCTTTCAGGAAAGTTTGATAGATGGAGAGACAGACAGAAAGTAGAGAGAGGGGATATTTGAAGTGGAGGAGGAAATAAAATCATGTGGAGTAGATAGGTAGATAGATAGGAATTAGGATTAGGAATCTTATTGATTAATTAGACAAAAAGATCTACTGAATAGATTTCTTCTATTTTGTATTATTAGCTTTTTAATTAATGCTTATTTTTTAGTTTTTCAATTAATCTACAACCTCCTCTTTTATCATCT
Organism: Amniataba percoides; assembly: GCA_037176925.1. NCBI lineage: Eukaryota > Metazoa > Chordata > Actinopteri > Centrarchiformes > Terapontidae > Amniataba > Amniataba percoides. The sequence goes on from JBAJHX010000041.1 coordinate 6,400,655, forward strand.
GCAGCCAGAAGCTACCCCTTTATCTTTGTCTTAATCATTTGCATGTTTTGAAAGCTTCACATATAATCTCATCACAGCTTAATGTTTGATGATTGCAGTGGTATTGAGTCTTTATTTAGGTGGTGGTCATTTACACTGAAAAATGCTGCAAATGGCTGGTTATCCTGGACCTACACGAGCCACAGTAGCTGGTGAGGCGAAAAGTGATTGTCAAGGCCTTTCTGAAAAACAGAGAGAAAGAGACAGATGAGATAGTTAGGATAAAAGATAGGGAGAGTATATTAATAATAGGATACTAAAAGGAGGAGAGATTAACTGTAACTGTGGGAGAATTGGGAGGACAGAGAACAAATTAGAAAGAGTGAAAGACAGGACAGGAGAGAGAGAAACAGCAGAGCATGAGAGATGAAGGAAAATACGGAGAAAATACGGGTGTGAGAGCATTACAGGAGACAAATTCAGATAGAATGACACGGGAGGACGGCTGCAGGGGGGAAATAAGAGAGTGAGTGAGGGAGGAGAGGAGGTGGGGGGCAGAGGGAGGGAAATCAGATGAGTTCTGGGTAGTCGGTGTTGTGCTTTTCCTGCGTAGGCGTTGGGTGTTGCGGTGTCTCGTCAGTGCCCAGGGCTAGTAGGAGTAAGAGCAGGAGGAGAACGCACACACATGGATGAATTGATTTAGCAACACACACTCCTCTAGACAGCTCCCAATCAAGTGTTGTCTCCCACATAGTTCATTTTTACATACAACCTGCCTTTCTGCCTCTCCTCATATGCTCTTGTTTACTTAGAATAGCTTGTCCTTGAAATTTAACTGTTAAATTTATTTTGGAGTTTTGAACGTGACTGGAAGTTTTCGTTTTCCATTCAGTGAGAAATATCTAAAACAGAAACTCCCAACAGGCTTAATCAGATGTGAATAGTAAACCACTGTTTTTCTGTTTCTCTGGGCCACAGAAGTCAAATGTTTTACTGTTTGTAAAAACAGTTTAATCGACTTGAATTATAACCAGTCCCCTGATGGAAACTTTCAATCTGCTCAAATGATAATTTGCAGTTGGAAGTGCCTCATCAAAACAGAGGAGTGTACCTGGAATTTCAGAGCTGTAACTGTGTGGTGTAATAATGATAATAATCTTTAACTGTGGTGCACATTATAATATTAATAAAATCTAAACTAATTAATCTGAAATAAGGTAAAACAAAGCAGACTGGACAAAGGCAAAGACACAAAAGGATTTCATTATTCACACGACTTCAGCTTAACACATTAATACTTACTGGAATAAGTAAAGTTTGACTACATAAACAAAGGTTATAATGTTTTTTAATATAAGAGATTGTTTACAATGCTGTTTCAGGAGGTCAGCACTACTTTTACGGTGTCAGCCTCAAATGTATTGTTTGGAATAAAGTATTCACGTCCTTTACTTAAAAATATTACAGGTAGGATTTGCTGGTTGCTGTTTGAAACACAACACCTCTTGCTTGACCACCATGGTGAATATTATGTTTAAGTTCAACTGCTTGGTCTGATGAAATTGCAAAAAAACAAGTCTTGGTGAGTTTGAACGTATTGAAATTCTGATCCAGAAACAGTCTATAAATGATTTCCAGCAAAACATTCCCAGGAGCTGCCCATAGTGGAGACTCGCCAATATAAATCAAGAGACCCGTTATTGTCACACCGTTCTCATCATCTTTCTTTAGAAAACAAGAAATATGGTCACATATGAGGTAAAACAAAAGAACCTGTCTAATAACAGTGAGGTCTACACAACCATGGCCTTTTCCCACGTTTGTCACCTTACATAGGAACTTTCTGCTCAGCTACTCTACTCATTTTCTTCAACTTCAGCAAGTAGCTCTGAAGGAACGAAGCGTATTTCTTTCATTTGTTAATAGATACAAATAATAAATGCATATTAACATATAAATAATCGATGCTGATTCTTGTTGAGTATGTTTTCATTTATTTCCCCTCAGTTGTTTTGTTTAGAATCGGGACAGTCGTTTTGAAAGTAGATCGGAGAGAATCCAGATCTGATGTTTTCAATGACTGTCAGTCAAATATATTTCTGTGAAGTCTAATTGCATGCCACAAAAAATAAAACATGGTGTAAAGGCTGGTTTAGGCTGCTCACATGTGATGGACTTTCGGAAATGATTAACCAGCGCTCTGAAACTAGAATATAATCTAGTTAGTTTTAGGACAATTGATAAAAGGAAAAACTATATTAACATATGCAACAATTTGCTTCTGCTTCTTTGAGAAATAAACCCTGTATTTATAGGGTGCCTCACTTTAAAACTGATTGACATATTTTTAACCTCTAGTGCTCACTTCTCTCAGAAACATGCAGATCTTGCAGTGCAGTCTACATGGAGGATACCATGTACAGTGAGAGCAGACATGTGATTGTTTTCGCAAACCAAATGAAAACAGATAGATAACAAGAGAGAAAGGATAAAGAGAGATGCACATTATGCACATTACAAAAGATATAATATGATGAATACGCCTCAGAGAGCCACTAGATACAAAGAAGTGATGGGAGATCAAGAAAAGAAAGAGTCATGTATGCACACTAAATTAGTTTGTGAGCAGTGAGGAGAGAGGACACCGGTTGAAATGAAATTGCCTGGTTGTGGCAAAGTGATCTGTACTTTACACAAAAGGAAGAAGAGAAACAGAGAAAGATAGCATGAGAAAGAGACTGCAGAAATGTGGTAGGTAAAGGTGAGATTACTTTTCAATGTGATGCAGGAGATATGTATGTTACACTGAGAAATGTAATCCAGCAGATATGGAGGGAAACATCACAAACAGGTCAGACATATTTGTATTCTAGTAGTAAAACAAAAACACAGAAACAGAAGTAACAAGAAGACAGTAGTTCAGCTCAGGAGCCTGCCTAGCAGCTGATGAAGAATTATGTGTTAATGCAATTTAACCACAGGAGCTTCCTCTGAAAAGTGAACCAGTAAAAGACGATCTCATTAAATCACAAGTAAGAGCCAATAACTAGGAAATTAAATCTTTGAATGTAAAAACATATCATCTCTCAAAATGAAATCTTGAAATCTCTGATTATTCTCCCGGTGGTGCACTTACAGTGCACATCTTGGCAGCTTATTATAAAGCTGAAATCATTTTCAGTTTACTAAACTTATGCCTAAGGGCAGAACTGAGCCATGAAATCAGAGTGAATTATTAAGATAATCTCTACTAATTATGTACTTACTCACTTAGAATTCCCCAATGAAGCCAAGAAAATGGATGTTTTAAAACTTCATATTCCTTGTTGCACTGCACAGTTTTCTGCAATACAGCAGCAAAAGCATTTTCTTATTACAACTGGTGGATAACCAGCCTGTGTTTGATGTTGTTGTTTTAGACCAATGCAATGCAATTAACTGCAACAGAGGTTGAGGATTTGTGGACTAAGTGAAAGATTTAATTAATTTGTCTCCCACTGATAACATGTATCTTATACAGAGCATTGAGAATTACACAGTTAATTATAGTAGAATTAATCACAACAGCATTCAATAGTAAGACTACAGCAATGTTCTTGTGTAGAAAAAAAAGAAAGACCAATCCAATTCCATGCAATACGAGTGGGTAAGAAGGCAGAGGCAGTGTTTATGGAAAAATAGGATTGTAAGTGCAAAAAGAGGCATATGTTGTGTGAAAATATATCACAAAAGAGATTAAGTTTGGAGAAAAAAGAAAGGAGAGGATGAGACTGAGAGAGGATAAGAAAGATGAGGCCTGATTTTTGTGGTTGAAATAAAATTAAGTTGGTTGGGTGAGACTGGAGTGAAATGGGGCGGAGATGTGTTGTAGAATGGATTCAAAGTCTCAGTAACATTCAGAGGTTATTAATAGAACGAATAAATTTGTGAGTGTGTGTTTGTATGTGTGAGTGTAAGAATGAGACCAAATTAGTTATGGGAGTAGCAAATTAGCATGTCTTTGTGTATCTATCCATCTATCTATCTATCTGAAATGATGACATATTGCGTCTGAAGGCAGGAAATAATGTATGAGGCATATAAATATGATGATTTTGAACAGCATATATATTTATATAATTAAGGGTGGTGAGAGAGAGCTGAAGACAATTGAAAAGAAATGTGGTTGTTGATGGTTATCAGAATTCAAGATCCAATCTTTTAAAAAAACGGCAAAACAAAAAGTAAAAGAGCATTTTTCGGGATGTTGGAGCAGAAGAAAGTAGAAATGGTGGGGGAAATAACAGATCAAGCAATAGGAAGCAAAAGCAAATAGACAAGAGATTGCAAAAGAAATGGGTAGGGAGCAGAGAAAGATTGACATGAAGAAAGGAAAAGACTAGAAGAATATGTTAGAGAGAGATTGAAATAATTGACAGAAGGCCAAAACAAAGGGAATGAAATGAAGTGTGAAGAGATTTCTAGAAAGAAGAAATAATGCTGAGTTTTACTAAAATGAAACAGTGGGATAGAAGTGTAAAGAGAAAAAAAGTTAAGATAAGGAAAAATGGTACAACAGGGTGGCACGGACAAGCCCATAATACAGAAAAATAAAACAAAGACATTTGAAGGAAGAACTGAGGAGACATTAAGTCAATGAAAGAAGAGGAGAGAGATACTGTGCATGATGAAAAGTAAGTTTGAATAGAGCTGCAAACTGCAATGACCAGGATTTAATCAGACTGTAATTTTATGTGACCACAATGAGCAATTTTGAAACCTTAAACAATTTTGAAACCTTAAACAATTTTGAAACCGTGAACTTCACTATAACAGCGCCACTCTGAGGTCAGTAGAACACATAGAACCTCGTTGTAGAATGATTAACTCTAACTATATTCTGCGATGTTATTTCTACAACAACACATGGAAAAGCGGTTCATATTAAAATGTAGGAATAAAAGAACTATATCTCATTGTATGTAGCTTGTGTGAAATCAGTTGATTATAGAGTAGAAAAAACAGCAGTTATTCAAAAACAAGAATAGTACGTCACAAAATCAGAACATTTCATACTTATTACAGATCTACGCAGAGCACAACGTCTTAGAACCCTTTAAGGCAACTTTTTTTGTTGAGGGGGTGTAAAAGGAGCAAAGAGTACCAAGAGCAAGAGTGAGACCTGAAGAGCCAAGACAAGAGGAAGGAGAAGAGGGAAGCAACTGGGAGTGTACTGGCCTCCAGGGATGTACCATGTGTTAGGGTGGAGGAGTCGGGGGGTGCATGGGGTGGGAGGTGGGGCGGAGCAAATTAAGATGCCGGGGGATGGTTGAATAATACTGGCTTTGATGAATAAAACATCCGTGCGAATGAAGGGGTGGTGTGAATCCATTAAGCTAGGCATAGAGGAAGAACAGAGGAAGAACAGAAAAAAAGAAATGGCAAGATATGAAAAGAGATGAAGGAAGGAAGGAAAAGTAAAGCATGGAGCTTTTTATATATAGAGATGTAAGGTGGTGGGAAGATAGGAAAAAAAAGGAAGTAAAAGGCGCTAGGAGGATTTCGCAGGGAGGAGAGGAAGAAAAATGGAGGAGGCGAACAGAAATAGTTCTCTGCAAGATGCAAGCAGAAAAGAGTCCATAGTTTTCAGACTTTAGATCTATGTTCACGTTAGTGTGGGATGCACAGTGTAGAGTGTATCTGCAATGTGTGCATGTGGATGGACTTGATTTGATGGGTGTATTAGTAGTAAAAAAATCAGATTCTTTGCAAACATAGAAATAGTAATAATATAAAATGCTTTTTAATGACTTAAAGCTAAAGTAATACCTCTGTAGAGTAATAGCTATTCACAGGGACTCAAAATATATGTACAGCATGGCCCATTTCAGTGTAATGTGAGTATTACAGTGTATTAGAAAGTAAAAAAGAGTTTATGAGAGAGTCATTTATTCATGAAGTAGAACAGAGGATGAGGTTTAGATGAGAAGTCAGCCTGAGGAAAAAAGCTGTTCTGAAGTCTGCAAGTATGACAGCAGATACTTCTGCTTTCTAGTCAGTAGCAAGGTGAACAGGCACTGGCTGGGTTAGATATTTTAATGTCTTTGGGCTTTATGCAGGAACCTCACTGATGGTTCCTGCATGATCACCTAATCACCCAGTGCAGTCCAAGAGAATTCAGCGTTGTCTTCATTCAAATTTTTCATATGTTTTATTTTTATTTGTGCCTTCTATTTCAATATGCATGGGAAATAATCTTAATAATCTGGGAAATAATCTGATACCTGATAAATTCCCAGCAGTCTTTTGCAGACATCCATTGTGACTGATCATAAACTTTTCATAAACTTTCCTCTGTGGGTTTGAGGAATGGAGAGTAAGGTGGAAGGACGAGCGACACTATCCTGAGACAGGCTGTTTGTGATTGGGAGCAAGAGTGAAACATTCAATCAAAAACATTGTGGATTCAGCTCATTTGGCTGCTTTCCTACCAGGCTTTCATAGAGGTCATGAAAGAGAGGAAATAGATGCTCAGTATCCCAATAAGTATGTTTGATCAAAATGGTTATGTAAATACAATAGACTGTATGTTAAATATAAGCAGGTTTGGTCGAGTTTGACTGAGAAAACTTGGAAAGATGTTTTTAATTGAACTGAATGCATTTTGTGTAAATGAAATGAAAAGTGATTCTCCACATGGACCTCTTCTGTTTTGAAAAAGTGAACTGGTATGGAGAAATGGTTCTGTAAATGCATTATGTAAGTACCTGTTACAGTTGTGGGGTGGAAACAATGTGCTCCAGTAGTTTTGTGTTTTTGTGTGCTTTAAGCAGAAGAGGTGGGACAAATAATTTGATGTTATAATATGTTGTCACTTTTATTCATGTGATGCAGGACTGGTAAACTTGTGTGAAGAATCAGTGTTTTTATGTTTTATTTAATGTTTAATGCTGCAGCCTGTTTAATGTTGCTTGTTCACATTACCATAGTCATTAATTTATGTCTCATGGGCAAAATATCGGTATACACGCATTTTTAGCTAACAATCTTGGAAGAGCTAATGGCAAAAAGTGATCCCAAAATCCAGTGTTGCACACTTCAGTGCAATTATTAACAAGAGATTTTACAAGCGTACAAACTGTTTGTTCATCATTCATGTAATTTATGATAGATTATCAGTGTGTTGTCTGGCTCATGGTGAGCAGAGTAGATGGGAGACTGAGCTGACCATGCTGTTTGAACGGCCAAGTGGTTGTCACGTGCAGCTGGCAGCTCTTCAGGGCGTTTTGTAACACTTTGGTGTGAATCAGCCCAAAAAAATTCAAAGCAGATGGACAAAGGGTGTCACCCCACCCTAATTCCTGGTAGTACTTTGTGTGTTTGGGTGTTTGTTCTTTAAAAAACATGTTCGTGTGTACATGAATTGCTTGGATGAGTTTATGTGTTTTTGTAGTGTTTATGCTTTACACTCACCATTTGTTAAGTAATTATTTGACTTTTGTGACCTTGTGTGTCTGAACACAAGGAAGTTATGAGGAACCACACACACGGCTCACAGCTCTCCCTGTCCCGCTCTATGTGTGTGTGTGTATTTGTGCGTGTGTGTGTGTGTTACCTATTACTGTTGATTACCTAAAGTGCCTCTGTGAAGTGGGCACCTTTAAACTGTCTGGTGAAAGGAGCTGAATAAAAAGACTGTTGTTGAGTCAGTCTGAGATCACGTCTGCTCTGTCTCACCTTCTCTAATTAGTGTGTCTGTTATGTGTGTACGCTGGGATTTTTGTCTGTAGTTTTTCTTTTTGATACTGAATGTGTGCTTTCAGGGGTGTGTGTTCCTCTCTGTCTGTCTGTCTGTCTGTCTGTCTCTATCAACAAACGTGCAGCTGGGTGTGTATAATGAACCAGTATTTGTATTTGTAGGTGGGTATCTGTGTTTGTTAATGTGTGTCTGTGTGTGTGTGAGTGTGTGTGCATGTGTGTACGTGTGTTTAAGTCTCACCACGCGCATAATTCATGAGTCTTAATGTCTATTTATTTATTTTAATATTAATGAGAGGGTCTGCATGGATGAATGGCTACAACAGACAAAGGTTGGGAAATTGTGCTGTGTTGGAGTACATATGTCTGTGTGCTCGGAGTGTGTATGTGTTTCTATTTAATTGGTTCCCTGTTGTGCGCACTAGCATAGAAGTATATGTTTAATGTGAGAGGGGAGAGGGCATGAGAGAAAACTAAACAAGGACAGACAGATTTGATAATTTGAACGTCCTTGGGCTATTGTTGGATGAGCTGTGTGTGTGTGTGTGTGTCTGTGTGTGTGTGTGTGTGCGTGTGTGTGTGTGTGTGTCCTCAGGACGATTTGGTGGTGTGAAAGAATATGTTTATTAGCCAATAACTGGTAGATATGAACCCCCTGGCGACATAAGGAGAGTGGTGGTGTTGGGAAGTAGAATAATGTAGGGAGGACAAACTGTGGTAGAGAGAACAAGCTGATAAGAAGCGATGGAAAATGCTCACTGTGAAGATGTAGAGAGATCAGTGGATGGTAGAAGTGTGAGAATGTTGGAATACTTGAAAGAATCAGTCATAGAAAATGAGATAGGGAAGTTTAGAAAAGTGTGGAGGTTTGACAAAAATATTTATCAGCAAAAACAGAAGCACTAAGCACTCAGTGAGTTGAGATTTTAGAGTGTGCAGGGAAACAACTGAGAACATGTTTGAAAGCGAGCAAGGTCAGAATCACGTGTTTGATAAAATCTTCCTTTAGTTTGGCAGTTTGTGTGTCTCTCATAGAAGAGGGAGGAGGACAGATGGGTGATGGAGAGATGAAAGATGAAGGGAGAGTGTAGGGAAGGTAATTCAAAACACTTATTGTACCTTTGATTATCATACAAGCTCTAAATGTTCTCATATCACACAGAGGAGTTCAGTTTGTGCTGCAGAATACACAGATGTGTGTTTTCTGTCACAGATGGACAGAGTCAGTGGATCAAACATGACTGTACGTGCGTCTTTTACAGCTTCTTTTCCCCCAGTGTGTCTTTATGACTTGTTCATTTGTGTGTGTGTGTGTGTATGTAATGACTTGCCCTCCAGTGAGTGTGTGATGAGGTTGACTGTGTTTGAAAAATTGTCTGTATGTTTGCATCTTGTGTGTGTCAGATAGTATTTGTGTCCAAATGATCATGAGGAAAGGTGAAGGCTTCTATTGACTTACAACCACAGTAAATCATCCGTGTGTGTCTTTATGTGTGCGACGGTTTAGATGTGAGGGGTTTGCCAGTGGGTATTCTGGCATCTAAAAGCAGCACAAACAAAACACACAAAACAGATACATGATGAAAACCGACAGGCTCGAGGGCAGGGGCAATGATCCCTCTGTGTGTGTGTGAGAGAGAGACAGAAGATAGGAAATATGAGAGAGACATTGTTTTTAAAGATTGAATGTGTATTTATGTCTTTGAGAGATAAACAACCGTATCACAGCCTCTGTTAATGTGTATGCAATTTTTTTCTGTTTCTTTGTTATTTTCTGTGTGCGGTTGTGTGCGTGTGTGTGGTTGTGTGCGCGTGTGGTTGTGTGTGTGTATGCTGGAGCCGTCAGCAGCTTCTAAAGTGGGTCCTTAAGGAGCCATCTGTCTTGAAGCTAGTTTCAAACACTGTCTGCTCTGTTTATATGGAGGGCACTGGGTGTGGGTGCAGCTGCTAAATGTCAGACAATGTGTGTGTCCAAATATGCTCAAGGAAAGGTGAAAACCAAAAACAGATAGTGAGTGTCTACTCCTACAGGCATCCTTATGTGGGTGATTGTGTATATAGTTTGTTTGTATTAATGTGTGTGTGTGTGTGTGTGTGTGTTTGTGATGTGTGGGTGTTTCAGCCTCTTGAGGCACAAACTTTCGCTTGTTTGACTGGCAGCCAAATGTGTTTATTCTCGTCTGCAGATTTGTTCGGGGGCTTTTTTTTTGTATTACACACATCCAAGCACCAGAACTGCAGACGGCAGGAAAATCCTTTTTCCCCCCTTCCCCTGCTTACGTATACTTCCAAATACAGTATTTTATTATTGTGAGTGCTCATTTAGTTGTTTTATTGGCATTTCCAGTCAGATATTTGAAGGATGCTAAAGGTTTCTATAACTTTCTATCAACTGGATGGTAAGATCAACTCAGTAGCTGTCAAACAGCAACATTGTGATTATTTTGGGAGAGTGTTGTTTCAATGCTTACTGACATAAACTGAAGCTGAAGTAATGCATTTTTTTTGTGTTTAATCCGCAGGTGACCGGTGTGAGTTCGACCGGCGGCAGGGCAGGTGTGTGCCGGGTGTGTGTCGCAACGGAGGGACATGTCGGGAACTCTCAGGTGGAGGTTTCCGCTGTGAGTGTCCTGCTGGAGGGTATGAGCGTCCATACTGCACAGTCAACGCTCGCTCCTTCCCACCAAAGTCCTTCGTCATGTTCCGAGGCCTCAGACAGAGATTTCATCTGTCCTTCTCATTAACGTGAGTAGACTGACTGAATTGAAAGTTTGACCTTTTTTTTGCTTTGTCTTTGCTCGTCATCTCAAAATTTCAGTATTTTCTTTCTTTTAGCCTCCATCTCTCCTCATTTATTTGCACTCAGGCAGAGATCCATAACAACTCTTCTTTGATTCTCAGTTCTCTTCCTCTTATGGAGTCTCCCTCCTCTTTGCTTTAATCTATTTATTTCATCTCCATCTCAGAGATCGATCCTATTATTCATGGGTTCTCTCTCTCTGCTGCCTGCACTTCTCTCTCTGGTGAGAAGTGCAATTTCTCCTCTTTCTCCTCTTTCATCCACCTATTTACTGGTTTCAGTAACCTCTCCTTTGCTTCCTCTGTTTCCACTTTCTTCTTATCTTACATCGTACACAACATTCTCCTCTTTCAGTCTTCTTCTGTTCCTTCATTTTTCAAGAAAGGTCAGTTACCAGGACTGACCAAAAACACTGGTTTTGTCAGAGTTAGTAATGAAGTTTAAATGCCTGATATAATGCAACCTCTCCTTAAAATCACTGTTTTTACAGTTTTGATGCTCTGAACCAAGCTTTGTCTTAAACATTTTGTCAGGGCTTTTAAAGCATCTCAAAACAATTAAACTGAAGTTTACTTGATTTTAAAATGTCCATTTTATCAAGACAGTACAGACTGTGCAATCTGAGGAGACTGAGTGAAATACGAGTGAATGTAGATTTTTTTTTTGCATGCAGTCTTTTAAATTTTGTGCGGTGCCCTCACTAGCCAGTTGTGTGTGTATGTGTGTTTTAATTTTACAACTCAGCATAATGCAACAATACGTCACTACAGAGGTCAGTAATTGACTGCTTATTTTAGGTCTTTTGTCTTTGTCTTGCTCGCCCACCACTATCTCCTCGGCACTCGTTTGCTTCTTGAGTAGTCATCTACAGAAGATCTTTAGTGGCCCGTAAGAGTTATGGAGTGGTTGCTATGGGTGATGTCGTTTATTGGTAGTTGCCAAGGTGATGTTGCCTATTGTTGCTAGGCTGATGTCACCACCATACAGTGGTTGCTGTGAGACATTGCTGTCTTGCCAAGAGAGCTTCTGTCCATTGTTGATTATAAAGGTGCCATGTGATACGTTTGATTGATTTGTGACCATGAGATGGGCACAGAGGAAATGTGATATGACTGTTTTTTTTTAATAGCACACACACACACACACACACACACACACACACACACACGTACATGTACCAGGCATATGGTATCTGGTATAGAGAGAGATGTCGGCAGTGGTGGCTGATTTCCCAAACTGGCTGGGAAAATCTTGCTAAAAAGTTGATAATATTCTTTCCTTTAAACAGTGCCAAGCAAGGTGCCTTTGAGAAAAGGAGGGATGTTGCTGAACAGATACTCTGTGGTCTTTTTCATCACTGCTCCACTCTGCATTCAGTTAAACATTTTACATCTGGGAGCTTCAGCTGTACTCTGCGGGATCAGCTACAGTTTCAGCAGCTTTCACGTCTGTCTTTGGAGACAGTGAAACTCTTTATCTTATCCCTGTTGTTGCTGAGTAAAGTTACTTTCATGTTATCTGATTGTGGCTAATTCCATGGTGTCAGCTGCAGATAGACATTACACTGACTGACTGTCAGCCCTCCTCCCTGACGTCAATGTTTTTGTCTTTTTGCTGCAAGCTACACTCCTCAGCCTGATTTTCACATCAGGGCAAATTTAATCATCTCTTATATCATTCACTTTTTCTCACACCATCTTCATTCACTGCAAATGATTATTTTTTTATTCCTCGACTTAAAACCTGCATTTACCGCTTTCGTAGTTGTGATTTTACATGAAGAAGTACGGTGGGTCGTTTGGCTCTCCTGCACAGGGCTGTGACAGTACAGATATTTCAGTATTTAAGAGAGTTTTTGTATCGCTGGTGCAGCAGCTGTAAGTTTGTGGCTGTAATTAGCTGCTGAAAGAATGTAGGAGCAAAAATTCAAACACATATGACATATGAGTCCATCCATCATCAAAAACAGTCACTGTTTATTGAATAAACTGTGTTTGTTTTTTAGCTTTGGTCTTAACTAGTGAATTTCACAAAGTATAAGCACACTAACAAACATATTGAACAAGCTTCTCTGCCTTGATTTACTTTTTCAGGCTCTGTGTTTCTTTACTCCACTCACAGTCTCCGTTTACTCTGGCAGAGCTCAGTTCCACTATTTTCCAGCTATTTCTGTTGGATTCAAAATGACATCTGCATACTACATGAGGAGATGTCACGGTGCTGCTGGGACTAGACAGATGTAGACGTATGTTGGCTATTGAATAACCCTGGGTTTATTTCAGACAATGGGAATGTTCTCAGATAACAGGGGTACGAAGTTGTCAGGGTGAAAGTACTCTTCTCTGGAATATTTCCTAACACTGCTGCAGTGCATCTATTGTTAGTCACATTGGCCTCTGGTGGATTTAAGAATGACTAGGAACTTCGTTCTTCAAGGACTTTGGTTTAAGCCATCAGTCCATAAAACAGCAAGCAAAACATTTGAAGATAAAATGAAAGCATTTTTTAATACAGCTGTATTACTTGTGTGTTTTGTGGCCTGAGAACAGAAGATTTGTCATCTGTGCTGCAGTATCAAAAGAAGTACCGGTGTATTTAGCCAAGCAATGAAAACATGGCGGCCTTGGCCTCAGCATCCCTCTGGCCCTGCTTTGGAAAAGAGGCTTTGTATGACTCTGGACAGCTGCAGGGTTTGGAAAGAGGCTGGTTGGTTTATTAACTGGAATACAGTTTCAATGCATTTTGTTTTTCCAACCTGGATGAAGAGGTTCACAGCAGCTGTTTTTGTTTTTCCATGTGAAATTAGTTATTGTTTGACTTTGGATCCCGGTCAAATAGAGTCAATAATATCACTGGAAAATATATGAATGTGTCATATAGGATCACTATAGGATACAGAAATGTAAAGATTTACTGTAAGAATATAATAATACTGGTACATATAAGTTATATTCATGAACCTGTCATGGACATGTGTTTCTCTTTGTGTGCATTTTCTAGTTTTGCCACCCTGGAAAGCAGTGGCCTGCTCTTCTATAATGGACGCTTCAATGAGAAACATGACTTCATTGCCTTGGAGATCCAAGACGGACAAGTGGTATTAAAATATTCTACAGGTACTATATCTATATCTTAATATGTTATTGTGTTTTTGTGTGTAGTATGTCTCTGTTTATACATACTATATATGTCCATGTTAAGGAAAGCCGTTTCCTTTGTTCTCAAAGACTGTGTATTATTTCTTTATAGGCCTTTTCAAGTGCAGCACTAGAAATTAGATTGGATTAGGATACATATCATAATTAGACTTGAAGTGGGAGAGTTTAGACCCCTTATGTCTAACAAGTAGAAAGCTGCAGACCGAGTAAAATTTGGTGCTGTGACAAAATGCATGTGTATACATAGTACACACACACACACACGCACGCACACACACACACACACACACACACACAGTATATACATCTGTACTCCTGAATGCAAATAAATGTGGGAATACAGGAAGGGACAAGAATGAACATGCAGATAATCATATGACCATTTATACATACATGTATGTCTTTTTGTGAGAGATAAACAGATGCATAAAACATTATTACGTGTTCATGTGATATCCTGCAGGTGAATCGTCCACTCAGGTGAGTCCCTTCCTGCCTGGTGGTGTGAGCGATGGCAACTGGCATACTGTTCACATCCACTACTACAACAAGGTGGGTTGACATCTCACTTTTTTCACTGCTCTAAACCATTTTGACCTTCCGTTTAATGTTTCTGCTGTCTGGTTGATGAGTTATCCTTTGAAGTTTTACAGTTAACTTGTGATCATTCTTACTGTACTTCTGATGTGTCAGCAGAATAGTTTCTCAGGCTTCATGCCGACGAAGCACTTTGAATCGAGCTCAGCTGTTTGTGTGTGCATTAACTGTTACGTGTCACGGTTTCATTCGTGCATATTCGCCACACATCTCCTTTAATTTTCTTCATCTTTTCCATTCTCCTCAGCCAGCTACACGCTATGTGAGTATGAGTGTGTGTCAGGTTGCACATACCCTTCATTCTTTCTTTGTTTCTTGCTCCCTCTTTCTTTTTCTCCTTCTGGCTGTCTTTCTTTCTTTCATCAGCAGAAAGTCAGTGAAGGGTGACTGTGTTGTTTATCTGTACTATCTGTTTCTCTTCCCATTTCCAGTTTGTGTTGTTTCTTGTCTCACCTTACTCAAACTGACCCTTTACTTTCTAACATGATGTGCGGTAACAGTGTGCATACTGCCTATAGTGTGATGTTCTGGTGTTGTTATGACTATAATAACCTCCAGCTTTCGGAAATGCTGAATTTCTGTCATGTTGTCTAGCTTATCTCGGTTTTAAGTGGGACCCAATTTGTGTTCAATCTTGTGTGTGTGTTTGTGTGTGTTTTCAGCCAAAGCGCAGTATGAGTGGCGAGGCGCAGGGTCCGTCTGATGAGAAGATTGCTGTGGTGAGCGTTGACGAATGTGATACAGCTTTGTCGCTTCGCTTCGGTATGCAGCTCGGAAATTATAGCTGTGCTGCACAGGGCAAACAGACCAGCAGCAAGAAGTGAGTTTATTTCCTTTCAGATGTCCATCTTTTGTCAAGGTTGTCTTTAAATTTTGTGACTTGTTGCTGCATACGTCTGAAAAATCACAATAAGGAAATATTCCTACAGTAGTAATTTAGTCATCTAATATTGCAATTACTGTTGCAGCCCACGCATCTTGAAATGTAAAATGTTAAATATGACCTGCAGCATGAATATCCAGGAATACATGAAAGCATGAACCAGAGCCTGACAAACAAAATGAGTCACGGCATCTTAACGAAACTACAGGATTTACTGCATGTGAAGAGGAGGAATACACCACCCTTACCCGTTCATTTAGACAGTTACCTTCCACTGCTCGCTATTTAAGTGATGAGTATCTGATGAGTATAGTCGTAAAATGTCTTTCGCTAGCCATCACTTTTATGGTCACAGCAATTACAAGCAGTTGTTAGAGGTTGAAAACAGACTACACATTTCAAATTAATCCATACATTTTTAACAAAACTTAAAGAGCATACAGCAATTATCTCGTCTGACATCTAGGATTAGCATGAAATAACGATACATTTTTAAAAAAGCTTAGTGAACAGGTGTGTTTCTGTAAGATTCTGACAAGATTCTGTATAGACTCTGAATCGTCACTGACCCAAAGCTTTGAGTGTTGTTTACACAGGATGTGCTACCTTCTTTACAGAGAAACTTCAATTAAACATTCATTCTGACTGATCAAAGGCCTTACAGATATTCAAAGGCAGTTTTTAGAAAGTAGAAAATCTGGTCAGTGTTTGTAGCAGCACGCTGGCCAGCCTGCAGCTGTGGGTGCATAAGTTGTTAGTTCACAGGTATAAAAAGGTGAAAACAGTGTTAAGTGATGTGGTGGCATTTCTGTATTAAGAAATATTATTTCTCTATTTAAATATATTTGAACTTTGTAGCAAAAGAGCTTTGCATTCTTACAGTTTATATATTGACATTTATAGCATTTAGAAACTACCAAAATTAAAAAAGGGAAATTAGCTTTTTAGAGACACATTTGTTTGCACTCATTCTCACTTTCCCATAATGACTGCAAAAATAACGACATTAATCTAAAACTAGTTTTAAATTCTCAGTTTCACAGATTCAGAACTGGTTTAAACAGGCATGTAACTGATCACTGGCTTCTAATGAAAAATATCAATGTATATTTGAGCAGTCCAGTCTGTTTAATTCTGCTAAAACTCTGTGTGAGACTGTGGCTGCGGTGATGAGGTGAGTACGGAACAAATTTGAAGCATTAATATAAAATTGTTATATATATAATATTAATGTGTATAATTCATCCTGTAATTGTAAAGCACATAACATACATGAATACAACACATTCACTTGATAAGCAGCCTGACACAGTGCTGATGTCTGGCCTTGTCTGCAAGCTGCACTGATGTTGGCTTGTTTGTCAAGTGAGGCTGAGAGAAGAGATGCAGATAAAAAAGGAAGGCCAAAGACTTCAATGCCGTCCTCCGCTGTTTCTTCTCTGTTTCACCATTAACAGCTTGCCCTCCTCTTATTCTGACTTAACATCCTCCTCTAATGACTCTCTGTTGATGTGCTCTGTAACTCCCATTTAATCTCTCGTTTGTTCAGCTTTTTGCCTTTTTGTCTCTTTGGGTTCTTTCCATTTATGTGCCACTGGTGTTTATTAGCTGCACATGTAACGTGTTGCCAGAGCGAGCTAAAAAGAAAAATCTCATATTGGAAAGAAAAAAGATAATGCTCTTAAAATGACAACACAACAGTTTCTTTCTCTTCATTTTTTATCGCTCATGCAGTCCCATAACTGTTATTAGCTGTCCTCACATCATCCTCTTCACATTCCCTCTCTCCCTCAACCCGTCCTCCATCTGTCTTGTCGGCCGCCTTTATGCTTGCTCTCTCTTGATATTTGCTGTAACTCACACTTAATCTCTTGTTTATTCATCTGACTCCCTGACTGCCTTCATGTCTCCCTTCTGTCGCTGCTGTTTTTCATCTCCTTTTTATACCCGCAACCCTGCTATTTGTTGACATCCCCTAACGTCTACCTCCGTTCACTGCTGTCTCTTTTTTCCCGCTACTTTGTCATCCACCTTTACCTCTTCTCTCCTGATATTTGCTGTGACTCATATTCAATCTCCTGTTTGTTCATCTGTCTCTCCATGTGTCTGCTTTTCATTCTCATCTTTTCAATCTTCTCACCTCCCATACTGTTTCCACTTTTACCCTCAACAACTCATCATCATCTCATTCTTCTTCAGCATCCACTGTTATTCTTGTTCCTTTTGACATTTACCCCTGATGACACATTTAATATCTGGGTTTAATCCTGGTTCCTTTCATCCCCCTCCTCCCTCCTCCTCTCTATCCTTGACGGCTTAATCTTCCGTTCCTTACTTTTTTCTCTTTCCTCTCTTTTTTACCCCTCTTCCTCTTTATCTCTCTCAGGTCTCTGGACCTGACTGGTCCGTTGTTTCTGGGCGGAGTTCCCAATGTACCAGACAACTTCCCATTTGGCACCCGGGAGTTTATTGGCTGTATGAAGGAGCTGCACATTGACAACAAGCCGCTGGACTTGGCTGGATTTATCGCTAACAATGGAACAATCCCTGGTCAGCACAACTAATCCTCCCTGTCCTTTACTGTGTTTTCCAGAGGTTTTTAAAAATACTGTCAACAGCACATCTTCGGTCACAGATATGCACACAAGATGTGTTGTCCCAATTTAAATTCCATTAAAACATGCATATAGCCAAAGTTGACTGCTTCTCTGACGGCCTTTTAAATTTTGAATTTTGACTACAGAGTGTAAATAGAAACATTTCTCTTTGAACGCGCACATTGGTAATTTACGATCTTTTTATAGATCTGAAAATAGTGGGTATTAACATCACAAGCTTAATTAGCTCTGGCACTGTGTTTCAGCTTTGCACCATCGTGATACATTTTTGGAAACTTAATGAATGATTCACTTGACTCTGTTTCTTCTAGGCTGCAGCGCCAAACTCCCCTTCTGTAAGTCCAACCCGTGTCAGAACGGAGGAACGTGCAGGGTGAGCTGGGAGACTTTCTCCTGCGACTGTCCGTTAGGGTATGGAGGGAAGGACTGCAGCCACGGTGAGACGCTATAAATTCATCCTATGGCCATACAGGTTGCTTTGATAACAGAAACTTTTAAAATGCCACAGTTGTTGTGCTTATTACATTTATTAATTAAATAACTGGATTACAATTATCTCTGAGACAGTAGCTTAATTTCTGTGCCAGTGGTGATGAGAGTCTGTTTGTCAGTACTAATTATATTAATGTCCCACTAATTAGTGAATAATTTACTGAATTTAAAGTGCTCTAGGTAACACTTTTAAACTTGTTTAAGCTCTGTGTTAGTTATACATTGGTTAAATTATGGAACAAAAGTCTGGTCTAATGGGTTGATTCACAACTAATAGAACTATCTCATTTATTTATTGAGGTTAATGGCTTAGTCTATGCTTTTCCTTTGTTCAAGCACTTATTCCTTATTTTGTTCTGAGATAAAACGTGATAAAACAGGAATGACTCCCCACACTTAAGTGGACCTTCTGAAGCTCAGTTAAACTACAAAGAAACAGTTTCACACATTTGTATTAAGCGACATGTTACTGGCAGACAGGTCAGGTCTGTCGGTCAGGTCTGTTTTTGTGATCTCAAACAAAATATTTATAAGTTATTAGACTTATTTTGTGCTTGTGTACCTGCAAGTATTACACAGCGTGATCAGTCAGCAAATTGTCACGTCATGTTATATAGATTACGCTGAGAGGAGAAAGGAGTAGTAGTTTATGGTTAGCACCTTAACACACAGGCCACCAGCACACCACTAACGATTTTTATTTTTTACAGAATAATTTACTCACTGTCTTTTTCTCGCCCACTACCTCAGTGATGCCACACCCCCACCGCTTCCTGGGTAACAGTGCCCTCTGGTGGGAACTGAAGAATGACGTGATCTCCACGCCCTGGTACCTCGGCCTGGTGTTCAGGACCAGAGCGCGAGAAGGGATGCTGCTGCAAGCTCACGCGGGCCAGTACACCAGCCTGTTGTTCCAGGTGTGCACACAGAAACACACACACACACACACACA
>JBAJHX010000041.1:6427139-6449515 GCA_037176925.1 Amniataba percoides
ATATAAATTAAGTTTTCTTTTCATGTTAAAGATAAAAAGTTTCTGTCTGGTAAATTTGTGAGAATTAAACACCAGCGTTGTTATTTTAGCAAACTAACATACAGTATTCATAAACATATACATAAACTAACCCTGCGGTATTGTAGAGTAAACGTCTGGCTCCTTCTGCTGCTACTGAGATTTTATGAAAGTGGTCAGGCTGAATCATACAGTAAATGTGCCATTGACCCAAAATATGTCACATAAATTGCTTTATGGAGCTGCAGAGTGGATGCTGATATTATGTGATTCATCCCTGTGAGTGACCACTTTAAAATAACAGATCTTTGGAGCCAGTGTTCACAGCTGCATCGTCTCCACTCTACAAGTTTGTATGGGATATTTCTGACACTTCCAATCTGTCCACTGTCAGAAAAAAGCTGGAAACACAGACGATGAATGGACGGCTCAGTGAACAGATGACTCATCTTTTTCTTATTGTTGTCTTGTGGAGAAGTCAAGCTTATATTGTCTTACAAGAACGTGTCTAAAGCCAGATGCGAAGCTGTGACTCATACTGGATGTGTGTGCGGCTTGAGAGTGAGAAAGACAAAAAGGCACATACACACTTTGAAAAGTCTTTGTTCTTACAGACTCATGCATCTTTCTCACTCCTATATTGTTGTGACAAGGCCAGTGCCATTAAGTGTCTGAGAACAGCCAAGGTTGTCGCCGCCCCTCTCTGTCCGTTGCCATGGTGAACGTTTAACGACATATAGGGCTGATAGAAGATGAGTGAGTGTTTGTGTATTTGAGATGTAGAAATACACTGTGCAGTTTATTAGATATGTTGCATATGTATGCATATGATCATTATGATGGCCAATTCAGAATTTGTATAAAATTGAACTATCAACTTTTAATTAAATCTAAATTAAATTCTCCTTGGGCCACCACCTTTGAGAAGTAAAAGAAGATTCATTCACTTTTTTTGAGTTCTTGACTCATGCACGTTGATCACCTTATATCAAACCAGTGGTATCAGTTTCTTAATCTACGAAACTGTTAACTGTTAGTATGTACTAGGAGACATAGGGAATGAATATTTCAGATTATTTATATTTTGCGGACTGAGACAAGGGGAAGCTGAAGGTGCAGCCAAAGAGCAGAGGAGGACACCTCAGGCTGGCAGACCATGAGGAACAGATGCATCCTACCGATGTGGAGAATTAATCTGCAGGTTTATTATCGTTGTCACACACAAGTTCCTTGATTTTCAAGATGGGAACACCACGGAGTTCTCAGCTGTAATTGAGAGGCCGTGAACCGGAGATACACTCTCTGGAAGGAACAGCTTGTCTTGTCATGAGCAGATGTCCTCCATCTTTTTTTACAAAGTAGTTAACAAAGTAAGAGAGGAAGGGAGGATCAAAGACGATAGAGAAGAAAGTTCTTGAGGGTTGGAGAATGAAGATTGGATTTTGGATTGAAAGGAAGAGCGAGTTAAGCTGCAGTTAAAGAGAAAAGGAGGGAGACAAGCGTTTAAAGGCAAGGAGATCTTGAGAGTGCTTTTACTTCCACCATTTTCTTTGGACTGTCTGTAGGGCAGTCAGACAGCCATGGAGCTGGAGGGATAGAGAGAGTTCAGAGGAGAGCACAAAATAGAGAGGAGAGTGTCCCTGACAGTGTGAGTCATGAGTGGGAAGGAGAGAGATGAGGCAAGAGAAAAGGTGGAGGACAGGGAAATAAGGTTGCTGCAGATAGGGACAGTATGTGTTGGAAAGGAAGGTTTGAGAGGAGAGAGGAGGATAAGAAGAAGTGGACAGAGACGTAAAGGCCAGTGGTCTAGTTTCACAAAGATCAGGCTGAGCTAGAGGGAGAAAGAGATATTTAAAGAATAGAAGCCACTGCAAACCTTGTGTACGTCTAAAGCTGCAGCCAAGGCCACAGGCATAAAAAGCAGAGTGATTTGTGTATTTTCACACCACACACCTATTTTTCATTCCCAAAGGGAGGAATTCAGACCTCAACAAGCTGCACACACACTTCAGTCACACTTAAATCTATAGCATTATCCCGCTATTCAGTGCTATTAAATGAAAAAGGCGGCCTGAAAGCAATGCACGCTTGCTGAAGGAGGGCAGCTGACTGTATGCGAGGCAGAGCTTTTTGTTGTTTAGAAAGAAGAGTGATCAGTGGGATTTTTGCGGAAAAATATAAAACCTTGTTGAAAGATCACAATTACTGAATATCACTGGACCAACCTCTGGCTCATCTAAACACCATTTAAAATACTACTGGTAATATCTACCATTCAAACCATGTCTGTGTATTTTTTTAGAGCATTAGAAGGAACATTCATGCAGATAAAGATGTTAATTGACTTAGAATATTTTGAAAAATATAGAATGACAGACTCACGTGGTGAGTGTCACTAACAGGATCTCTAAAAATTAAATCAGACTGATGACAATAGAATATGTATAATGGGATAAGAATAAAGACGATGTGGCTCAGTTGGTAAAGTGCAATGTGTTTTTATTGAATGTATTGCTTTTAACACAATTGCCCATCATTTTTAATGAACTAATAAAGAAACATTAAAGACTGAAATATAGCAATTATGTTCTCCTTAAATGAAAAGCAGGGAAAGACCATCTTTATTTGTGCTAAATACACCGTAAAATGCGTGTGTGAACTCTGCTTTAATCATTAGATTAAAGAGGGTTTTTATGTGCTGGCCTGTATTTCCATATAAGAAGTGGGTGTGTTTGTGTGAAGTGTCTGGAGATTGCATTGAAGTGCACGACAGCTTTGTTCGCTGTGCTGCACCGGCACACACTGAAGTGTATAATGGGAATTTGTGTGTCGTATGTTGTTGTGTTGAAGTGGGTCATTGAAGTGTTCTCTCTTTTCTTTTGCTGAAGCAAATTTATGTGCTAGTATGATTTAGAGGGGTTTAAACATTTTCCAATGACATTTTTCAAAGCAGCTTGTCTTTTACTACCCTGTCTTTGTCCTTTCTTCATGGTGTTTGCACCAGAAGCATTCAGCTTCACACTGTTGGTATTGTACTGTATATGTACTGTATTTTTCTTGTGTCACAACAGGTAACACTAGCAAACACAGCAAATTGTTTATTTTGAAAGTTTACAAGATAAAGTGAATGCAGCAGTGCAGACTAAACCAACCAGAACCAGAGCTGAGACCAGTCAGTTGATTTTCACCATGGCAACAGTGATCCTTGAGTTGACCAGCATAAGCCACAAAGAGCAAGGAGGCTAGAGGCAAAGGCAACATGGAGAAAAGTTAGTCAGCTTCATCGGAGGCACTGGAGACTGCCAAGCAAAAGCTCATAAGTCTGGCTACCCAACTGGAGATGTACATAGCAGAAGCAGAAGCCAGCAGAATAAACTGGATGCTCTCCAGCAGTCAGTGTATTTCAGTGGCAAGGTGGATGGTATCAAAGAGAAGAAAGAGTATCAGAATCGAGGGGGCTGAACTACCAGAAGGCAGCACTGCAGCGTTCAGGACAGATTCAAATACTTTAGGATCCTGCAGGCAAACAGGAACCAAACAGGGGCTGCCTCAGCTAAATACTAGATACCCCGCTGGTATAGAGAAAGTATGGCTATGGCTAGAGAAAGAGAGAGATGCCACCAATATTAAGACAAAGAAGTTCCTCACATCAGGAATACATCAGGAAGATGAGCTGCTGAGTAAATACATATGTGAATAATTAATAAAGGGACAATCCCTACATGGCATGTAACAACAAAAGATAAGACAGCAGAGAAGAACTAATAATGGAAGCACAAGAGCAGACACAGATTTAACACACCTGAGAGGACTCTTGGTGCAGGTTGTGCAAATATGCTCCTGAAACAGCCCGGCAGGCTGTAAGATGCAGATGGAAACAGTTTTCCTTGGACAGCATAATCAAGTGGCTGTATACAGGACGCATGTTACATAAGACAAATGACAACTGGTGACTGTGACACACGATAAATGACTTTAAAAACTAATTGATGACATGATATTGAAAACTAGTAATTCTTTTTTTGAATACATGTGCTGCTTGGAGGACTTGTTTTTCCCACTAAAGCTGTTTTTGGTTCTTTCTAAATCTGTGTGGGACCATTTCATGAATGGGGCTAGAAAAACATTTTTCTTTTTTCTCCATGAAGACAAAGTCTTGAGTTCCTTTCTTTTAATGACACATTCTGTGTTTAATGTTTTTTTTAGTTTTTAGGTTCCTTGTTTCTAAGGGTAATGATTCTTCAACGCTCAGATTGTACTTCTTTGTGTTATTTGTGGCTGAAGTGAAACACATTACTATGTTTTTCTGAATTCTTGTTCTAAAGCAATGGTGGTAATTTTCTCTCTAAGGACGTACTACTTTGTGTTTCAGCAGCATTGTAAAACACTGTGTGGCTTGTTTTCCAGTGGTTCACCCTGCCTAATGAGTGGGCAGAGTGACATCTGTAAAAATCAGTGATGTCTGAGATGTACCTGTGAACAGGATATTATATCTTATACATGATGGGAAGATGGGAAATAGAGTGGTGTTCTGTATATTTAGATTTCTCACTGGTATTATGACTCCCGGTGACCTCTTAGCCTATGCAGACTGTCTTTGAGGGTTTGGGTTGAGCGTTTTTGGTCAATGAGATTAATCCTTCTGAGTATTGTGCCACATGAACAAGTGGGCAACCACTCCTCTTCTATGCTGGTGAAATCAGCTGATCTGCATATATCCCCACTCAGTTATGAGTCCTGGAATGGAAAATATCGTATTTTCCAGGGGATATTATCCATACAGCTATTTATGTAAAAGGTAAAGAGGTGTAGTTATAAATAACTATGTTTTGACAGATTTTGCTAGCTTTTTTGTATCTGACCTATAAAATGCCAACAGCCACACAAAACATGGTGAAATTAATCTTTACTCTTCTCTCTCTCTCTCTCTTCCTCTGCCAGGTTACTATGGGAAAGGCTGCACTGATGCTTGCCATCTGAATCCATGTGAGAATGAGGCTCAGTGCCACAGGAAGCCCAGCTCCTCCCACGGATACATCTGTGACTGTGGAGACAACCACTATGGACAGTACTGCCAACACAGGTAGACATACAGATACACACACACATAGGCCATACATACATAGCTACACACACACACACACACACACACACACACACACACACAATGGATAACATTCAACAATTGAACTACAATAACCTGGGAGATTCCAACACAGTGTAAAGCTCTTTACCGTTGTCTGTAGCTAAGCTCTGCTCAGCTGTGGTTGTGTGTGTCTTGGAAGCTTAAGTTCTGCCTTGTTGTCCCACATCTCCAGTGTTGCATGTAATCCACTGTGTAATGAGTGTATACTCAACCTACTGAAACATACACACACACACACACACACACACACGCACACACACACACACACACACACACACACACATGTCAAGATTATCTATATATGTGTTAAACTAGTTAAAGCGAGTGTGACCCTGACCCTCCTTCCTGCCTGTGAAATCCACAAAGCTTTAAATCTATCTCATGATCTGTTGTGTGTGTGTATCATCTTTGATCTAGTTAGTGTGTGTGTGTTTTTCACAAAGGCACAGATTGTCAGCTGCTGATGAAATATGTCTACAAGGTCCAGCCTTGGTTTCTATGCAGCGTCTTCCCTTGTTGTAATTAGACAAAGCATTTGACTCTCTGGATGTATTTGTCTTGACCTTTAAGCAACCAAACACACACAGCAGGGAGACACTTCCGCTGGAAGATTCTGTTGAAACACATGAAAAAGAAATATCGTGAGAAAAAAAGTCAATCCCAGTATTCTGTTATGATCACTGATATCTGAATTCTCTCTCCCAAACTCCCCCAAGGAGCAATAAAGAGATGCACGAGAATCTGAATTAATTTAGGAGCGTTCATATCCTCAGTGATCCATTAAATTAGAAAATAATTAGTAGAAAAAATACTTCTTTGAACAACAAGCAAATGTTTTTAACCACTGCTGCTTTCTTCATATGGATTCTGTACCTACTGGTGTTACTGACTCTACCTGCGGTGTGTGTGCATGCAGAATTGATCACCAGTGTCCGAGGGGTTGGTGGGGCTCTCCGACCTGTGGACCGTGTCACTGTGACACCAACAAAGGCTTTGACCCCAACTGTAACAAGACCAGCGGACAATGTCACTGCAAGGTAACCAGGAAACACAGACACACACTGCAACTTACACATGATACATGATGCACAAACATGCACAAACATTCTTACTACATCTTATTACACAGCTCTTATACACAGCCCTGTTGACTGGTTACAGATCTGCTGGTATAATTTGATTTTTTATATCATCACATCTTTTAGGATTAGAAGGACTTTAGTGGTTTAAGTCTATTGATCACTTTGGCTTTAACGCAGACACACAGAAGTCATCTCAGACTGAAGACTGAAGCCTCAGACATGCAAACTACTGAACACCAACCATGATGTGATGATCATCCTTATGTTTTGACCTGTCTACCTTGTGTAAATGTGTGATTGTGTATATTGACATGTTTATGTGTAGCCAGCTTGCTTAACCCTGTTTTATCCCCTCCTTAATCTGATCTTTTGACCTTAATCTTTAATCTGTTAAACTGTCCCTGAACAAAGCACTTAACCACATGTTGTCTGTGCCCTTTGGCTTGTTTTTAATTTGATTAAAAATGGACTCTTCAGACATTCAAATGTAGTTACAAAAAGCAAAACACATTTCTGAGTGGAGGGAGACTTTAATGAAACATCATCATTACGGACAGCAGCACCGTCACTGTTTCTTCACAGTGTGGTGTTAAATACTCAGTATGTTTTTATGCAAGTTAAGCAAACTAAGTAATTAGGTGCTTTCCTTGCCTCCATATTGCTGTAATACCTGTGTCCTCTTTTGCATCATTGTGTAAATCATGCCCTAATGCATGTGGTGATGTAATCACTGACACTATTCTTGGCCATGACATTTTACATTAGTCTTACTAAGTTAAATCTGTGTGTGTGTGTGTGTGTGTGTGTGTGTGTGTGTGTGTGTGTGTGTGTGTGTGTGTGCATATGTTTAGGAGTTTCACTACCGTTCACGGGGCTCTGACACTTGTCTGCCATGTGACTGCTACCCGGTCGGTTCCTTCTCGCGGTCATGTGACCCAGAGACGGGCCAGTGCCAGTGCCGGCCTGGCGTCATTGGTCGCCAGTGCAACACATGTGACAACCCCTTCGCTGAGGTCACAAACTCAGGCTGTGAAGGTGAGAAAGCTCATTTGTTTCTCTTGGTGTTTTGATCAAACGTTTGGAAATGATGTATCTCTGTTGGACTTTAGAATCACTCTGGCAGGCCAAACAGGAGGTCATTGTTCATTTAGTAATTAGTAAGAAAAAAAAAAACAACTCACTTTCATTGTGTTCTTTCCAAAATAACAGTAATTTACCTTGAAGGGGGGTTGTTGTCCAACAACAGCCAAATCATGTGTCATCTTATTTGTTTCTGCCTTCAGTGGAATTGTTTCTTGGCAGGTGGTACTGAAAACTCTGTATTGTTTTATTTCTGAGACAATTTACAATTTTCAAGATGGACTTAAGAAGAATATTCAGACGAAATTAAATGAATAAATTGGTAAATTATCCATAGAGAAAAAATGAATGAAAATAAGGCACTGCAGAGCTTCTACCATATTTACTGTGTAATCAAAGATTTCAGTTTCTTTTCATATCCTGATTTTTAAAAAGGTTGTGTTTATCAAAATTTTGACAAATCCTGTAATAACAAAGAAACTTAATTATATTCATCTTCTATTTAGCATCTTTTCTCTTCATTGTCTGTTTTTCTCTGCAGCCTTTACTCTGTCTTGTGCATAATTACATCTTTGTATTTGTACCTGGTATTCTGTTCTCTCTCTCTTTTATTTTCTCCCCTGCAAGTCAAGAAAAAACATTTTCATATCATCAGTGATGTTTTTCTGTATTTTTAATGGAAAAGTTCATCAAACTGATTAGGATGTTTTGAAATGATTTTCTGTGTCTTCACAGTCATTTATGACGGTTGTCCAAAGACCATCACTCAAGGGATCTGGTGGCCTCGTACCAAGTTCAACCTGCCCGCTGCAGTGCCCTGCCCCAAGGGCTCTGTTGGTCCGTACACACTCATACACATTAACACAAGATTCAAACACAGAGAGATGCACATAGTCGCATGCAATCAATTGCCTGTTTTAACTTTGATTCCTGTTTCTCCTTCTTGCAGGTGCTGCTATCAGACATTGTGATATAGAGAGAGGATGGCTGGAGCCAGACCTTTACAACTGCACCTCTCCCCCCTTTGTGGACCTCAATGTTGCTGTATGTAGAGTTTTATCACAAAATAATGCAATAAATACAGCAACTTGGCTGGAAAGTGCTAAAATCTGGACAAATCTAAGATGCATCAAAAAGAAAAGGAAAAATGGAGTGATACCATTGGCAAATGAACTAGTCCAGAGAGTGATTAACAGTCTTTGTTGAAAAGTTAGTTTGAACACTTAGTTATTAGGACAGAACTGTAATTTTGTTGCTGTTGCTATTTGTGAGCAGCTATGAAATGTATATGTTTAAACAATTCTAAGTAAACCTTCCTGTACCTGTCTGTCCGTTGTAGTAGTGATAAAGTATATGTGGATGTTTTTGCTGTTTTCTGTTTCATCATTGTTTTCTCTGTGTTTTTAGCTTGATTCTCTGGAGCGTAACGAGACAGAGCTGAATACCATCATGGAGAAGAAACTCGCCCACCAGCTCCGTGACGTCACCGAGGCAACCGCCCGACTATATGGCAATGACTTGCAGATTGCTGAACGCCTGCTGTCCCGCCTTCTGACCTTCGAGACCCAACAGAGCGGCTTTGGACTCACCGCTACTCAGGACGCTCATTTCAATGAGGTAAAAGGAGGAACATTTACCTGAATTTTCCTTTCAGTTGTGAGCAAGCACACACTGTATTTTACTCTGATAATTGTTTTCACATTTCTCTCCTGTCTCACCTTGCTCTTCAAATCCAAAAGACGCCCTTGAGAGAAAAACAGATGGCAGCATTCTCATTTCTCGACATTCAGGGGAGAATTCATCGAAAAATACACAAGAAAAACTATTGTGTGAGAACCGTTTTAGAGGCAAGGTTATTGTAATTGTATTGATATTTTGATGATTAGAAATATGAATGTGCAAGGTGTTTAAAAGACAGGCTAAATGGCGGTGTGCGAAGCCAATAATCAGTTTGCGCTGCTGATTTAATGTGTGAAAATCTAAACTTGTTATGAAACTCATCACTGCCAATCTGCCAGTTCGGTTTGACACTTTGACTTAATTGGTATTATCAGCCAACACAAGTGTAACCAACAAGCTTGTCAACATTTGTAATCATAGTTTCTGTAGTGCATCTATTTTACCATCACAAATGGATATTTTAATTTTGATAATATCTAAGTCACTTTAAGAACAAACCCAAACCCCCAATTTATATTTCTGCTAGCTGCAACCACAAAATCTACCAGAGGACATCATATAGCTGCTTATTTAAAACAGTAGACATGATTGATATACCCAGTGTAATATAGACCCTGTGACTAGATAGTGCGAGATGTCCTTTTCTGCTGCGAGAGATAATGTTGCTATAGCGATACAGTGACAGGAGCACGTGAAATATTACAACATGTCATCTCCCTGTAATAACTGACAGTCGATGGCTTCAGGATGCAGGAGCTGACACAGGATCAATTTAACATGTTTGCGTTTTGACACAAAGGCACTAGCAGACATCTCCATATCATTTTGCTATAAATATTTAGCTTATACATCAAATTTGGCTGAGAATAAATGAGTTGTCCATGCAGTAAGTGGCTGAAGATACACAGTGAGGCCCCGTTTTACCTTATAAACTGCTGTTTCAATTTACTGACTCGTGTGTCAGTAATTGATAAATTGCCTGTCACCATGAAAACAGTGAAATGAAATTGACACCGCACATGCTGATGATACAACATATATATATTCATTCATGCCAAGAATTTTAATATCAAATCTAGAATTGCAACATATAATTAGTCTACCTTTTTTGAACATGCATTGCTTCTACACATCTTTGTATTGTTTATCAGCAGGGCCATTTTTAGTGACAAAAGTAACAGTAGTACAGTAGAAGCAGTAGTATTTACATCAAAAATAAGGCATCACCCGATATTTTAAATCATTTATCTGTAGCTAATGACTGAGTTTCAGCTCATTTATGCAGTCAGTAGCTTTTTAATCAGTATTCAATAAGGGCTGTAGTGGACATTAAAAAAAACATTTTCTCTCACATTCCACAGCTGACACAGAGAAGAATTAATAATTTATGGTAACAGTAAGGATTTAGTCACCACATGACAGAAGTAGCCACACCCTGCAGTTCTGAAACTGAGAACGTTGTCGTTACACAGCTAACAGCAGTTGCTATAGAAACTGAGAGTAATGAGAGTAACATCCAATGGTTTGAGCAAAAGAATGTCATCTGTGTGTAATTATATGAAAGCACATGAGATAACGATTTTTTCAATACTTACAAACATTTTATTACAAAATTACAGATTTTTTAAAAATATAACTACATTGATAGTTCAGCAGTCAAAAACCCCCTTTCAGTCCGGTGGTGTACAGTATGGCTGTCACATTATATGCTCTGTGGGTAGAATCACTGGGTAAAAGGGAGAAGAGCAGGGAAACAAAAAATAAGGTAAATCTTATATTAATTGAAATAAAAACCATTTCCTGCCTGACCCATTTTACTTGCCAGTAAATCAGATATGTGGCTGTTTAACATTTGTTGAGGTGCTTTATAGTGGCATAAAGCAGCAATATGTGCAATAATGATTTTTATTGTGACCTTGCAGTCAAAAAACTGAACTTGTTTCACTCATAACCTCGACCTCTCAAACATTCATGCCCCCTACATGTCTGCATCTCATCATCTCGACTTAGTGATGCTGGTTTGCCCTGGCAGCACTGAAGTGGAGCCACAGACAGACAATGTTTTTCTCAACAATAAAGAATTTATACAATTTCTGGACACCTCACTTTAAACTGCAGCTATTATGCCAGACAACAGGTAATGTAGGACACAGTTACTATAGTAACCCAGTGGTGATGAGAGAGCCCTGTGGCTGCAGGAGAAACAAAGGAAGCAGGGAGGAACATGCTGAACATCAGCAATGTAGTGATGAACGGAGGAACAGAAGAAGACGAAACCCTTTCAAGCTGTTCAGCTCGAAATCAAGATCAAACTCAATCTACACACCCCTGAACCTCTAAGTGAGGTCATGTATCATGAAGTATGTTGTAAAATGTGCCAGTGGGTTTTAAAATGAAGGAGAGAGCTTCAGATATTATACACTTAATAATAATCAGTAAAACGTCTCACATTCATTATGGCACAATCTTTAAAGTGCCACTTGGTGAGTTTATGAGATTCTCCCAATCGTAATGGCTGAAAGTGCTCTTATTTTGAAAATTAAAGCAAATACACGCTTCAGGTCCTTTCCCCTCTCACTACGCTGTGCACCACCTCCCCACAGATTTGCTCAGTCTAATTCTCTCTTTTTAACTCTCTTTTTCATTCTTCTTCATCTGTTTACACACCTTTTATGTTAACTGATGTATTCTGTTGCTTGGTTGTTGTTGTGTAAAGTAAAGTGAAGCCTGTGCAGGACAAGCAATTGAAAATACCTAATATGATAGAAATAATTTGTTTTAAATAGTTTGCTGTTTATTGGGCTAATATGTCTCTTTGAACTAATTTAGGATCATCCTCCAACCTGTCATTCAGTCTGTATGTGTTCTGTGTCTCTTTGTGCTTTCTATAATCCTGTCGTCTGCTGCCTCTGCACAACTCTTCAGATCTCTTTCCTTTTGTTAGTCTCTGCTAATTTTTGCCCTTTTTCTTCTGAGTAGATAAACACAGGTCATATGACAGCCTGCTTTGGTTGAAAGCCAAGATCCCCCTCAACATTTTTCATGAAGAAAAATTGGCTCATTTTCAACCGTAGTTAAATGTTTCATTTTCCACTCGGTCAGAGGAAGCCATTAATTGAAAGTAGTTTCAAGCAAGTTTAATGTGTGTTTTAAGAACACGACGCATGGGCGAATGTTGAAAACATTATACTTAGCAGTATTTTTCATTTTGTCAAGCTTTATTCCTCTTTGCTATGTTGTATATACATACTGTATCCCAACATATGCCACAATTATGTAGTAACAAATAATGTGAAGCACTAGTAGTTCACAAAACAGTACAAAACTTTGGATTAGAATATTTAATGGTCTTTTATGATGAGATCATCCTTTTCTACTTCTAACAATTACTTTTCCTCTCGCTCACATTTTCTCATCACAACTTCATTTAGTTTATTTTCTTGTACATTTTCCTCTCAGTTTTCTGAATCTCTGATGCAAACATACGTTTCTTTCTATAGACCATTTTCTGTTCCACTCTGTTTCATTTTTTTTTTCTCCTTGCAACGTATTATTCACTACGTTCTCCCAGCGCTGCACTGTATATTGTTTTCTTGTTTGGTTTCCTTGAATTTTCTCTCCCTGGAGCATTATGTGAGATTTCAGTGCTTTATTGGGTCTGGTGCAGTCAGATGAAAAGACTCATATTGAGGACCTTTCTTAACTCTACCCGCTCACTCTGATATTACTCTTTGTTTGTTCAGAACATTCTGCAAGATTGTGCAAGGATCGCGATGAGATGGATGTTGTTTTTTAGCTCTGTTTATAATTTTTGACCATGTTTTTCTTTGTCTAATTTTAATAATTAATTCAAATGACAATATTCGCTTAAACATGGGTAATTATGGTACAGCCCCGAGCTTCCATATTGATAGTGGTAATAACTTACTCCTTCTTTTCCTTATCTCAAATAAACAAACACTGTCCTCAGAAACAACAGATGCACCTGTTGAAAAGCGGATCACCACCAGCTCCATACAGTCATTTTCTTTAACAGAATGATTTGTTCGTCTCTCTGCTGTTACAGAACATTCTCCGGGGCTGCAGTGTGCTGTTGGGTCCTGGTTCCTCTGGGCTTTGGCGGGCTCTTGCGCAGAGTCAGAATCACATCCCGGGCGGTGGCCCAGGCGGGCTGACGGAGATGCTGGAGCAGTACACCCGCAATCTGGCACAGAACATGAAGCTTACCTACCTCAACCCTGTGGCACTGGTTGCTCCAAACATAGGTGAGTTCAGAATGACATAATGCACTATAGCTAATCATTAGTCAGGCCCAATAACAGAGAATAAGACAGAAAAACTATTTAATCTAAATTTTTACAGACAATTGGCAGCAGTTTTTTCTAATTATACTGTAAATCAGTGCTGTGAAATCATCTACAATGACTAATTTAAAAGCGAGAGATGAACAATTCTAATGCAAATCGTGATGTCACAGCCTGAGTGCTGGCAGCAACGCAGAGTTTTGAATTTCACACTCCCACACACACACAGCAGCTAATGCTGCCAGCAGACACACAAAAACCCTTAAGCGCTGTACCACTGGCCAACATACATCATTTGAATTTACAGATGCCAGACACACACTACCACATACGTAAGAGTGACACACTTGTGTCACACACTGAAACACTCAAGCACAAACACACACTGATAGGCTGGAGTTTACAATTACTGAACCCATTAATGTTTATAAGCATTTATTATTAATTAAAAGGCAGCTACATAACCATTTCTCACACTCACACAGACACACGTATACCCATTATAAATGTATATTACATTATTACATATTACATTCACTTTCCTGCATTCTGTCACTTACATTACATGGTCTTTTCTGAATGTTTCTGTCACTTTAGCAGTGCTGAAAACTGAAAAGTGTTGTTAGATAGTCTGTGCCACATGAACCAACCAATAGTTGTTGAAACAGCAACAGCAGCAGTTCTGGCAGGAGTGCAGGCAGACAATGAATTTCACACTCAGTTAATGCTTTAAGCGTCACACACTGATTGAATTCCTAGAAAAACACCCAAAGCTCATGAAAAAGTTGACAATGAGTAAACCTTGCCTCACCAGCATTTTCCAGTGTAGCTTGGTAACACAGCTTATTTCAGACCTGAGAAAATATAAAATGAATAAAAAACTATGGCTCTCTTGGTTTTTGTGTGACTCTCAACTTTCTCATAATTCACTATATTTACCCCCAGTTTGGAATACACCCAAAGTGCTGTTAAGTAATCAACAACTTGATGCACATTCCCAGATGGAGAGCATAGAATTAGGAGCAACAGTGAAAGCAGGAGGAATGAGACATACAGCCGATGCTACATTTCACACTCCTACACACACAAACACAGACAGTCAATGCTCTCGGCCAAATGGGATGGGGTGAATAACCAGGCAAAGAATATGGAAGGAATTAACACCCATCTGTTAGTTTCCAATGTAAGAGTCCCTTGTAAGATCATCAGAATGTTAGAATTCAAAATGGTCACTGTTATTTTACCAATAAAACAGTTGTTTCTTTCTGTTTGCCGCCACATTTGCTATACTGTGACACTTAAGATAATGTGGTGTTTCTGTCTGTCTGTGCGTGTGTGTGTGTATGTGTGTGTTCATGGATTTTGTACTTGCTCCTCAACAAATTGGTTTATTTAAACAGGCAGTGCAGGTATTCCCTTAAATTGTATCTAAGGAGGAAAATTGGTTGAATTTTTGGTTTTAGAAGATAAAACTCCCCTATAAAAACATCAACTTCTTTGCTAAGATTTGTGTTTTGCAGTGCAGTATGTTGGTGTTGAATGCCAGTCTAATAATACATAGTAATCCACCTTACAATATGGACCAGTGACATAATTTTGAGAAAATATGTTGTATTAAAATAAGGGGAGGACGTCTATATCCACTTTACAACAGGAAGAAGAAATTTTGGTGAAAAATCCCCCTAATGAATTCAACCTGTCACATTATCCCTGATTGTTTGACAGTCATGAACCTTGACCGTGTGGAGAACCAGACCCACGTGCGCCGGCGTTTCCCACGTTACCACACCAGCCTGTTTCGCGGTCAAGCTCTGTGGGATCCATACACCCATGTGATACTGCCCCCTGCTGCTCTGGTGCCACAACGACAGCAACAACACAACTGGAAGGAGAAGGAGCGGCCAGAGAAAGAACGTAAGAATAGATGCCCACATTTAATTGGGGCTTGAGAGTGTAAGCAGCGGAAACTAAGATTCACACAGTTCTTTCTGTTTCAGCTTCATCCCCTCAAAATGCTGCTCCCGGCCCTGTCAGTATCTCAGCCAATCAGTCGGCAGAATACACCGCAGCCAGACGCACTGTTTCTATGCCTGAGCCGCCCATCACCATCGTCATCTTGCTCATCTATCGCAGTCTGGGCGCTGCCCTCCCTCCCAAATACCACACAGACCGTCGTGGAGTGAGGTGGGAATTAATCACACTCACAACAATGAAAGTCTGATTACAGCAGCTCTGAACCATCAAAGAAAACCTGATGGACATAGAAATCTGGATTACCCATGTGTCTTTTATTCAGCACCAAACAGTAAACCAAAATGGCTTTTATATAATACAAGTATCTTATGCTCAGAATATCTTTACTTATCTTCCATTTCAATCATCTTTCATTTTAAGGATGGCATCTTCAGATTGCTTTTTTGTCTGTCCAATTCCCACTCTAATTACAACAATATTGCAGCAAATCCATTTACAGTATACGATATAATTATAAATGCCTTGACAAACTCCTAAACAAATCCAACACAAACTCTGCACTCTCGCCACCACAGGCTTCCCAGACACCCAGTAATGAACTCCCCAGTGGTCAGTGTCTCTGTCTACAACAACCAGACATTTGTGGGCGGGCACTTGGACCAGCCCATCCTGCTGGAGTTCAAGCTGCTAGAGACAGCCAATCGCAGCAAGCCGCTGTGTGTGCAGTGGAACCACAGCAGTCCGTGAGTACACACTATACTTAGACTTTTTTGTACGTTCCTACTGGTCATACACATGAATACACACATATATACTGTACATTAGGGCTGGATCAGTTAACCTGTGTTAGCACATGATGTTTCACAACGTGCTGATATTGATAGTGCCATGAAATTCAAAATGTTTAACCACCCAAAGAGATAATATATTTGTACACATAGATATAATCATATCATTTTTATAAATTATAGAGACATTTTTTGTGTTTTAAGCCCTTTTAATTTATTAAGTGTGTGTGTAAGTAATCCTCAATTTGTAAATGGTGCTTTGCTCTGAAATTATTATTTTATAATGTGAAATATTTGGTGAAAAAATGTTCACATTACTAGTACTTTTGTGTTGGGATGTTTTTTTGTTGTTGCATTATGTTAATGTTGAAATCTATCATTCAGTGGATGAGTTCAGGTTTTGCCTTGGTTGATTTTGAATATAAGATATATTCCATATCTGGATTAACAGTAGATAGCACTGACTTATGGCAGCCACACTTACATACACTCTTTTCTTCACACAGTAGCAGGAAAAGCTACGTTTTAGTGTAACTAAAGTCAATAACAGTAAGTGTATATGTAGTATCGTTCATTCTCTCTCTCTCTCTCTCCCTGCAGGCATGAGGTAGGAGGTTGTTGGACAGTAAGGGACTGTATGGTGGTGTACAGGAACACCTCTCATGTCCGCTGTCAGTGCCAGAGACTGGGCACCTTCGGGGTGCTCATGGACAGTTCGCAGAGAGAGGTGAGTGACGTCTCAGTGGGAACTACCTAGTTGATTTAATTCTTATGCTTTTCTGTCATAATGAGACTTGTATTGGATTAACTGTGAAGCATACAGTACATACCTTTCTACTTTAGTGTCAGTTTCCTTCTTTTCTCCATTTCCTATCTGGTAATCACTCTTTGTAGTTGGTGTGAAAGTTTGAAATCCTGGAGGATTAAATCCTGACTGACAATCTGAAGGCCAAACAGGCCTTGTTACAGCTGTAAAAGATTTTCCTGGTTTAATGCAACACCCCTGCTCATTGCAGACAAGCATACTAAGTTAGGATATATGAGACCATCAGAGACACAGGCAACATGTGGAATCAGAAACTCAACTTTATGATGATAATGGTGATGATAAAACTGCACATTTCTCCAAACACGTATGGTTCACTTTGAATCAAGAATTACAGTAAAATGTTTAATCATCATCATTAGTCAAGGACATTGAGAAGTGGTGCACTCTTTTCATGTGAGCTGCTCTAGATACACCCAGGGAGTGACTTCATACTGCTGATACTCTCTGGTTTCCCCTGACAGATTAGGAGGGCTTAGTATTTCCTTTGTTCTGTTGCTTGCTTGCTCTACATGGACTAGATGTTTTTTTGTGTTCCCTACAACTTTCTTGATTTCTTTTATTTTCTCTTTAAAATACAGTGTAATTAATTAAATTAAATTACAGAGATTATCTGCCTCTCATATTATTCATTTAGTGTGTAATATTACAAACCAGCAGGTACTATGCATTTACATGACATCACATTACACTTTTACACATTACTCATTTAGTTTTTAGTAATTACTACTTTTTCAAATAATTTAACATCTCTGATATGCATATTATGAACTACTACAAAGGGCAGATTGAGGTAGAAACATGTCAGCATGTTGAAATGATTCATTTTCAGCTCTGTGGTACATCCTCTCCTCTACCCATTCTCATTTACTCCCACCAAAATGATATAAATCCATTAAAACCCTCTCCTTTTCCTCCTCTTACACCTCTGTGTGAGCAGCAGTTAGAGGGGGATCTTGAGACGCTGGCCCTGGTCACATACTCCTCTCTGTGCGTCTCCATGCTGGCCCTCCTCCTCACTGTGCTGGTGCTCTCCTGCCTCCGAGGCCTCAAGTCCAACACCAGGAGCATCCATTCAAACACAGCAGCGGCCATGTTTTTGTCAGAGCTGGTGTTCTTACTGGGGGTCAATCAGACCGAACAACAGGTAAATACTGGCTTATGTATGTATGTACACCTGCGATAGTGTCTTTGCCTTCTCTCAAAATGTAAATCATCACATATTGTCCTTCTGTGGTGCAGCACTAAAAGTCACATCAAGACATTTTCCAGATCAATATCATAAAATGTTCTTTCCTCATTGTTTAGTTTGTTTTGTTCCCCTGTGTCTCACCCTCTGTAAATCCTCCCCTATTACACATACACTATTATTACTATCATACTACCTCCTTTCCTCCTCTCTCTTCTCTCTCTCTCTGTTTGTGTATGTGTCCTGTGTATTTAAAGATCAGGGAGTCAGCGAGTCTGTACTGAAAATATGTGCTCACTCAGTATGAAATCCAATTAATTAAGCTGTATCCCCCACAACGTTGACTGTACGGCTTTTCTAGTGCGACAATATGCTCTCTAATTCATGTACATCATGCTTGGGAGAGCATGTTAGTGCTCACGGCGATTGTGTGGGTTTGTGTGCGCACTAGTTTTTACACGCCTGTGCATATTTTAGTCTTTTTGTGTATAGCTTGAAGTGTTTGTGTTTGTGTGTGTGTTTGCATGTATGGAAATGTGAAATTCATTATTTGGCTGTTTTCCTGCTGTTATTTCTGTGTCATCTCTGACTGTGCTGTCAGATTTTTTTAAGCTCTGGGAGTTGCCCTAATTCAAAGATGAATAGTGCTCAACTGTAGTATTTCTTGAGTGAAGTATTTCTAATTTTTATTTCTAATTTTAGGAGTCGGCATGTTTACATTAAAAACAGCTTAATGATGAGAGAATCACATTTATTTGCTACAGGACTTGCAGCAAGTGGTTTAAAATCGTGACAGTCAGTACATAAAGTTTGGTAATGATTTATTTTCAGTGGGTGTAGGCTTCTTCAATTAATTTAAAATTAGATATTTCACATTCAAACTTTAAATAATAAAATACATTCACCCATACATCCTACAGACAGACGTTTTGTGAGCACATCCATCCAGATTTTCCTCAATGCAACCTCTGGTCAATTTGAATGTCAATCAGTGTCAGTCAGTTAGTTTTTATCCCCATGTCATCATTCATGCTACAAAACAGGACATCCTACTTATGAAATGGTTTAGATGATCAGGTGATCTGATGGTCTGATCAGTCAAACAGTGAATCCACAGTGACTGAAAGCTGACTCGCAGTTTCCAGCAACCAGAGAAAACACTCCAGAGATGAAATAATACAATTAAAATGCTTGAATTCAGTTTGACAATGATTTCTCAGAAATCACATTTGCTAATACACAGCATTATACACGGGGAAGTTCAGGATCTTGCCAAACTAGCATTGGCAAAGGTGATTTGTAAGAGTATTATAATTATTATTATAAGGTCCTTCTAAAATGATATTTAAACTATAGTTATTTATGTGTTTTAGCAGATTACACCATCTCTTTGCAGTGATTTGTCATCCTCTCATATTCATGCAGCATTCAGGTTTTTTTGTAGATAAAGAAAAAAATAGACTATGGGTTTAATCTGACATTTTATATACAAATCTGCTATGCAAAGTGTGCATTATTGATACAGGGACCTTGGCAGATCATCACCTTAAAAGCCAACTAAAGCTTGAATTATAGGATTTCAATTAGCAGGTGGAGCGTAAATGTGCTTCAAGTGATTCCTGTTGAAATCAGGAAAAGAAACAGGCATAATTTCTTTTTGTTGCTGTTTTTACTTTTGTAAATATAGTAAGTACATGACTACCTGTAGAATTACACACACATAATTGCAATGAAAGCCACATTAGCTTCAAGGCAGTTCTTTAGTATGTGGATTTTCCTCTCCACTGGTGCTTACTATTGTACCCATAATCGCAGTTAAGAATGCACTCTTGGGTGAGATTACTATAATTCAGCACATTAACAACATTCATTCACATTCATATCAGTTATTTTGTACATTTCCTGGAGATATACTGTAGCACGCTCCCATAAACTCTGTTCATTAGTTGTACTGGTAATTAAATCATGAATGCCTGTCACTTCATCACAAACACCTGCTGGGTTGTAATAAGGACTTGTTGGTCGCTTGCCAAGATGTCTGCTCAGCAACTGACACAATAGCAGTAAGAAGTATTAAATTTATTTACCTCATTTCTTCTTCAGTCGTTTTCTTTACTTTTCCTCCCGTTATCTTTCTTTTTCTTAATTTTCTGACCTCCTCCTTCCTTTTCCCCTTCTTTTAAATCTGGTTTTCCTCTCTTCTTTCTTTCTACTTCTTCTTGACATGATCCATCTTTCTCCCTTTCCCTCTGCTGTCTCCCTCTTCCTCCTGCTTCCTTTTATTTTCTCAACATTATCTCTCTCTCTCCAGTTCCTGTGTACAGTTGTCGCCATCCTCCTGCATTACTTCTTCATGTCCACATTTGCCTGGATGTTCGTGGAGGGCCTTCATATTTACCGCATGCAGACTGAGCAACGCAACATCAACTATGGTGCCATGCGGTTCTACTATGCCATTGGTTGGGGCGTTCCCGCCATTATCACAGGTAACTCACACAAACGTATTCACAGACATGCAGACACAAAAGATCTCTGTATATTTGTCAGAAAGGTCTCTGTGCATTCATGTCTTCATGGATAGTCAACATATGACATTTATACACAAAGTCAATACAAAGTTGTTGAGTGATCACCTTTATCCTATGATGAAACATGTTAGATGGGAGTGGTCTCTTCTAAGATCACCGTGGGAAGGGAAGAAGTCATTGAATAGTTTGATAAATATGTAGGTGTTGTGAATTGTATCCGACAACCTTCACAGTCACCAGATCTCAACCCAATTGAACACCCATGGGAGATTTTGGACCAATGAGTTAAGACAGTGCTCTCCACCACCATCATAACAACACTAAATGAAGAAATATAATAATATATATAAAGAGCTCATGGTGGCCCAACACCTTACTAAAACATTTTGTTTTTGTTTTTTTCCTTTAATTCATGAGCTGTCTGTATGTGCACCGACACACACACACATCACTCACATTCACAGTGAGTCTGGCTATGTAGATAAGGTGACATTTGTATTAGACAGGTTTCAGTGACATTTTAATAAACAGATAGTAAAGCACAGAAAGCAGACGCAAGCAATTTCTCCCATGACACAGTATCTGTCTGCTTTCTTCACTGGCTTCTTCTTATACACACACATGCGGTTTCCATCCAGACTGCTGATGTCTGCCCTCTTTTGCTGTTTCTGTAACTGTCATACACACACACACACACACACACACACACACACACACACACACACACATACACACACAACTCATATATAGTTTGCATGTTCTCACCATGCCTTCAGTGCAGGTTTCCTCCAGGTACTCTGCCTTCAACGACTTACTCATAGCTGTGAAAGTGAATGATTATCTGTCTCTTTGTGTCAGCACAGTGATTGGCTGGCTGCCTGTGTACCCTGCCTCTTGCCCAATACAAGGATAAGCGTGAACAGATAGTGGATGGAT
This sequence comes from Amniataba percoides, assembly GCA_037176925.1. Lineage (NCBI taxonomy): Eukaryota > Metazoa > Chordata > Actinopteri > Centrarchiformes > Terapontidae > Amniataba > Amniataba percoides. Next base: position 6,448,691 of record JBAJHX010000041.1, read on the forward strand.
GGATTATGTTTCATTTTGATTTGAACTTTAAATTTGAAAAAGGACTAACGATTAAAGAGATTTCTATCTAAAATGAATTACTTATGTGTTCTATGATGTCTTTCACCTCTCCTGCCGCTGTTAATCAAATAATTTCATGTAGATACTGGCTCCCTCAGTCCCTTTTCCTGTGACTGACGGAGGAAGAAATCTTAAAGTAGATCTTCCTGTTTCATCTGACTGGCTGTCGTCTCTTCTCTGCAGGGCTGGCAGTGGGCTTGGACCCGGAGGGTTACGGAAACCCAGACTTTTGTTGGATCTCTATTTATGACAAACTCATCTGGAGCTTTGCTGGTCCAATCGCCATCGTCATTCTGGTAACTGTCTTCTTGCCTGTTTAATATACTGTGGTTAGTGTTGCATACACACAAAATGATTGATAATATAGTGTACACAGTGACGTGGGGGAGATATGTGGGGTCATTCACCGAACACAGTTAGTCAAAGAAGCATTTATTTCAGTGTGGTTACCCTTAAGAGATTTCTACAGTCATAAACTCTAACACAGAAGCGTAACTCTTGCCTGAAGGTAAACTCCTCTTCAAATACAAAAATGTGTCAGTTTAGTTTAGGCTCCTTTTTCCCTGCCTTTGAATCTCTGACTGGGCGCTTAACAGAATGGCACTCTGCAAATTCATTTTACTGATGACTCACTTAAACTCTCCCAGACCACCATTTAAATTACATAGCACACAAAGGCAACATCTTTCACTTTACAGCTTTACTACAACATTTTAGACAAGAAACTCTGCCAGATTTTACAATGCATATGAATAATTAAAGTGC
>JBAJHX010000041.1:6464531-6483112 GCA_037176925.1 Amniataba percoides
CGTGTTCCGCTTTGTCCAATAGAAACACAGCTAAACGTTTCTTCCAACGAATCAGCGTTCAGGAAGTTAGCAGAGCACCCTGATTGGTTAAAACGCGGTACGGAAGACAGAGCAGAAACACATGGGCAGAAGACAGCAGGTCGTAGATAAAAATAAACATGTTTTAAAACGGAATTAAACACGTTTTGGGGGAAATGGATGCGCTTTGTAAGTAAATAATGTAGTGGATTTGATATTGACCTAGAAAAGTTACTTTTCTTGATTTGTAGCCACCAAATACGACGAATGCTGCAGACAGGCTAATGGTGTTTGTATTTATCGTGGACAGAGTAGAAACAATTTGACATTTAAAATAACAACCACGAGACCCATTTGCCATCTTTTCTGACTCTCCCATCTGTAACAACTGTGAGTAACCACTTAATTTGTTTGACGATGTGTCTTCAGTGAAAGTTTTGGATCATTAAGAGATGGAGACAGCAGCTCTGGTGGCCCCAGTCACAGCTCTGGAGTTCCTTCAGGAGGCTTTTCTACTGACAGGTGGGCTGCAGTGTTAAGGATCAGTATAAAATTTTTTTTTTTAATCATACAGAATATGAATTTGAAAAGTAAAAATAAAAGCACATTTGCTCCTGACTGTATATTCAGTCAATATGTTTGCATGTGCATTCACAACAAAGTCTTACTACTACTTTATTGCAAATTCAGGGGCAGAGTCTTCCTGCTTATTATTAGCTAGATTTTCTTTTACCCTTTTCTGACAGGTGAGGGTCCAGTCTTGACAGCGTACAATCTCCGACATCCCCCTAAAGCGTGTGCCTCGCTGAGTGTGCTTCAGCACTACAGAATCCATGGAATAAGACCGAGAAGTCGAGAGAAGAAAGATGGTTAGCATACGCAGATTTGATGTGTGTGTTCTGTTTGTTTTTGTTTTGTTTTGTTTTGATTTTTATATAAATATTGTCTGTTGTGTTCTGAAAGATTTTTATATTTCTTGACTTCTGTCAGGATCTTGATGAGCAGATTTGGGTACAATGAAATGAACAGAAGCCTTAGTCTAAAGAAAACATTATTTTGGTAATGATCTGGTGGAATTTTAGCATTTATTATAAAATGAAGAAAAAAATGATTAAATATTTAAGTGTTATTACATTTGGCTGTTTTACTCACTGACAGCCCTCTGGCTATTTTTAGTAGCTGTGTTTGGTTTTATTTAATCTCTGTTTTCTCTTGCCTCTTAATTTCCAGGACTGAGCTCTACTACAGAGCCAAACGTCTATGACCTTGCAGTGTTTGGAAGCAAGGCTGTGAGGCTGGTGAGGCTTCATGTGGATCTCCAGAAAGAGGAGCATCTGTGCTGGGAGAGTCTGGGTCCCCTCATGGAGCTACGAGACTGGGCCCTGGATGTCCGCTGGCTCTGTGGAGACAGAAACTCGCTGCTCTGTGTGGCGGTAGCCCACAATAGCGTTTTTCTTTTGGATGTCATTACAGGAAATGCCCTGGTTCAAAGCTCCTGTGTCGAGGGCTGTCTGTTGTACTCTGCCCTCCTTCTGGTACATAAATCCTGGATGGATACTGTCGTGGTAGGAGGGACTGTTTTCAACCAGCTGGTTCTTTGGAAGCCTCGAGTTGAAGAAAAGAGTAATGATTTAGAGCCCAGAGCTCCAGTTGAGAGACGTCTTCTGGGCCACAGTGGGGTAATCTTCAGCATCTGTTACCTCCAGGAGAAAGGATGGCTGGCCTCAGCCTCTGACGACCGCAGTGTGAGGGTGTGGGCGGTTGGTGCTTTAGGGGGCCCTGGAGGGAAATGTGGGGATGTGGAGCCTTCTTGTTTAAGGGTCCTTTATGGACACCAAGCTAGAGTGTTCTCGGTGCGTCTCTCCACAGGGAAAGTGTTCAGTGCTGGGGAAGATGGGACCTGTTTAGTCTGGGACTGGGCTGCAGGCGGCAAGGTGGTTCGAACGTTAAAGGGACACAGAGCAGGGGGGGTGCGTGCACTTGCAGTCAGTGAGGGTGCAGGATCTGACAACAGATGGGTTGCTACAGGGGGGGCAGATGGAGGGCTGAGGTTGTGGCGGGTAGGTGGCAGTGAAAAGAGGGAGGACAATGCTGACAGGAAGGAGGAGGCAAGGACAGAGAAGCTAACTGACCTAAAATTTCCTGGTCCAGGCCTGCCTAAAGTGGTTTCTGTCATCGGGGATGAGCATGAACGTTGGAGTCAGAGTAAGTTTGTGCTGTGCAGTGACCAAGGGGTGGTTTACCAATACAGCAATGGGCAGTGGGATACGATATGGCAAGGGACTCCTGAATTTCAGTCTTATTGTGTGATGGAAACCACAGCTGTCAGTGTGAAAGATTCAATATCAAAAGTTCATTTGTGTGCTGTGGGAAACCTCAGTGGGTCCATACAAGTTTTCCCAAGCTCTCATCCGCAGTGTGGGATTCTTCTCACAGCTGGATCAGGAAAAATACACAGTCTCATCTGGCTAGAGGCCAAAGACAGCTTGTATTTGTTTGCATCAGGCACTGAAGGACTTGTCCATCGCTGGTGTATAGAAGTGAAACTAGATGAAAACTGTTCCTATGTTCTGGGTGTAAATCCTCTTCCTCCTTTTCTCCTTCCCCCCTGCCCCAAACGCTGGCTAACAGCTGCAGTCCACCTTCACTCCACGTCACAGAGGTTACTGTGGGTGTGTGGGGACAGGAGAGGATCCCTGCTTTTGTTTCAAGAAACTGAAAAACCAGAGCAGAAGAGAAGAATGGTTGAAGGCGCACTGACTGACGATGAAGAAAATGGAAGCAGTGGAGACAGAAAAAGCAAAATGATGGAGAACAGAGAAAGAAATAAAGAGAGTGATCTAACTTTGTGCCCACTAAGCTGCCTGTTTGGGGTGCATGGAAAGCAGGGTGTAACTTCAGTGTGTGAATATCAGGGACTGCTCTATAGTACTGGCAGGGATGGCTGTGTAAGGATCTTCAGAGTGCATCAAACACAGCCAGAAACACCTGAAGGGAAGACTCATGGAAAGACGGTAGAGAACACTGGGGGGTTTCATCTGGAGGTCCTCAGAGTCCAGCGGGCCTGCAAAGGTATGGAGTGGCTGGAGAGAGTTTTGATTCTTGAACCTGAAATTCCAGTGGAAAAGAAAAAGGAGAAGGAGGAGCTTGGAGAGAATTGTGAGAACCACTACAAGACAAAGAAACTGAATTCAAGGAAGCTTGGAGTTACAGATGAGGGAAAAGAGAAGGGAAGCTTTAGAGGAGAAGAGGCTCAGACAGAGCAGGGAAGAGAAGCCAGATTCGCCATTGTTGGATTTCACGCCGACCACTTTGTGGTTTGGGAGCCAGTGAGGCAGGAGAGGCTGTCAGCAGTGCCTTGTGGTGGAGGGCATCGCTCTTGGAGTCTCTGGCCGCCCCACAAAGGGATTTGGATGGGATATGGAGCTCTGATCTTCATCAAGCAGGGGGCTGTCTTTGCCTCGCAGCCCCCTGGAGAAGCTCTAAGCCGGGCTGGAAAGACGGGAAGGACTGAAGTATGGAGCCTGAGAGAGGGCGTCCATGGGAGGGGGATCGGGTGTGTTTGCAGGCTGGGGAGGATAAGTGGAATTAAGAATGAGATTCAGACAAAGAGTACTGCAAATTTGACCAAAATTGAGGGAAGAGATAGACTCAAAGTACAGGAGGCAGAGAAAGAGGAAGGGCATTGGGAGATAGTGGTGACAGGAGGAGAGGACACGAGTTTAACCGTCCTGGCGCTGCATCCCAACTCCGGCAGCATCAAAGTTCTCTCCGTTATTACCGACCACATCTCAAGCATTCGGACGGTGACAGCGGTGACACGTCCAGACGCAGGGAGTGAAGGCCAGACACAGTGTCTCTCTGCCCTGCTCGTGTCAGCCGGCGGGCGAGCTCAGATGCAGTGTTACCGGCTGTTGATCGGCTGGGACAGGCAGAGACTAGCTCCCTCCTGCCAGGTAATCCAGGTGGCCGGTCACAGGTTGGATGAACAGTGGGAGAGGAGGCGGAACCGACACAAGACAGTGAAAATGGACCCAGAAACAAGGCAAGTTAATGGCTACAGATGAACAGAGAACTTAAAGATGCTGCTTTAGCCTCTCACCCGTGTTTATATTCTGCAGATATTTAAAGTTTTATCCATAATGACTTTTTCTAGCTACTTTTGTTACCATCCTGCCATCTTTTATCTGAATTCCCGGCCGTCTCTCTGTCTTTCACTCCAGTATCCCTCTTCATCTTGAAAGATACACATTCTCTAAAATCTTCCTGAACTCTAAATATGAGAGATTTTTACTGTGTCCATGTGTTTTCAGGTACATGTCTGTGGTCGTGGTTTGTGCAAAGGCAGACTGTTGCCTTTTGGCTGTGGCCTGCAGCGACGGAGCTCTCAGGTTGGTTTGTTATTCACAGCAAAAATAAAAGTTTTCCATGCATCTGTATTACAGCACTGAAACAGAATGTCTTCCAAATGTTTTATAATGCTCTCAAATTAGTATTTTCTTTGGTAAAGTGGTAATGATGATGATGATGATGATGATTGTAACTAGTTTGTGCAAATTAATTTGAAATGTGTTATTTAGCAAAATTGCTTGAAAAATATCTTTGTTGTCAGTTAATTTGTCTTGGTTTTTCATTTTTTTCTGTCTTCTCACCTCACTACTCTCAGATTGTTCTCAGTCAGTGAAGTTAAACGGCACATTGATTTGTTGTGGGAGACGTTTTACCACCAGCGCTGTGTGCTCAGTGTTGCCACCTGCAGCCTGGAGGATGGAAAATGCAACAGGTACAGTACAAATACAAATACAGCGAAAAGCAATCAGTTGTCTGGTTCTGAAAGGTTTATACAAAGCAAGACTAAAAAAAATTAGAATAAGTTTCCAGCATGTCAATTCCTTTTGTAAAATATGAAAATATGACAGCAGTCTCACTTGTACATTTGAATAAATCTCTCTTTCTGTTGCTCTTTCAGGTATAAGCTGCTGTTCAGTGCTGCAACAGATGGCAAAATTGCAGTCTGGGATTTAACTGAAGCTTCCTCCGTATCGACCAGGACTTTGAGCGATGCTCCAATTCCACCAATCCCCTGCCTTAACTTTCCCGCCCACCAGAGCGGCATCAACTCATTGGCTGTTTGGGCAGAGAAACTGGGACAACAAGATGGTGGTTGCCTGGTAACTGTTGCTAGTGGAGGGGATGATGGGCAGCTGACTGTGTCCAGGATTAGGGTGCAGTACCTAGAAGAAGGAAAGACTGGGGGCAGCAGTGGGTCCTCTCAGATCAATGAGCCAATCTCAAACCAGCTTCTTCTTCAGCTCCACTCCCAGTCCCACATTGTGCTGGCTCACGCTGCCCCTCTGACTGCCCTGAAACTCCTGAGCTCAGGCCTCCTGGCCTCCACCTCTTCAGATCAAAGGATCTGCCTGTGGAGGGCCGGCTGCACTGATGTCTGCCACATGAGGTCGCTGTGCTCCCACGTTGCAGATGCTGCAGGAATTGCAGTCTGGGAGGAGCAGATGATAGAGGGGGAGGAGGAGGGAGGTAAAAGGGGGAAAACAAGGTTTGATTCTGATCATGATGTTGTAATTTGGAGTGGGAAAGGGAGCCAGACAGAATTAAAAATTATGTGTGAGGAAGCACAAGATAACACAGGTGGGAGATTCTATAAAGACACAGCTTGTTTGGCAGAAGGTGGAGAACCTGTTGAAGTTGAGAGTGAGACAGGTGATCCAGCTTTTAAGACCAGTGGTGAGAAGGGAGGCGAGATGGCTGGTGAGAGTAGAAATCAAACAAACACCCTGGGTAAGACAGAGCATGAGGTAACTACTGAGACGGGTTTCAAGGCTTCTGGTGAGAGCAAGAAAAAGAGCAAAAAGACAGGATGGGTGCTGGTCTGCGGCCAGGGCCTCCAGCTATTACGAGTCAGAAATCCAGAGATGGATACAGAAATGTGTACTATCTGAGGAGAAAAAGAAGAAGGAGAATTAGAATTTTTACTAGAAATGTCAAATTAAGTGAAATCAGAAGTTAGCACTCACTTTTTTAATGGACATTTTTAATTGCTTATGAATTTGTAAAAATTCCTTGATTGAAATTTTCTGTGGTCATTGTGAAAGTAATTTTAAATGTACAAAGTTTTTTTTTAAAGTCATTTACTGCTTACGTGGTTCAGTGAGGATTTAATAAAAGGCAAAAAGAAAAGTATAATTTATGTGTAATTATATAATTTATTTATGTGTGTGTGTGTTTTAATTTATATTTCCAGCAGAAATATCACCAACTGAGCAGTGTCAAGATGAAGAAAACAATTTTCTTTGATGGAATTTTAGACTGAATGTTTTTCTTGACCTCTCTGAAACTAAAGGCTATCATTAATTTAATTTCCTCTTCGTGGTTTCAAGAGAACATCAAAACCATCTCTGATGTGTTTGGGCCATCTGTACCCTCCTTCAGGGAATTCAACCACGCTGCACAAAGATGGCTGAATGACTGGAGTTATTTTTAATACAGAGTGTTACATCTCAGCCATTAAGAACATGGCCAAACCAAAGAGTGCTTTTACCAAATGTTTCCTGCAGAAAAATGCACACATATAGAGGTGTTTGAGAAGTTTATGGTTTATGGTTGAAACACTAATACTCATGAAGTGCCTGTGAGCAAGGCATCTACATTCACATTATATTAGTAAAAAATTGTTTTTTTTTCCTCCAATGACACATGCACACACAAAAAAATCAACCAAAATCTTGTGATTTTGGTAAACCAAAAAAAAAAAAACCAAAACAAAACAAAATACAATACAGATCATTAATAAATTCATTAAACCCTGCAGAATGGAAATAATCCTTAAGGAGACCTGACGAGATATGTGGAGTTGTGGGTCTGTGGGATTTTTTAAGCATCGTCAGATTATTAAAGTTATTAAAATGACAATCTGAGAAAGACGTATCACTCTAGTTTAACTCATAACACTGCTCGATAAATCAAATGGACAATGTACATGTGATACAAAGTTATAACAAATTATGATACAAGGAAGTCACACACCTGCAAAAATAAACCAAAAAACAAAACATCCCAATATTCATCAGACACCTGTTTTCTAGTAACTAGAGTCCAGGAGGAACCAAATTCCTGGAGAGTCCCTACACAAAAAATGGCAAAAAAAGTCATTAACTACTTGAGTCACTTAGTACATGTCACTGAACTTCCAGCAATCACCAACAACTATCAGCAAGCTGCTCTTAAATACTTAAACTACGAATGTAATCACATGTCGCTCACAGCCAGCACAGCACCTACAAATGACCTGTGGGCCATCAGTTTGTTTCAAGGGGTTAAAAAACAGGTCTGAAATTACTACTCTACAGAGAACAGATGTATTCTGAAATCTTCTACATATTCACAAGGACCAGTGTGAGTGCTCAACCTTTTAAGCTTTGTGCGGTCCTCACCTTTTCAAAAGTTGTCTGTTGGTGTAGACTTAGTATCAGGCGTAGAGTTAGGTTAAGATTAACGGTTAGGATAAGGCTTGGTTAAGTGTGTAACTGTGTAATTGTGTAAGGCTGCTGTTAGTTGCAAGTAAAGATATTAGTAACTGAGGGTCCTCACATGCATAGAAGTACTGTATGACATGGGGTGTGTGTTTGGTCAAAGTGTTTGTATAACTGTGCTCACTCATCCTGAGATGATGTGTGCATGTGTTCTGACATGCTAATTTAGGGCTGCTGAAGCAAAATGTGTTGCGATATGAAACGCTAATACTGCTTAAGTGGCAGGTTGATATGGGGCTGTGCAGAATTATTTGCATATCTGGTGTGTCTGTCTGTGTCTGCGTGCTATGCAAATGTAACTGTGTCAGATGAAGTGTGAGACGGCTTGAAGCATGCTTACCTGCGCCACGTTAAATGTCATACACTGTACATCTGTGTGTGTGTTGATCCAAACACCAGCATGGAATTTAAATGTAGCTGTCAAATAAAGTGTGTGTGTGTGTGTGTGTGTGTGTGTGTGTGTGTGTGTGTGTGTGTGTGTGTGTGTGTGTGGAGAGCTACATGGGGGTCAGAGCCCATGAAGGGGCCGTCTGTGGGTACCCATGAATATTTTAATATTTTAGCCTCGTCTCACATTGCCTTTTGTCAAGAACCCATCTCACCACTTGGCACTCACAAAGGAGAGAAAAAGGGGAAGAGCCAAAGGATGGCTGTAACTCTACTATCACTTACAACGGAAAGAACGGGTGAGGAAAAAGAGGCAGAGAGTGAAAGTAGTTCACTTCTGAGAAGGTAGAAGTGAGGAAGGAGAGAAGGGGGAGACAGAAATGGAGAAGACACCTGTTGCACTGAGTGTAGCTGCTTGTGTTTGGTTACAGATGTGAAAATACAGAGCAGCAGAGAGAAGCAAGGAATTACAAGGATTACAGGAGAGATGAGGCAGAAAAGTGAAGGAAAGAACTGATTGCTGAGAGAGGGAATGTAAGAGGAGACACAGGGACACTTTCCGAGACCAGGATCCTTGTTTGGGATGAATTTTATGTTTTAAGGGAAGTTTTTATCTGAGTTTGTCATCTTCTGTCTTCAACCAACGTGCGGAGAGAAAGTGACTTATCAAAACCAGCTTTTGACATAAACAACATCTGTAGTAATGATGAGTTAGTAGGGACACTGTCCCTTGCATCTTGTATCAAGCCTTTGGTGAGAGAATCTGTGTGTGTATCTGTGGATGCTCAGTTGACCCAGGAGAACGAGGAATAAGTGTTCTACAGCAGTGATTATTTATAGACGTCCAAGAGGTATTTACACACTCTCTCACAGCTTTTATCACTTTGTCTTTCTGGATTCACATCCTGTCTTTTACCTTAACCCTAATTTACAACTCTCAAATGTTTTCTCAAAAGTTTTTTTGTCAAAATTTGTATCGAGAAGTCGTCCATTTTAGAGAAATATCACATCTGGTGCAAGAACTTTACCTTTTTTAACTCTGTCTAAATGTTGCATCAGCAAGCTAACATGCACACTGACACTGAGCAGGTGCTGTTCACCTTGTTTGTGTCACTCTAGAACAATCTAGTCCATGTTAAGATATTTAACTGGATAAGTCAGTACGATTCATCCTCTGGAGACCATGAATGTCTGCGTAAAATGTCATCCATTATATAATAATTGAGATATTTCTGTCTGGAGAAAAGCTGTGAACCGACAAACAGAAAAGACTTAGACTTAACTTTATTGTTTTTATTCCTAACTTTATTGAAAACTGTCATTCAGAATCAGTATTAGCTCTGCAGTGTGTGTGAACTGTTGCTGCAGTTTACTGTGTGTACGATTAAAGAGACAGACTTCTATAAACATGTTAGCTAAAAGTGTGTGCATGTTAACAGACATACTTATTTCTGCTGTCAGGTTGCTGGATCGGTGATGTCACGTGAACGGCTACCTTTCATTGGTTCATCTGGGAGTAGAACAGCAGGTGGACCCGCTCATCTCTCTATTTATCATGCTGCAAGAGCATACAATATGCTAAATCATATTTTTGAGATTGTCGGTTGGAGGTCATGTACTAGTGATAAAATAGGAAAAAGTTATTGTTTTGTGCTATGTTTCATTCTTAAGGTTATACTAGTCACAGTTTTTTTATATATATTGACCAGCTCTTTCCTCCTCAGCCCCCCAGTGTCCTCATCAGGCCAATCAGAAAAAGCACAGCCAGCAGCAAACATCTTCGGCCTCCCTCTCTCAGCCTTACCAAGGACCTTTTTCCATCCTCCTCTCAGACACCACCATGACACCGTGGGCAGGCCTGGCTCTCTCTGAGTGCTCCTTCACCTCAATCCCCCCACCTCCACCTCCACGACCCCCTCTACCTCCTCCTCCTCCTGCTCCTCAGCCCACACCATCGACTCCTTATCGTGGGAGACAAAACGAAGAAGTTTCAAGTTCAAGTTTAAACTCTGAGGTTCCCTCTCCTCCTGTTGCAGTCACTCAGGACAGTACAGGTATGGTCTGGATTAAGTGCCACTCATGTTCATGGCTAACCATGAAGCCAACCAAAGCTAGAAGATTAGTTTTTCATGTCAACCTCCTGTATGTTCAGTTTGAAATGTTTTTATGTCTGAAGTAAAGTTTAAAAAAACTAAATGTATCAATCAATGTATAAATCAGCTGACATCACATCTTTCCAAGGGATGTTGTTTTTCATTTTCATTTCAGACTGACAAATATTATTTTCCATTTTGTTTATCCTGCTTTTGATCGGTTCTATAGGACTACCAGTCAGTAATGCTTAATTGCACATTTAAGGTCTGCTGTCTAAACGTCAGAGGCTAGTAGAGTTCGTAATGTCTGTCTTCCTTGGACCACAACACCTCCAGAGTCTTTTAAGGATTCAGGGTAAAGATGGCATGAGGTCAGCTGCAGTACAAAGACTGCTCTGAGTCTGAATGCAAGTGTGCTACCTAGCTGCCCAATATCAGTTTGCTACAATATTCCTATGGAAACCATAATCCGAACTAGACATTTTTTATGTTCATCCCTCTCTGTGTCTGCAGGTGGAGAAGGTAGAGGACTGCGATCAAGGCGGAGGGTTTTGCACCAGCGCCGGGTGCCTCGTCCTCCCCGTCTCCCACCACTGCGTCCCATTACCAACCTCAGTTTCTCTCGGAGCTTCACCTTCTCTTTCTTTGAGTTGCCGCTGCACCAGTCACCCCGATGCCGCGCTGAACGCATCAGAAATCTCATGCTGCTTTTAAGACAGATAAACTACTGAAGGATCAGTGCTGCATGGACAGTTATTTCTAGTATTTTCCTGTTCATATATAATAGAAATGTATCTTTTTGTCTTTTTGATTTATTAATACTCTGTCTTGTAGAGCAATTGAAAGGTCTGATAACTTTTTGTAATGTAATATGATTCAACAATGGAAAAAAAAACACATTTTCCTTATAAATGTAGTCTTTTTAAACAAATAAAATCCCACATTAACTTTTCAAAGGGTCACTTTCAATAAGTACAAATTTGGTAAAAAAAAAATTCAACCTGTAAGTTTATGTTTAAACATCAGTAAACCATTGTCATTTCTTTCCAACAGATATAATAATGTAGTGAAGTTTCACTATTTCTTGTGAACAAAGTAAACTGCCCGAGTATCTTGTTAGATCAGTGTGCACCATGTTCTGGAACAACTTTTTGGTGTGACCTTTTTGACCTCGAGTGACTGACTTGTCAGTCAAAAATGGTGGCAGTTGTTTGACTTCTTTCTCTTGAATTTTCTATTGATAAAGTTTCTGTAGAAGGAGTGTTTTATTTTTCATGACCTGAGGATCTGTTTCCCCTTTTCAATAATCCCTGTATAGTCCTGGAGTCAGAGTGCTTCTGAAGACTTTTCCCATCATTCTAATGACTTGCTGTGGTGAGATTAAAAGACAATAAAAAAAACTGTGAAAATAATGTGTGTTTTTCTCTATTTTCATTCTGTTGGCTTACTTTCTAAATGTGCCCCTCATTCATTCATTCATTCTTCATTTTCCCCATGTCAGTCTTTCAATTAGTTTCACATTTTCCCAGTTGCAATGGCTTTCAGAATTACCCACTGTGGAAAGTGGAATAGATTAAAACAGAGAAAATCTTTCTCTTACTCTCTTGTGCGCTCTCTCTCACTCTCACTGTCTCTCTCTTTCACACACATTCAGTCCATGAGTCTCTGAAAGCTGGGCTGTGATAATAGAGGCATTCAGACGCACTGAATTGGGGGTGAATGGGAGGAGCAAAGGGCTGTAAATTTATTGTAATGTGCAGAGTTCAAGGCTTGTCTCTACCCTTCCTGACTCACGTGTGAGAGCTCGTGGAGCTGTGTGTGTGTGTGTTATTCTCATAAAGACATGCCACAGCACATGTGATTTCTATTCAAAGGTTACGCTGATCCAGTCAGCCCTTCTCTCCGCCTTGGTTTGTTTCGGTTACCACTTTGTTTCCATGCAACTCCATACACAGATTTTACATGGATAAAGGAAAGTGCATGAAACTTGTTAAACAAACACCCTTTATTGAAACAAGAACAAAGAGAAACTAGATTGTACCGCTAATAATCACTCATGTTGATTTCAGATGGACAGTCTTGAGCAAAATGGCCTTGCTCACCACAGGAGGCCTCATCTCGCTGTTCCTCTGGATGAAGCACAACTGGATATCCTTGGGGAGCGAGTAGAAAAGGACCCGCTGCCATTTTTAGAGAGGGTGAAAGCACAATGTGGGTAAGTCAAAGGATAACTTTTGTTTTGGGGCCCTTACCTAGTTTTTAGGGCTAACAGATTAATGCTACTTATGTGCCTGTGTGTGTTTGTGTTTGTGCTTGTGTGTGTATGTATGTGTGTGTGTGTGTATTCTTCCAGATGTTCCAGTGCTAAGCTGAAGAGTTTCCTGCTGGGTTTCTTTCCAGTCCTGTCATGGCTGCCTCACTACTCCATCAGAGAAAACGCCGTTGGAGACGTGGTGTCTGGAATCAGTGTTGGGATCATGCAGCTGCCACAGGGTGAATATGCAGCAACAGATGATAAAAAGCCTTAAAACAGTTGGTAAGGTTTGAAAATAAAGTGGACTTAGCTTTAACATTTGAGTACAACTTCCAGGTTCCTCTCTCTCTCTCCACTGCACTGTTTGCCTTCAAACTCTGCAGGGAGGAACATTTTTTCTTTTTCTTCACTGGTCTTCATTGGTTCTTCTCGCTTGGTTGTTTGGTGGTTGTTTATCTGTCCTTGTGTCCACTCCAAGTTAGTTCATGCATGTGGACTGACACGCCATCAGGTACTCTTTCCTGATTGGTTGTTTTTATTGATCAACGGATTCTTGCAAATAGCCTTCACAGCAGCAGGTGGAGCCAGAGGAGCCTAATCTTCTTACAGATTATCTGTCCTGACTATTGTCAAGAAATAACATTTGAATCAATTATAAATAGTTTAGTACAAAGAGAATGTTACACAAGTGCAGAGACATTTCAGTCATCATGTTTACAGATATCATGTTTTCTTCCTCCTTTTATGATACAGTTGGTCAGTGAGGCACTTTTCATTTCTTTTTCCTTCCCAGGTATGGCCAATGCTATGTTGGTGGGAGTTCCTCCAGTGTTTGGTCTCTACACTTCTCTCTATCCTCTCATCATCTACTTCATTTTTGGCACTTCCAGACACCTCTCCATCGGTGACTTTCAACCTTTATTTGCATAGAAAAAAGAAGAAAATGTGTGACTGCAAAAATATTTGATGTTGACACAACATATCTGAAGCACACTACATCTTGCAGTAGTTCTACAACAATCTGGCATATTTTCATTTTAGTAGCAGTAGCAGTGGTACTCACTGTATATATAGTCCATGTAATAAAATAAATACTCCAACAACCAACAATCTTGCAGTGAGTTAAAGCTGAAGACAGTAGGGTTGAGGAGAGAGTGAAGTTAGCTTGAATATAAGCTAAGACAAGATAAGATATAAGCTAAGGACAAACTCCAGGTCCATTCACCTCCATCTACAATAAACCTCCTGCAGAGCAGCTCAGTTTAATTCTTTCTTGTTAGCTTGATTTTCTTTATTGGTTGTCTTCTGTCTACTTGAATTTGTCATGAAAGTTGTTGGGATGAGCAGTTTTCTCAGTTCTTGGTTGTTTGGAGGTTGTTCGTCTGCTGTGTCTGCTCACTGAAGATACTGAGCTTAGCCAGGTGAGAGCATGTGCGAGGGAAGGAAGGAACCACTCAGTGTGTGCACGAGCAGAGACTGATACGCTGTCCGACACTCCCCCGGCCGTGATTGGAGCAGTGGGTGCAGCCAGATGAACTTGATCTTATCTGTCCTGTGCTCTGTATTGTTGTCAGGACGTAGTGACACTTTAAGCAGAACCCAGTCACACATATAAAACTTGTTGTCATATGTGCTCACAGGAGTTTTGTATCTAATGTGTGTCTGTTTATGTGTGACAGGTACTTTTGCTTTCCTGGCCATCATGATTGGGTCCGTGACAGCCAATGTGGAGTTGCTAAGCAACAGTGTTGAAAAGACTCAGACTGATGTGGTTGCAGCCAAAGTGAATGTGGCTGTACAACTTACCTTTCTCTGTGGCCTCATACAGGTGCACACACACACACACACACACACACATGCATGCACAAACACATATGTACACGCACACACATATACTCATACATTCACTTGACAGTACATGGACAAAAAGGCCCACACTGTATTGCTGTGCATTGGCAGCATCAGAACTTTTCTCCCCGTCCACGTGCAAATTGACCCGGATGCTAAAATGGAGTGTGATGGTGGAGCTTTTTCATGTAAAACATCCACTTTTGTGTTTGGTAGAGCAGTATCTCTGAATCACCATTTTGGACATATATTCAATAATTATATGGGTAGAGAGAGGAGATAAAAAAGATTAATCAAAATGTTGTGTGTGTGTGTGTTTGTGTGTGTGTCCCTCAGCTCCTGCTCGTCCACGTGTTGCGTGGAGATGGTGTGTGTCGCTGTAATCAGAGGTTACACCACAGCAGCAGGTGTGCATGTGCTCATCCTGCAGCTGCCGCTGATGACTGGAATACCTGCACAGAGACACACTGGACTGCTGGCGTCAGCTTGGGTCAGGTTAAACACCACACGCGTCAGTACTGCTCAAGTATCCTTAAAGCTTTGACACAGTACTGTTAGGTGACTCATCTTTGACCTCTGTGAAAGATTAAAAAATGCAATATATTTATAATAGCATAGCATTATGTTAATCAGTAATGCTTTTATTTTGGTGAATCAAAGCACAATAAGAAGCAGATTTTGGTGTTGTGGACCTTTGCAGTGCGTAATATTTTTGACAAGAAGGAATCTGAACTGGAGTGTGAGTCTGAGAAGCTGTTGCGGTTTACTTCAGTGCTCAGTGCTCTCACCTGGAGGATCGTTGTTATAAGAAACATGCACACTGTGGACCAGAAGTTAACTCATTTCATCACAATGAAGGTCATAGCACAACTTCTGGGCCAGTACTCGTGGACTTGATCGGGCCTTTATCCCTCACCTTCTTCTCTCTTCTTCACCTGAATTCTTCTTCTTGTTATTATCATTATTATTATTATTCTAGGTACCACATAGAGCAAAATCAAGGTGACTATCAGGCTCTTCAACAGTTCATCTTGTCAGCTGGAGAGGATTTAAAGGTCCAGGCTGGGTTTTCAATGTGACGGTTGCTTATCAGCTGTTAGCAGCAGGTGGTTTTCTTCCAGCTTCATTAGAGCGTAACTTCCAATATGCACTAAAATGTTTCACACCTTCAGGGAAAAAAAAAATGTTTTCCTTAAGGTGTTACAGACATGACTGCCAAGAAGCTGATGATAGGACACTTGAAGATGTCTTAGTGATAGCAATTACAGAAAATAGTGCTTTTTGTAATATACAATAGTTGGGTTTAATGACTACACTTACTGGTTGCTGTATTTTTAGTTTCAAAATATTTTAAAAGTTTTTAAATGCAGAACGGTGTGAGTGTGTCCTCCTCCAGGCTCTGAGGGATGTTCTGTATGGAGTGACCATCGCTGTACCAGGAGCTCTGTCAGTCTCCATGGCTTCCATGGTGATACTCATCGGCGGCAAAATGCTGAATGAACGCTTTAAGAACAAGCTGCCTGTTGCTATACCGTGGGACCTTATACTGGTGGGGATGCACACACACACACGCACACACACACACACACACACACACACCTACACACACACACACACACACACACACTTACTCAGACTCAGTAGACTCATGCCCATAACAAGCACCCAGATGGACAGATGCCACAGTGTTAAACTGACGAGTGACTCACAATTATATAAAAATCTGTTTTTATCTCCAAAACCACAAAAGTAACGTTGTTCATCTGTCTGTTTTCTGGCTGTTTTCTTAAACTGAATTTATGTAATCTAATATATTTAAAAAATAGATATTTTTAGATAATCTATTAGTTTAGTTACTGTAAAGATTTCAGAGTGATTTACCCCAGATTATTATAATTATAATCAAAACACAAAATGTTTAAAAAACTATGCATAATATGCATAATGAAAGCTGTTTTAGTTTCTTTTTAACATTTTGTATTATATATTTTCAATTGTCTTTATTATCTCAACTTTTCCATGTCTATTACTTTGCCAGAAAGTGTATCACATTTAAAAATCATCAGTCACACAACAAAACATAAAGACTGAACTTGCACAGATAGAGTCGATCATCTACTGTACATCAGTGACGGTATCTGATTATGAAAGGTGTAGTCGTGTACTTCCATCCAAACATGTGTGAACAAATTGATTGATCTGACATTCAGATGGAGAATACTGTATATTGTTGTTTTCCAAACTGGGCATTCTGTGCAGAAAATGCTGTGTCCATTGTTTTTCTCCCACAGATTGTCCTGGGCACCGTCCTTTCAGTGCAGATGGATTTGGCTGGACAGCACAGAGTCCAGGTGGTGGGACACATACCCAGTGGGTCAGTAGAACTGTGTCACTGTCTGTTTTCCTTGTCACTAAATTTGCTTAAACATTTTCTGAGACTATTGGACTATTTGGTGATGATTTAAAGTCATATGGATATCAAGAGTAAAGCTGGTGAACGTATAAATGTTTTATTCATAGATGTTTTATTGTAATTGTGACATACAGTATTAATGCTTTTAAAGGCATAATATTGCTGCAAATTGTTTGGCAAAGCAATATATTTGTTGTTATTAGTTCATATGTTCTGACACTAAAACCTCAGTCTATCCTCTCATTTTTCAAAGTTCTATCTAATCAGAGAAAATAAAATGTGGTGGCATTGAGACAATGCTCACACTTGAGCTCATAATGCTTTATAATACTGTATATTTTCTTTTCCAAATGATAATTTAGTCATATAGTTGATCAACCATCTCCTTCCTTCCTCCTCCTTTTCTCTAGCCTGTCTTCCCCAGTCCTTCCTTCTCTTTCTCAGGCCAGAGAGTTATTCGTTCCAGCTCTGTCTGTGGCTCTGGTTGGCTTCAGTTTCCTCTCAGCCTTGGGCTCAGTGTTCGCCCACAAACACAGCTACAGTGTGGATACCAGTCAGGTACTTCCACAGCAGTTTTAACTCGATTTTAAGATTGAGCCTTTGTTTTTGAACAGCTGCAAAAAATGGTAGAAAAGTGCTTTGCACAAGGATATTTGAGCTGCATGACATGCAGCATGACAGTGAAGATATTTGCTCTTTTATTAACACTTCCTTTAATAATGGTCCGGGTACAAGGCATGTCTTATTCAACTGTCAACAAATGCCTGCTGCACCTCAAGGGCATTACAAGTTGAACTGTATTGTTGTTGTACTTACTGATTATTGCTCTCTCAAGATAAAACTGTATACTGAGAATTTTGAAACGGCAGAAATTAATTGTTGGCAGTTCTTCGACAATTTCAATAAAAGACAAATCCTCTCTGACAGTTTGAATGAAAGCAGTAACTGTGCTTTATCAGAGATTTCTGTGTTCTGTGCAGCCTCTGTGCATACTTGCTATACTTGCTAAAGGCTGTTGTGTGTCTGCTTAAGGAGCTGCTGGCTCTGGGTTTGTGTAACACCATAGGAGGAATATTCCAGTGTTTCGCTGTCAGTTGCTCCTTCTCTCGTAGTACGGTCCAGGATAGTATCGGTGTCAAATCCCAGATACACAAAAACCCAAACACACCTTTGACCTTGTCCTGTGTTAAGACGACAGGGTCAATTGATATTTTTCTTTACTTATTCTTATTTATCTCGTGTCTTATATGGCAGGTCTGGTATCAGCTCTGGTGATAACTGTTTTGTTGAAGATCGGTCACCTCTTTCAGCAGCTGCCAAAGGTAAATCACATATGAGATAACAATTATGATAATAATTGCTGTAAGTAAGATGCACACAATCACCATATAGGCGCTTTATTAGTTACAATAAAGCTTATGTTAATTCCTTGTTAATATAGTCATTTTGCATGAGCATATTCTACAACTACAAGGTCATTAAATAATATATTATCAAATTATTAAATTATATATTATACTGTGCCAGTGGCAGGGTAAAACAATATTTTAGTTATATTTTTTTTATTTTGTTGATTTGATCAAGGTTTTATATGTATCTATGTATCTATGAGTGAGAACGATACCAACACTGGGCCACTCAAAGGTTAACTTCAGATAATGCACAGCGCAGAGAACCGAACAATGTCCAGAGATGTGATTGTGATGAGTGCTGATGAGTACTTGGAACAAACGTCTGAAAGATTTGTGTGTTGGCAGTTCTCCAACCATTATGGCTTTCCGACATTATGAATATTAGAGCATAAGTGAAGATGTTTTAAAAATTGTTGAGTCATGCTCCATCTGGAGACTCACTGTCAGGATGATTCATGTGTCTTAAGCCTCTGTTCAGTAATGCCTGGCTGTGCTTTCCAGGCAGTGTTGGCAGTGATCATCGTGGTGAACCTGCAGGGGATACTGGCTCAACTCAAAGATGTGTGTCAGCTCTGGAAGTCAGACAGATTAGACCTGGTGGGCTAC
>JBAJHX010000041.1:6483212-6500687 GCA_037176925.1 Amniataba percoides
ACCTGCAGGGGATACTGGCTCAACTCAAAGATGTGTGTCAGCTCTGGAAGTCAGACAGATTAGACCTGGTGGGCTACGCACACACACACACACACACACACACACACACACACATACATACAGATATAATTATTCAAACTGATTGCATAGAACTGCTTACAAAAAGTGCCAGTCCTCATTTCTTCCCAGACTTTTCATCTTTCCTCCTTCTTTTCCTTCAGCTGGTCTGGGTGGCGTCACTGATTTCTACCCTGATTTTTAACCTGGACCTCGGTCTGGCCATGGCTGTGGGCTTCTCTTCGCTCACACTCATCTATAGGACACAACAGTCAGTAAATATAAATGTACATGTGCTGAGGGGATATTGTGTGGATCTGTGTGGATCTTTTGCTCATTTATTTATAAACTCTAATAATGTATGAAAAACATGATTTCCATTTACTTCCCTCCTCTAACTTGTCTCCCGGGCTGACTTGCTCAGACGTTCATATTTCCCTGTCTCTCTCTTGTCTTTCATCTTGTTCTTTTCTTCCAGCTCCTCCACTGTTGTTTTGGGTCGTATTCCTGGTACAGACTGTTACAGAGATGTGGGGCTCTACACTGAGGTAAACTCGATCTGTCTCATAGGTTTTACAAGTTTCTGAAAAACTTTAAACTCTTTGATTAAAGTTTGGTGTTGCTCAAGGGAAGCTGGATGAAGTCACATAATAATGAAACTTCATGGCACTTTAAAATCTAACACAGCACAACCAAATAACACCTTGAACAGCTTTCATCATTTTTTAATCTGCTTGCTTTGTGTCGTTCGTCTTCTGTGTGAGCTTGAGGTTTCTTTAGCATGGTTTGGTCATATGGTGAGAGCTGAGAGGACGTTATATGTTACGTCTATAGAGATAGTGTAGGCCATCTTACAGACATGAAGGGTTGCTTAAATGCCTGGATGTTGCTTCTTGTTATATTCTCAATTCTCAAATCATACCCACAATCTGATCTTCTTGTGGCATTTGGACTGACCTCAACATACATAGCTGGAGTTTTCAGCATCTAGTGGCCATCAGAGGAACTTGATCCCACATCCTGATGGGATCACAGCACTAACGAAGCATAGACACACAAGTAAACACAGCATGAATACCAAGGTGAAGAATGTGGATTATTGTCAATCTAAATATCATGACATGACAGTATAATAAAATATAATATATCAAGATAATATCAATATAAGTTGAGGTTTATATTTAAAAAGCTTTAGAAATTACTTGCAGGCTTTAAATGATGGCTTCTTAAACATGTAAAGTTACAGACCAGAGTTTAGAGTGAAGGTCGGTCTTTTATCAACTTAATGAACCACTCTGAACAGTAGAACTGTCACGCAGCCAAAACACACTAAAAATAAGTCCCTGTCTGAAAACCACCATCTGTCACACATGAAAACATCAAACTGTCACCAAAGGCAATCTGTCTGGAGCATCAGTGAATTAATGTCAACTTCTCACTTCCTGTTCCCCGCTCTCTGTTTTATGGTGGCTGCTGCACAACTTCGCTCTCTGTACTTTTTCAGTATTTATGCATTGATAATGGCATATGTATGCATTAGCTTTTTTATAGAAGTCCCCTTTCGTAAATTTGTTTCATACTCTGTATCTTCTTTGATAGATCTCTTCGTCAGGGACACAACGGACCAAAATCCAGACCAAATCAAACTATAAACCTTTTATATTAACTAACTATTAACCTTTTTTATACACCATTTATTTAGTTAAAGCTGAAGTAGGCAACGCACATAAAAAGGATTTTTTGTTATATTAAGTATCCTAAAAGTAGTGCATGAGACAGTCTGTGAAAAAGATCCAGCTCCTACTAATGCCAATGACGAAAAGCAAGCTAAAGAGACTAAAGAGACTTTGGAGAAAAGCCAGAGTGAAACAAAGTGTGATGATGAGGGACCAGAGTTGTAATCCTTCCTGTGCTGTGAGTCCAGTCATTGAAAGTGACTTGACTCCTTGTACCAACATTTCTCTGCCCTTTGAATTTTACCCTTACATTTCTTTATGTCTGCAACAGAGTCAGATATTTCCTTTTAGGTTTGCTGCGGCAGAATGTGAGGTGTTTCCACTAACTGCTTGTTTGTCACTGGTGCTGCCACCCACCCTCCACTCAGCAGTCGGCACTTAGACTCCCTCAACATAATAATCTAATATTACTGAAACACTACCAGCACTGTCCACAGGGACTGAAACATCAGCACAAAATGAAAAAGTCCATTGAGCTTA
The DNA here is from genome assembly GCA_037176925.1 of Amniataba percoides. Taxonomy (NCBI): domain Eukaryota; kingdom Metazoa; phylum Chordata; class Actinopteri; order Centrarchiformes; family Terapontidae; genus Amniataba; species Amniataba percoides. The sequence continues at coordinate 6,485,486 of JBAJHX010000041.1, forward strand.
ACTGTGACTTTTAAAAATGAATCAATAACTCTTCCTTACTTATTCTGATCTGCACTGTACGATGTTTGAGCTTTTTGTTTACACAGAATGTACAAATACAGAAACACAGAAAGGACAAATGCCACATGTATTTTAGGTCTAATGTCTGTTATTTTAACTGCACAAGACTGCTGTTATAAATGCAGACCTGCCATCCAGCGAGTCACTATTGTACCAAATAATGCATGCACTGTGTGTGTGCTTCTGTTTTTAATAGGCAAAACAGATTCCTGGGGTGACTGTAGTCTCCTGTTCCAGTCCTATTTACTTTGCCAACTCTGAACCAGTTTTCACAGAGATCAGACAGGTGTCAACACAACACACACACACACATCACACACAGATTGATGCTGAACAATATAAGTGTCAAGAGTATGCAGCTGTGTGTGTGTCTTTGTTCTTTGATTATGCAACTTTTGCTCACCTCAGACAGTGAGTCGTGGTCAGAAAGAGAACCCAGCTGGAGTCATAGCTGCCTCTTCCTCGCTGTTGTCTTCCTTCCCATCGACACACACTCATTGCTTGGTTCTGGATCTCAGCTCAGTCAGCTTCATGGACTCTATGGCCATGACAGCACTTTTCAAGGTGAGGAAAACTGACCAGAGCGCAACGTGTGAACTCATATTCAGGTAAATTTTCACTAAATTGGAATCACCTGTTAGGCACAGCTTATTGTTTATTAATAGCAGAGGTAAAACCCCCTAAATATTATATAAACGCAGGTTTTATGCCATCTGCAAATATAATCTGTCTGGATGGCCTCTTATGGTTTGCGTTTTGCTGTTTAGTTGTTTAGTTTTCTTGCTTTTGCCCTGTCTGTCAGTTGTTTCTGTCCTTGTATTTTTGTTATCTTGTCTCCCTCAGTTTGTTCTTTGTTAGTTTGTCAGTTTTCTCTCTAGTTCTGCTCACTTCCTGTTTTATTTTGTATTCCCTCCTTTCCTCACATGTCTGCATTTAACTTCCTGTCCTTGTGTTTTCCTGCCTCTGATTTCTCTGCTCCTCCCTTATTAATTTCACCTGTCCCCTGTTAGTCTCCTCACCTGTTTCCACTTCCCCGTCCCTCACAGTGTATATATGCCGGTCCGTTTCATTTGTTCTGTCTCATTGTCTGTGTAATGTCATGTTCCTGCCTGTTCCTGCTCCTCATGTTCCTCAAAATAACATGTCATTCAATCTACTCTGTCTACCTCGTCTGCATCCTGGGTCCAAACTTAACTTCACCTTGCACCAACCCTAACATGGCCAAATCATATGAGAGACAAATTAGCTTACACTGAATTGATGTGTTTTTAATATTTCTCAGATCTGAAACTTATGTTATCTTGACATTAATAATTTGCAGTTTATAAAAACACGTATTGCTGTGACTAACTTTGACTACCAATGATCTATTCTGAAGCAAAACAGAACAATAAAAACAGTAACAGAGCTTCAAAGACAGATTGGCATGTATGAACAGGAGGTTATTTTTAGCCTCAGCTAAATTTAAGAAGTGAGCAGCAGCGTAGGTTGGTTTGAATGGATATGAGCTCTTCCTTGCCAGATCTAAAGCTGCCAGCTCTGCTCTTTTTTTTAGTCATTTCAACTGCTGTAGTGGTTGGCTGTCCTCACACAGACTCCTTTCTGCTGATCAAAGGCATTTATAAGAAATTATTGGCTAGACATGATATCCAGTAACTGAGTTAGGTAGATTATGTGTTAGACATTAGATAATGATAATATGATGATCACACTCTTAAGGTTGAATAGATGAGTTAACTGTCGTACTGATACGAGCGTTATCTTCTCCTCCACTTTGACCTTCATCATAAAAGAAAAGGAAAATTCATTCACCAGCTTCACAGAGGCAACACGTGCTTGAATGTGACTGTGTGTAAAGGAAAGATTTTTGTTATGTATGGTGTGTGTGGATGTCTGTGTTACTCAGTAGATTATAGAAGACTTGTCAGTGTTTTTCTGGCAGCGTGTTTAGGTCAGCTTCATGTCGCTCTCACACACTCATTTATTTTTTTTACATTCACTGATAAACCTCCATATACACTGTTTCTTTAGTGTTCAGGCTGGTTCCCCACCACCCTTCCTATACTGTGACTCTTCCTATACTATAATTCCTATTCTGCAGACATTATTGTGGATGTTCGTGTAGCTACAGAAACATTTTTTTAAACTGTATTTTTGCACAAAAAAACTCATCAACACATAAGATCAGGCTCACTGGTCCCAAATGGTCTTTTCTAATAATGTGTGCATCACCTAAATACTGAAAACCCAAAATGAAAAGACAGAGTGTGTGGTCCTGATGCTCTCTGTATGTCAACAGAAAGAGTTTTATCCCAGCTGCAGACTCTGTGTTGCAGACGACACATAGAGTCCAGCTCCCGTCTCTTCCCATCGGTCCATCATGCTGTCAGGTGCTGCCTCAGCACCCTGCCTGGACCTCTGGAGGTACACGCAGAAAAATCTGTGCAATAACAAAGACAGAAGCAGCGATTTTGATTGATGTTTCAATATATATATGTTATATATATGTTTATGTTTTTCTCTTCTCAGGAAATCAACCTGAATGAACCTGAAGTGAATGTTGAATCAACAACATGACCACTGCATTTGAATGTACAGAACAATAATCCATCTCACAATAACAAAAAGACAAGAAAAATATCCTGTGGAAATGAAGGCTATGAGACAGAATAATTACATTCATTTTATTTTGAAGGAAAGCCATAAACATCTTTCACAGTATGTGTATACTTGTTAGATTTTTCCAGACAATAAATGTAATTGTTTCCAAACATGCCTGACCTCTCTGTCATGAAGTATTTGTTGGCAGTAAAACACTGTTAGAAGAGGACAGTGTCAATCCACTGAATCTCGATTATTACCCCGGCACATTTCCACTGCACCACTCTGGTTTCATTCACCCACGATTACTGGCTTAGGAGGCTCATCAAGTGAGACAAAGTCATTTTTATTTGTGTAGCCCAGTATCACAAAACACACTTTACCTCCTTACATCTTTACAAACCGTACAACATACAACACCCTCATCTTTAGACTCTAAATGCAGATAAAGTTCAAGAAAAAACATTTTTCAGAAACTGAGGAAATAATCAAGAAGAGCGACTGAGGAGAGATCCCTTTCCCAAGACAGACAGACATCAGTCTTACAATTGATAACAAAGTTAGAGATTATAAATAAACTGAGGTCACATTTAGTGGACATGGAGCAACTTAAGGGAACACTTGGTACAAAAGACCTGAACATCATCTTTCCATCTTGTGACTGGAGTACAATGGTCAGGTCCAGCTGAGACACACAGAGAGAGAGAGAGAGAGAGAGAGAGACGTCCAGCAGCACCTTCAAGTCTGGTCTGATCACCTTAATGTGGATCAAAGGATCAACTCAACACCAAGATTTTTGGTTGTTGAAAATTATGAACTGAATTAAATGAATGAATGAATTATGAAGCATTTTTCAAGAGACACTATTACTTGATCAAACTGATGTGTGTGATGAGCAGAGCCAATAGAGAGCGATATCAGAGCAGGAAACTGCGTAACATTACAGTTAACTACAGTTCTGAGTGACAAATTAACAAGGTTCAGCAGATTTCCCTAAAAAGTTTTGCTGGTAGATGATCAACCTGAGGTATAAATATACAGTTTGGAATTTAATTCAAAAATAGGTTTAAAGATTAAGGCAAAGCTTCTCCCCATTAAGTGGCTCTAGCAGCATGTGAATTAGTGCAGTCAGGTAAGGAGACTTTATTTAATGGACATGTGATTTTAACAGCTTTTCATGTAGACCAATCAGATTCCAGATTATGTTCAAGAATCATCTTATTTATTCGCAAGGCTTTGCTAGATAGTGATGTAACATTAATGAAATGATAGATTATAAAAAAATTGATTTTCATCCTTAGATGTATCAACTTGTGAGAATTTACCATGTGCTTTCATTTCATCACTTCCAGTGGTGGAGATGAGAAGACAGTTCACGAGTAAAGCATAGTCTCATAGGGAAATACTTTCTATGAGTATTTTCCGTTGCAGTATTTCCCAACAACTTGCAAAGTCCCTACTGTCAAACCGACCGTTGTTTATCCGTTGTCTCGTTGTCTAAAGCAGCAGTGCCACTATAGGATGAATGCTCTCAGCAGGTGAGGGTAAAGGACAACTAACTGATGCCATCTCAACTTTCTGTCTAATCCTAACATGCTGGCTATGCTTCCCTTTATGGTCTCTGACTGCTTCATATGGACTTGCTGTTGTTTCTAAACCTAGTGGTGGTGCAGTGCTGCTTCTCTCTGTATGATAGCAGCAGCTAAAGACCAGCCTCGGTGTCAGATGCTCTGGTCCTGGGAATCAGCAAACAGTGCCTGGTGCTACATGTTCAGCGTTATGGATGACGTTTCACTTGAGCTTTTTGGTTGACCCTTAGTAGAGTTATAATAACTTTGAATCTGAAGCACTGAATATTTTCCTTTGTCTCCAGGATGGCAGCTTTCTGTAATTGCACAAAAACAAGGCACAGTAAAAATAAATCTAGACCCGTACAGCTACATCCTCTAGAAGAAAGCTGACTTTGTTTTCACAAATACGTCATAGCCTCAGTCTGTCTCGTTCTTTGCCACACTGTGTGATTTTTGGATTAAGTGATATCCACAGTGTTGGTTTACTGACAGATCCTGAAACACGCAGCTTCCTCTGCCTCTGTGTTTTCCTACTACTTATAGAGAAGTGTGTGTATTATCATTCAGGTTAAAAATGATTAAACAGATTTGTTATATTAATGAATAAGTTTATCCTAATTTCTAAACGTATTTAGAACATGAACATAACATAAATTTATTGTTTTCATATGCAGACACGTGAGTACAAACAGTTTGAACACAACTTAACCAGCAATACATGAACATAATTTCAAGTTTAATAAGTTGAAGTTTATGTGTCACATATAATAATACAGGGTATAATAATGCTGAAATGTGTGTCACTGACATTGGTTGAATACTTTTTAAAAATGTATTATGTCTAAGCTGTTCAGTCATTTTCCTACACTTGGTTTTATGGATTGTTTTTCAGCAGTAACAACTCAGCAGAGAAACGTGTTCAAAATCTATCAAGCTGAAATTTGGGGAAATGTGTATGGAGGTTTTAGTAGGTAGAATACTGATGTTATAATGCAGCCATAAAAATCTGGAAAACTGTGTCTGTACAGTCTTTAACTGCACTGTCACAAGGCTCATATGTGAATGACTTTATATATTATTATTATATATTATAGTTATTATCATAATATGAACCAAAGTATAGGTTCCTGCACATAGTGAACTATTTTTCTATCCTGTGTTTATGACATAAGAATAGGTTTAAAAAATGTTTCTAATAACTTCAGTTTAAGTAAAATTCTTGACTTAAACAGATTTTTAGGATAATTTTTCTTGTTTTCTTCCAGGTCAGTTGGTCTGCTTTATCTTTTTCCTGTGTTTAATTTTTCAGCGTGTTCCAGTGATTTAATATTAGGTTTACAACTTTGAAAACCTATTACTATTTGTTCAAGAAATGCAATAATAGTTGAGTCATTATTGATTGGAGTGTTCTTCTTACTGATATAAATAAAATTATATAATATAATTGATCCCTCCCTCTAATTGGCTTCATAAATAAAGGATAGGCTTGTGTATTGAGGAAATGAACACAGGACCAAAGGTCAAAGTTCAAAGTCCACATCCTGCTGTGTTTAAGAAGGCATGTCTTTCAACCAAACTTGCCTCCCACTAGTTAAAAAATACAGTACAGTGCTGTTAGCTGACACTTTTGAGGTTAAGAAGCTGTTTTTGGGGAGTTTAATCAATAATCACAGAGGCCAAAATACACAGAGCTTAGAGGAGTTAATATCAATTCCTTATTGAAAATGTACCACAGTATAACCTCAGCGGACGCCTGTGTCTTGTAAAATAAAACAAGAAAGCACTGAAAACAAAAGACCATCTCAATTAAATATCACATGTTGGATTTTGTAAGAGAACTTCATGTTAAAACAAACAAAAGTAGTTTGCTGTCTTACTGACATCTGTTAAAGTGTCAGATCTAGACACAAACATGTGATTTGTCACAATCAGGTTTATGGCCAAGTAGGTTTTCATACAGAAGGAATTCAATATAAAACAGACAACATATAAAAGTGAGGAATGGTTTTGTGCCCAGTCTGCTTCTGTTGTGTCGCTCTGTTGTCAGACAAACGAGCTGTCTGTTGACAGACGTGGGTCACCACAGTAACCTGTGCTGCATGGCTGACCTGCTCTTCAGAAAGTTAACTTCAGAGGATCAGATCAGAAACTGTGAATGGCCCAACCACTGATCAGTCACATCACTGAAAAACATAACTCGTAATTTCTCAAGTACTTTATAATGAAGCGACTAGTAAAACTGAGCAATCCATATTTAGTTAATTAACTTCTAACAAACTGAGGGATAGTTTACAACATTTGCTCCCTAAAAAGTTCCCCCATACTACCTGCTTTCCTTCTATGCATGCATATGCACAGTACAAAACAGGAACTAGAAACATGCAATGATAAAATGTGAAACGCACAACATAACTGTGAAAACATGATGCGTCACAGACTTATTTTAGCAGAATAAAGTTACACACCAGTGCAATGTAATTACACTCATTACTGGATGACCATGAATATCTGTAGTTGCACCTGTAGCTGCTAATTTGTATAATCATTATACAGAGTATATTAGAGTATAGTACAGTGTCAAACCTACAGAGCCAAGACGATTCATCTGGGAAAAAATATCAAAATATGGCAGAGAAGTAGACGTGTCTCCAGTTTTTGTGTAATATTTTAACTCTGCACAGGGAAGAAAGAAATGAGTCAAAAGTGCCAATAATCAGTGGAAATATTAATAGATGTTGATGGAGCTATAAGAGAAACTTTATCTGTAAGCAAACATATTGTTTATCCTCTTTAGTTAACCAGTATCTGTTCTTCCAGTGATTAAGCAGGCCTCTCATTCATTCTCCTGTGGTGTCATAAATGAACAAGAACCCTGACTGGGCTGAAATGGATGACTAATCTAATCAGACAGATACAAGATAAGACACAAAACACACAGATAAGGCGTTTCTAAAACTCTGTCTAGAGTTAAGTGTAGTTTGTGTCCATGTATACCTTTCTTATATACCTGTAAGACAAACTAACATTTTAAGTATGTTGGTTTCACTTTGAACAAATGTATTCAAAGGCAAAAGGTGACTGACACCTTAATAAAAAAAAATTAAAAAAACTTTGACAGCTACAACATCAGAGAACAAACACTCTGAATTTGATGAAACAAGTATGGTAATCACAAATTTTTTACCACTTCTGTTTTTACATCAACAGCTACACTAAAGTTTGGTACTTTGCCCTCTCCCTCCTTATCGGGATTTCTCCTCAAGGTGTCAAGGCACAGCAGAGGAGCGCCAACACAGGCAAAGACTGGCTCATCCTGTGATAGCTAAGGTAGAGGGGACACAGAAGACAGGATATTTTACATACAACAGGATATTTCTTTTTGCCTATTTGGTCAGAGAAAATCTCGCTGCTCCGAAATTAAAAGAAGCTTACCTCCATCTGTCAGCTGTAACTAAGAGCTATCAAGATTTGCTGCACAACTTGAAACCACTTGGATCTAATGACTGAACGACCTGTTTTTCAAATTTAAATGGAAGATTTTCATCACGACCCCTGACCAGAGATAGACTTGGAGTTGGATCTATCCCCTCTGAACTGTAGAAGAGTCAGCATAGAAGACAAACGTAATATTACTTCCCTGAAAACCTTCAGTAAACTTGTACGGTTGGTCTCAGGAATACACTAGGTTTGGAGCTTTTTGAGATCAAAAGCCAACAACTGAATAGACAAGCATCTGGAGTTTGAAACCTTCTCAGCGTAATAAAATATTTACTCTGCTGAGGCTGTCAAGCTAATTATAATCAAAAGTTTCAAGCTGTTCCTCCTGTGCTACGCACAAAAGTTAACATCTTTTTAAAGCTGTTGTGACAAAACAATATTCAAAATATTTTTTTTTACGGATATAGTAAGATGTGAAGCTTGATTTTCCAACTAAATAGAAACACTATTGAAAATATATCAGCACAATGTTTGCAATACTGATTGAAAATATAAGAAGAAACAGTTTGTTTTTTTTTGATAAAGCAAATCATTTGGGGAAAATTCAGAGGCCAGTTTTTTGTTTTTTGTTACAGCTCGTTTTAGCCATGGAGGAGAGAAAACGAATGAGCTACAGCATCCACAGGGGGATCCTGGATGAAGGAGCAGTGGACGAGTTGGCAGAGAAGTCGGACTCAAAAACACCTCTGAAGGAGAGAGTCAAAAAGTCAGTAAGGTGAGTCTGCGCACATCTAACATACTCCACCCTAACTAATCCCTCCCTACATACTCATTTTCTGTGTTGTATGTTGTTTTTATCAAAGCACACAGCATAGAATTACACACAACTGCAATTACACTCAATCTTGTGTACACCACGTGTATAAATGAAAAGGCAACTACTCTAATAATAAATTTGTCTTCATACACCTAAATTTACACATTAAATACTACATGGGGACTGAAGAATGAGGGCTTCACCTGTTACAGTCCAGCTCAGACCAGGTACAGCTGGAAGCTTTAAAGGTGCCACTTCATTTCCTGGGAACATGTTTAAGAGCAGTGCCAATAACTCGTGGCACCAAACCCCAGAGTGCTTGGAATTCAATTGCTCACTTCAATTTCAATTGAAGTGAGGTTTTTGACACTGAAAGTTTGGAGACAAATGCATGATTTGCTCATCTAATGCACATACACTGTAAAAATAAAAAAAAATAAGATTAAGATGGTTTCTTAATATTTTTAGCAATTGTCGAAAAAAAACATTAAAAAGTGTAAAAAGTGGGTCAAGAGACACAGACTGAAGAACAAGAAGATACTCAACATGTATCACATCGTTGACATCAAAACATATCCCTATAACAAGTTACTGAACTTGAGCCCACCTCACCCTCTCTGTCTCTTCTTTCTCCGGATGTTACCCTGACAGACTCAGGTGTTCTGGTCCCAGGCTGAAGAGATCCCTGTTGGGTGCTGTTCCTGTTGTATCGTGGCTGCCCCGATACTCTATCAGAGAAAATGCGCTGGGTGACCTGATCTCTGGAATCAGTGTGGGGATCATGCAGCTGCCACAAGGTAAGCATGAATGTCAGTAGAGGGACTAAAGGTGGTGTACAGGTAGAAGAGATAAAGAAAGACATGTTGTTACATTTTGCATATTTTAAATGATACTGTTGATTGTGCGTTGCTGTAGCGTTTCTTGACTTTTCTCTAATGCTCACCATCTTGTGTCTCTGCAGGTATGGCATATGCCTTGCTAGCATCGGTTCCTCCGGTCTTCGGCCTTTTCTCCTCCTTCTACCCAGTTCTCGTCTACTTTATATTTGGCACGTCCAAGCACATCTCAGTCGGTTTGTAGTTTGCTCTTGCTTTAACTGTGCACTGGTTCATTTTGACAAGTGTGGATTAATGTGGTTATTTTATGACCACCAGTTTTATTATTTCAGCCTCCAGAGAAGTGTCTGTTTTGTAATCATGTTTGGCACGTCAGACAGACTGGTCTAAATACCACAGCAGTGCTGAAGCCAATCAACGGCAATGGATAATACATGCTTATATTTCTTTCTCGTTTTTCCAGGAACATATGCAGTGATGAGTGTGATGATTGGAAGCGTGATAGAGCGATTGGCCCCAGACTCAAACTTTATGATATGGGACAACGTGACCAACTCCAGTATAGTTGATACGGTCTCGCGGGATGCAGAGAGAGTCCGAGTAGCTGCAGCTGTCACCTTCTTATCGGGGATATTTCAGGTAGATGGGACCAAACTAGATTCTCCAGACAGTAAGTCAAATATTTTGGAGTGATGTACCCAGTGGGATTTTTTTGTTTTTTGAGTTTATCTAAAAGATCTCAAAGCACTTTGAAGGCTGTCAACAAAAGCATTTAGTCATTTCAAAGAAGTTACTGATCATTTTAAAAGCGTTATCTTTTAATTCTTTGTGTGTCTATATGTACTCTGTGAACATCAGCAAGGAAACTCTTGGCTCCTGGCTAAAAGGTCAAACAGTATTTAATTAGTTATGATTGCTTAGTTCTGCTTTGATTAAAAGGATGGTAAGACCAGTGTGTTCCTGCTGGTTCTCCCTCCTTGTTACTGTGAATCCCCATGTGTTTGTTACTCTGTGTGTTATCATCACAGATTTTGCTCGGCCTAGTCCAGTTCGGGTTTGTCGTGACCTACCTGTCTGAGCCGCTGGTCCGAGGTTACACCACAGGAGCTGCCATTCATGTCATAGTTTCCCAGCTCAAATATACCTTTGGCATCAACCCAGTGAGACACAGTGGACCCTTCGCGTTGATATACGTAAGAAAATACACAATGACGGTCATTGACACCTGCTCACTTCTACATATCTCTTAAAACTTCACAGATAATGGCTGAAATTAATTCCTAAAGCATTTTTGTATCCTGGATCTTTCCAACTTTCTTGAGTTTTACATGTGAGAAATTCAGTTGGTCATTGTTAACTGTAAAACTTCAATGAAATACTCTTCTCATGGATGGTCAAGAAAGTAAAATGAGAAACAGATTTTCTATCATACTTCTTCTTACACAGCAAGCATTTATGCAATAATTATGCTCTTTCTTTCCAGACTGTGTTGGAGGTGTGTTATCTCCTTCCCAAGACAAACGTTGGTACTGTTGTGGTCAGTCTCGTCGCCATCATTGGTCTTATCCTTGCTAAGGAGCTCAATGCATACTTGAGTAAGAAAATACCTGTTCCTATTCCTGTGGAGCTGCTTGGTGTGAGTATGCTAAAATGCATATATGCACTTATACTGTAACAAACACCCAACACATTATTACACTTATAAACATTAATACATCTCTTATTGTCTGCCTCTCTAGATTGTTATTGCCACAGTAGTCTCATGGCAAGTTAACTTGGAGGAGAAATATGGAGTTGACGTGGTGGGAGTGATTCCCTCAGGGTGAGAAACAAACACAGAGAACATGCAGGAATGAGTGTTTACACGTTTGAAAAGTGAGCATTTGTAATGGGTGATGTGTTGTCTGCCAGTCTCCAGCCCCCTGTACTCCCAGCTGCCTCTCTGTTTGGTCAGGTGATCGGGGATGCCTTCGCTCTGGCTGTGGTTGGCTATGGCATCGCCATCTCGCTGGGCCGAATCTTTGCTCTAAAATATGGATACAGCGTGGACAGCAACCAGGTGGGGAGATGATAAATGAAATGTAGGATGAACTGTTTGATATCTCGTGTATAAACAGCATTTTTTTTCTGGTTTAGGAACTGGTTGCCTTGGGTCTGAGTAACTCTGTCGGTGGGATTTTCCAGTGTTTTGCCATCAGCTGCTCCATGTCTCGGACAATGGTTCAGGAGAGCACAGGAGGGAAGACTCAGGTTGGTATGAGTGGCTCTTATTTTGCTTAAGTACCCTTGAGCAATGCATTGTGGGTGTACCCTTATCTCTCTGTGGGAGCAGGTTAAGATAAAAGTGAAGAGAGCATTTATTATGATTGCAGAAATAAGTAACTAGGCGTAACTAGTCTGATACTATTATATTTAACCAAATAGGAAATAAGTATTATGGTTCCGAAAGGCAGTTCACAGAAATTACACAAATGAAAAAAAGAAGGTTACTCCTCCTAGTGTCCATGTAGAAAAACCAGGCTAAAAGTATTAGCATGCACCTGATGTAAGTGAGGTATGTGATTTTATTTTTATTTAGATTTAAGTTATTTTACAATTTAACCAGAATGATCACTGAATATTTATGCTGCTAATATCAAGGCACCATAAGCATGTTATATAAATCACCACGGAACTAACAAAGAAATAATAATGAATATAATCATCAACACTGCTTTCTGTGATCAACACACTGTAGCCTGTTATAAGATTATTGCTCAGTACTTTTCCTTCTTTCGAATGCACCAAAGTTACATTTCTAAAGCTGGGATCACCACCTTTTTATTTGGTTTACTTGATATTTGTTGCTTCTCCTGTGTTTATTCTACACAAGTGAAAAGCATTTAACAAAATGTAGATGATAAATGTTATGGTTTTCATTGCTTGGTACTTGGAGATCAGTATTTTCATTTTCATTCTGCCTGCATCTACAAACCTGGGCAATCCTACAGGTTAAATGGAGTAAAAAGCTGGTCATAGTTAATCTTCCTCTGATAAGTGAGCATCATAAAAAAACACTTAGTGGACTTAGTCCTCCTACACAAACAGAGATTTGCTGAAAGGCAAAACCGATTTAGTCTGACAACACCATTAATCACCAAAAACGCATTACAGAGGAAATGAAAGGAAAGGAGAGAGGAGGAGAGGAGAGAAGAGGAGAGGTTTGGTTTTCAAGTTCCTTTATTAAACCATTTCAGGAGGGTTCAAATGATATCCTCACTTACAAAGAAAGAAAAAGACTGTCAATCAAATAAAACAACCACAGAAAAAAACTGTTTCACTGTTCAGAAATCAACAATCAGCCCTCCATCTCCCCCACAGAGCACAGAACCCCCCAAATAGCCCACTGACTGAAAACCTGCATATTGTCCATCAATTGATAATAGACATGTTCCACAGTCAGCCGAGCCTTCAGCAGACCAAAACCAACACACTGAACACTCTGAGCCCGGTTCATGTGCGTCAGTCATATGACCAACTTGGCACAACCCAATAACAAATTCATTAGTATGTGAACCGTTTTCTTCCTCACACTGTATTTTGGACCAAAAATAAACAAATCAAATCTGCCATGCCTACGCACAGAGCTGTAGAAGGCCTTAGTCTGGTCAGGTCCACGTCCTCCAGCTGCAGGTGGAAAAGCTGTTTGTCGTAGCCCAGTCGTCCAGCTCTCCTCAGCAGCAGTGTCGAGCCAGCCTGGGCCACAGCTGTACAACAGTCTCTGAGCAGTCCGAAGTCTGAACGAGACAATTCTGGACTGGATTTTGATGAGTCCCTGTCCCCCTTCAACCACCAGATCCAATGCTTACCAGACCAGAAAAAAATCCAAGATGGTTGTCTATACATCCTCGCCTCTTGGTGGTGTTAGAGCAGTCAGCCTGTGCCAAAGAGTCAAAGCAACCAAGCTGCTGGCGACCAGAGCTCTTCCCCTATATGACAACCGGGACAGCAACCAAGTCCATTTAGACAACCTAGTGCTCACTTTTTCCTGAACTCCCTCCCAGTTTTTGCTCTGAAAGCCCTCTGGACCCCAAAAAACTCGCAACTCTTTCGGTCCCTCCTTTCCCCACTTGAGCCCATCAGGCAGACGGGGCTCCATCTGGTCCTTCCACTGTCCCACCAGCAAAGCTTCACTTTTTGCCCAGTTCATATGTGCAGATGAAGTTTTTTCTTGCAGCGACAATGCATCTTGCAAACGCTGGATGTCTTTCTGACCAGTGATAAAGATGTTAACATCATCTGCATAAGCAGAAACAGTAGGAAGACGATCAAGCTTTGGCAACCCAGGCAGGGAAATTCCACCTAGCCGGCCACCCAACCTGCAAAGCAAGGGTTCAATAGCCAAGCTGTGCAGTTGACCTGAAATTGGACAACCTTGTCTTATCCCTCGCTGCACGGGGATCAGCCTACTCAGACCTCCCCTCATTAGCTCAAAAGGTAATTTTTTAATGAGTTAAAAAAACACTCTTTGTGCCCCTTGATTTGGGGCATAGATATTTACAAAGCAGAGCACAGAGTCCTCTATTACTGCCTTAACTATTGGGAGCCTTCACCACCTCTGCTGATGATAAAACAGTAGCACGGGCAGAAGCTCTAAACAGGACAGCTACTCCTGCACTGAAGTTAGTGCCATGGCTGAGGACAAAAGATTCGTCCCACCATAAACTCCAGTCTGTGTTATCTGTTGGCTGAGTAACTTAGATTTTTTTCTCGGTAGAAACATCAGAAATTAGAGCTCTTTTCTTTCTGTCCCTGCCACTATTAATGTTTAAAGATCCTATTCTGAGGCTCCTCATAGAAAGGTCAAAGTGGAGAAACAAAGAGGATGAAACAAGCAGGAAGCAATAAAAAGAGGAAAAACACTGCGTGGTACATGATCTTACCTTCTCAGTCTTTTAGCCATTCTATCTTTTGTTTCTTTCCTCAGAACTGAGATGATTTTTAAGACGAAAACATTTCTTTCATCCAAAAGGTCAAAACCGACCATTCTTTTTGGGACACTGACAGACCTGATGAACTTATCAGTGTCTTTGAAATAATCACTAACTTTGACCGATTTTTTTTAACTTTTCATGAAGAAATTGACATATTTCCTCTAAAGAGTAGAGGTCTCTGTTCCTGTAAGGGGTTTCACCCACAGACACTGTGTCTGACTCTGAGTCAAACACCAACTCTTCTCCCTCACATGACCCCTGGCTGCTGAACACACCCTGTCCCGTGAACATTTTCATCCACAGCGCTGGCTGCAGCTGTTTCCTCCACATTTTCTGCAGGCTATGATTGTACTCAGAAACCTCCAAACCTCTTTAGCTCAGTTTCTAGCAGCTGGTTCAGTATGAAGGGGGGAACACCTCACATGGTGATCTGTGTGGAGGGCACTGACAGTGGAGAGACTGCAGGAAGGCATCCCTGATGAACATGCTGCTCTCAATCAGCTGATGAACACGAGGCTCATCTTTCAGAAACAAAACAACACCACTTTGTTCATCCTTGATGTAAAACACAGCTGATCAGTCCCACCTGCTCGCCGGCCGCCAGCAGAACCTCCTCCACGGTCACGGAGCCATCAGATCAGTCCGCCAACACTCAATAAATAATAAAGAAAGCCTATCTGATCATGCACAGGTGAAGAAAATAGGAGGAAAATCACAATAAGGGGACAGAAACCAATTCAAAATCCGCGCCACTCGCACTTCCACCACCACCACTCACACTCACCGGAAACGGAAAGGAGAGGAAAGGAAAGGAAAGGAGAAGAGAGGAGAGGAGAGGAGAGGAGAGGAGAAGAGAGGCTGTAACTGATGATGCTGTGACTCCTCTCATAATCATGTACCAATTCA
>JBAJHX010000041.1:6500787-6523346 GCA_037176925.1 Amniataba percoides
GAGGAGAGGAGAGGAGAGGAGAAGAGAGGCTGTAACTGATGATGCTGTGACTCCTCTCATAATCATGTACCAATTCACTCTAATAACCACTACATCATTCATCTTTTCTCTAGTTTTTCTCTTCCTCTGATCTCTCTCCTAATTTTCATTCATCATGCCTCCATCTCGCCTCTCTCTTCACTGCAGGTTGCTGGGGCTCTGTCAGCAGTAGTTATTCTTTTCATCACACTCTGGATTGGAGCCCTCTTTGAAAATTTGCCAAAGGTACTCTGTGTGTGTGTGTGTGCCTGACCGTGTGTGTGGGTGTGTGTGTGCCTGACCGTGTGTGTGCGGGTGGGTGTGTGTGTGTGTGTGTGTGTGTGTGTGGGTGGGTGGGTGTTTGCATGTGTTCACATCTGTGCAGCCTAAGCATATGCATGTGTCCAAGTCTGAGAGGGAATGTGTTTGCAAATTTCTAAGCCTTCCTCAGCCAAAGTGAAAAGTATAGACAACAGCTGAGGTTGTGTTGATAGAAGAGCACCAACAGATATTAACAATAAAAACATTAGCTAGAGCACCGAAAGCTTCCCAAAAACTACATGAGAGGTTTGGCCTAAACAAACCAACTCACCTTCATGTTTTATGCCTCAAAACTGTAATGCTCCTTAATGAAATATGCTGTATTATAACTGTATTATCTTTAACTCTTTGTAGGCAGTGCTGGCCGCCATCATCTTTGTCAACCTCCATGGCATGATGAAGCAATTTATGGACATCCCTGCCCTGTGGAAGAGCAACAGAGTAGACATGGTGAGAGCAGATGTGAAAATGTTGATGATTTATTCATCTTTTTGTAATAGGATGTGCTAATCTGATTTGCATATCTTTATCTTAAATGACAGAACAAGCTATTTGTGATGTAGAGTTATACAGAACTGTCTTCATTTAATCAATCTCCAACATAGGATACCTCTGAAACTAATTATAATTTCCTCTCAGCCTCACCCATTCTGAGATTATTGCCACACTGAGGTGTGCTGACTGATTCATGTCAGCAGTATAAAAAAACAACATGTTACACCATCATGCAACATACTGTTAGTGTGATAACATGCTAACTGTGTCCTTATTACTCGTACGTAATATTACACAGCAGTCATCACTCTCTTTCTCTTCTATCTCAAGATTGTCTGGGTGGCCACCTTCATCCTGACTGTGCTATTCAACCCTGACCTGGGACTGGCAGCTGCCATCGGTTTCTCCATGCTCACTGTCATCTTCAGGACACAGCTGTAAAAACAGATTGCCATTGAACCCACAGTTAAAAACTAATAAGCACTCACATGTTCATTGGGATGTTCAATATTAAGCTATCAATCGAACAACCAACTATTATTTAAATCTTCTTTTGACCAGACATAAACACAGAGTATCACATATTGCTCATACAGATATTTATCTTGTTTATCTTGTTTATCTTTATATTCCAGACCTCAGTACTCCCTTTTAGGGCAGGTCCCATACACTGATGTCTACAGGCCACTGGAGGACTACAATCAGGTAAGCAGCATTATATTCATACAAGTGGAAAGCAGGAGCATGGATGTTCACTCATCCAGAGACATGCAGAATGATCAGTGGAGGTCGCCTGAAGATCATCTGCAGGCTGTTTGAAGTGAGCCGTTTATAAAGAGTAGCTGTCCATCTGTTTCTTTTTTCCCTGACAACATAGCTAAATAGTCTCATGTACCGCTCGCTGTCTAATTAGACCACACTGCTGTGAAGTCAGAGCATCTTGATGGCACCCTGGTGGCTGAATCCAGTGTGGGTCAGAAATCCTGCTCCTTGTTAGCAGATGGATCATGATTGACAGCTGTCAGTGAAGAAGTCATGGAGCCTGTATCGGAGATATTTTTGGCTTCACTTTTGTACAGTGGGTCATCCATCTTTATATTCAGTCTATCATTGTGAATATCACACCTAGTAAATTATACTTGTGATACATAACTTCTTTTAAATGAGGAATCACAATACATCACTAAACAATAAGACATACAACAGAGTGAGAATAGATTTTTCACTGATCTGTAAATTAAGAAAAACAATATTGGTATTAGTTGTAGTCAGCTGGCATGTAACTCTTTATTATATGTTATTTATACCAAGCAGCCTTTCACTTCTATCATTGCACCATTTGAGTTCAGTAGGATGTATAGTTCGGTTTTTTATGCTCATCAGTGTCTCGAAATTTGGTACTTTCAGTTGTGTATAACAATGAACTGTAGTAACTTTCTATCAAGCGATCAGTACTTTCTTTTAACTGTTTTTTTTTATTCCTTAAAAACTTAAAGTACGGGATATATAATATTGTATTTGACTGTTTAATTAATTACTTAAATGAACCATTGATTCCAGGTGAGACTGTTGCCAGGGATTTTGATCTTCCGTTCCTCTGCCACACTCTACTTTGCCAATGCTGAGATGTACCAAAATGCCCTTGGGAAGAAGGTGAAGACACACACACACACACATGCACACACACACACACACACACACACACACACACACACACACACACACACACACACCCTTAAACTGCCTTTAAACTTCACTCTCTTTACTCTAACAGCTCTTCAAAGAAGTGAGGACTGACTAAATGTCCTCACACTCCAGGTCTGAAAGTAAACATTTGTTCCATGAGACAGCACAGGCACCAGAACAGGATATTTTAATATATTCATTTGGACGCCCCCCAAAAAACAGTATCAAACATTCAAACACACCATGATGGTCATGCAAGCTGATATTTATATGAACACGCACACCACAACTACACAGACAGAAAAAAAAATACAACCAACTCCAACAACAATCCCCTTGTCACAGTTTCCGCGCAATTAACTCCTCTCTTATAAAGATTGTTTCTGACACACTAATAACTGACCCGACATTTCACCAATTCACACATCACGACCGTGACAGACATTGTTCAAAATGTCATCCCGTCATTCTGTCCTCTCTTTTCTTCTGTTAAACCAAAGCTCCCACCCCACCCCCTTCTTCCTCCTACTCTTCTGTCATGTCTCTTTGGGGCAAATGGGAAGACAGATTGAGGGAAGTTAGAAAAAAAGATCACAAAAGAAGAAGGGAGGGTGAGAAGAAGAGACTGAATAAGAGAGGGAGATAATGGAACGTCTCATTCATTAAAATGTCAGCATGCCAAAGGCAGAGGGTCGCTCTTTTCTCTCTAATCTTTGGTGCGCAGATAAACATTCGTAGAGCTGCGGTGACTGGCAGATGCTGCACATTTGTTTACAAGGTGATAAACTGCCACCAGATGAATTCTGGTTATTTCTGGAGCAGGGTGATAAATGTTTCTACTCCACCAGTCACCGTGGCAGGCAGACATCTCAAACAAAAAGTGTGTTGGTGGAGTTTGGGATCATTTTCCGCTTGTTCTCACTGACAGCGACGAAGGTTGCACTTTTTCTTGAGCTTGGTAATGGTGTGAATAAACTGCTATTATATATGCAGCATATATAAGAGCAGTTTATTCACACCAGTGAATAGATGCAATTCATTTATTGTATTTTCATGAATAGTTTTTCTTATCTGGCTTTACATTGTTATCATGGGTTAAACTCATAAGCAGTTTGGAAAAGTAGTAAGCTTTTAATGACTGGAATCAAATTCTGATCAACTTTGCAGTCACCAAATAAACATTTGATTCAGGGAAAAAAAATCACAAAAACAAATAATGAAAATCAGTTGGCTGTTGGTGACTGACTGTGACAATTTTTCATGGTATTTCCATGTAGCTTATTAGTCTCCCATTAATGCAAATGGTGTTTTCTACATACTGAGTTTAAAAGTATTCAGATTCAATCAAACTCCTTACCTGATAGAGTACAAATGACCCTGATGAGAACGTCTGAGAATGTAGTCCCATATGTATGCTGAAAAGGATTTTGCTTGCTGCCCTCACATTGGCCATTAAAGGACAGATATGGAATATAATTTTCATCATTACCTCAAACATGAATCATGTTTTTGCTTGCTTACAAGAAACTATTCTTATTTACATAAAAATCCACCATGCATGTTGCAAATGTGCTTATTTGAAAACACCAAGACATGATTTTGTCTGTTTAAATGTGTGAACATTTTTTTTCCCCAAAATATTTAGACATAAAAAAAAAAGTCCTTTCAACTACCGGTATTTGTTTTTCATTTAAATGGGGTTTTCTTTCTTGATTAAATCAAGGTTAAATCAAAATATACATGATAGCTTAGTTCTGATAGGAGGTTAGTTAAAGTTGCCTTGCAATTGGTGTATTGAAAACCAATCGAGGACAAATTTACCTGAAGGCCACTGTAACATCTCGTGCTGCTTGGACAGGAAAGAGTTCAAATCATTGCAATCTACAAAGTCACCACTAGATGCCACTAAATCTTACATACTGGAGAGGTCATTTAGTAAGTTTGAGGTAAATTAGATTTTGTTACCCATAAATATTTACACATCAGCACATTAGGACTAGTTTCACAGCTCATATGGGCCTTCCTGTTGACAGACATTTGAACCTGCCTCTGTCTTCGTGAATCTACCCTTTAACATCTGTTTAACACATTTTATTCTATTCTACAATAATGTACTGTTTAGCTAAAACAATACAATATTTGTATTAGAAACATATGGTCTTATTATTTGATTTTTAATAGGAAAGCAACATCTCAATAATTCAGCCTCTTCAAACTATTACGAAAAAGACGCCTGCACATTTGAAGGAGGGTCTCTGGCATGAATTTAGATTCCAGTTCATTAGAAATATACATCATCAGCACTGAAATAAAACTATGTAGTAAGACCTACAGAACAATTTTGTATTTCCATTTATGTGAGATGGTCTTCATAACTGTGAAATGGTGTTAAAAAAAGTGTCCAAACAAGTTCAGTTCTGTTTGTGTTGTTGTGTGTTTTTTTTTACTGAAGTTGTGAATGTCAGGAAAACTAATTTTAATGTTTCATTTCATTTTTACTTCACAATGAAAGCACCATATTTCCTTTTAAATACCTTGACTGCAAGGCCATGTGGTATTACCTCATACAGTTGTTTTACAAGCACAACCTCATTCCTTCAGGCTATCGTCTGCCACACCTGCCTCACTGGTTTACTTGTTGGTTTTGTTGGTTTGTTCCTGTGACTGGAACTGAGCTACACCTGGCAGTATTACTAATAGTGCCTTGTCAAATAAAATACTGAGAATAATCGCTTCTTCAAGATTTTTGCTGAAAGGAATCTGTAGTTAAGGGTTTTAACAAGCCTCAGTTTTAAAAAAATGAAAAATGTTTAAAGTATGTAGTTTATAAAAATGTTTAATAAAGTAAATATTTGGTTCAGAATGAAAATAATTAGCAGCTACAACAGTAGAAGACAAATATCCAATGATTGCACATACATCACACAGCACAGGTAACTTCTTGGCTCACGTGTTCAAAAATAGTTGAAATATAAAATTGGAATAGTTCTTTTTGTGGGGGGTTAGATTAAAAAGAGCAGCTAAAGGAGGAAAGGAAAACTGTGGTATATCGTGGTCAGCATGAATACCTCAGGAGGACGCAAGATGTGACTGGCTGTAGACAAAGAATGTGAAACTTACTGTTTCCATATGTTTGCTGCTTCTTGTAGGCCGGGATTGATATTACCAAGATTCTGGCAGCAAAGAAGAAACTAGAGGCCAAAAGGAAAAGGCATGAGAAGAAAAATGCCAAGAAAGCTGCCAAGAAGAACAAAGTGGACATGGTAAGGAATCAAAATATAAGTAGTACTAAACAGTGGCAGTTAGTAAAATTCCTGGTTCTCCAATTATCTTTGTTAAAGATTAAGACACATAAAGCAAACACTTTACTTCGATGGACTTCTGAAGTCTCTTTGGACTGTGTCTTGACTTTTCCCGTACAGGAGGGGGAGCCAGAGCAGGTTAAAGACGTTGCCGTCATTGAGATGGACACTGAACCGGACCCCTCACTCCCCAGAGCCATTATCCTCGACCTCAGCCCTGTCAACTTCCTGGACACTGTGGGAGTCAAGACACTGTGCAGCGTATGCATTTGTCATTCCTTTTTTTTTTTACATGTACACACATATGAAAGAGAGGGAGAATGACTCATTCAGGGTTTAAGTAACACATTAAGATCTAGAGGAAGAATAAAAAATCTTTGCAGTCATCATGTTTTCACATAATAAAATTAAGACTGTTGACTTCCAGCTTAGCTGGGACAGGCTCCAGCATCACCCTGTGTGTGTGCTCAGGATGAGCGGGTTAGAAAATGGATGGATGGACTCCTGACTTTAAACATAAATAAACATAAAACATAAAAATGTATGTAATATGTCCATAAATATCTAAAGCAGGAATGTACAATGGGGGGTGGGTCAGTTGTTCGTCAGTGCATGATTCAAGTCCTCTGTTGTTCATTTATGTGCCTATGTGTGTGTACAATCTCCTGAGCTGTTTTCACCACCCAGGCTACGTCTTTTCAGTCTCGTGCAGTGCAGCAGCCATAAAACACTGTTGTTAAAACATTGTGGCCCTGTAGAAGTTTGTCAGGAGTTGAGGGGAGAGTCCAGCACGTTTCAGCTTCCTGAGGAAGAAGAGTCTTTGTTCATGGACCAGGTCAGGTCAGACATGATGTGGATGCTCGGGAACCTGATGTTGTTCTGTCCTCCTGGACCTCCTGCAGTCCACCATGACCTCCTGTAGTCCACCATGACCTCCTGTAGTCCACTATGACCTCCTGTAATCCACCATGACCTCCTGCAGTCCACTATGACCTCCTTGGTCTTGCTGGTGTTCAGAACAAGGTTGTTGCCACTGAGTGAGGTGCTGGATCTCCTCTCTGTAGTTGGTCTCATCATTGTCCGATATGAGGCCCACTACGGTGGTGTCGTCTGCAAACTTTGGTGTTTGTGGAGTGGATGGCAGAACAGTCACTGGTGGAGAGAGTGAAGAGGGCTGGTTGAGCTCGCAGTCCTGTGGTGTGCGTGTGTTCAGGACCAGTGCAGAGGATGAGTTGTTCCTGAGTCTCACCACCTGAGGCCTGTTGGCGAGGAAGTCTCTGATCCAATGGCACAGCGATGAGGGCAGTCCCAGTGATCCTGGACGAGCTGATACTGAAGTCAACAGATCATCCTCACGCAGGTGTTAGGAGGCTGCAGATGGGTCTGTGCTGTGTGAAGTGCAATGGAGACTGCATCCTCTGTCGATCTGCTCTCCCTGTATGTGAACTAATACTGATCCAGACCAGCAGGGATGACGTCTCTGATGTGTTTTAGAACGATCCTCCTGCGCCTCCTCGGCACAGGCATAATGATGGAGACTGACGGGGACTGTGGCAGGCTACAGGAACAGGTTGAAAATGTTCAGAAAAACTCCTGCCAGTTGGTCTGCACACAGTTTCAGAGTGCGACCAGACACCTTATCTGGTCTTTCAGCTTTCCTGAAGCTGATTCTGTTCACGAAAGAGCTCACTTGATGCAGCTGCAGGAATAGAGGCTGATGTTGTTCTTCCAGCTGGGGAAGGTGAACACAGAGTGTCAAAACGAGTGGAGAATGTGTTCAGGGCGGGGAATCTATATTAATAATTCAGTTTTGTGTATATCTGCATCAGTATTTGTAATTCAAAATGAACATTTTACCATATGAATCCTTGTCATCTGAAATGGATCCAAACAGCTCATTTTAAAAAGTGTTTGAACAAACATGCAGACATATTAGAACTAAATTAGAATATTTTTTTTATCCTTAATATATACATTTCTTCCTGTTAAACCAACTCTTCTAACTGCTGCAACTTTCCTTCATTTTTTCCCCGTTCCATGTCTTTTAGGTCCTCAGGCATTCAATTAGTGGAAATTGAATTGTCACACTAATGCAATGATCTCTAATCTGACCTTCACTCTGTGCGTCTGTGTGTCTTTTAGATCCTGAGAGACTACGCAGAAATTGGTATAGAGGTGGTTCTTGCTGGTTGCCAAAGTAAGTCTTTTTATAAGAATTAAGAATGAAATAGCATTTTAGCCAAACTGCGTGTAGATTCTCGGGGAATGGACTTTTTAAAATTAGATTATTCACAACTATTGATTTATTTTCTGTATGTGTGTATGTGTTCTTAATGAATACCTGCATTTTCCTTCATATGTCTTAGTCCTATATACTGTAACACACAGATGCATTTCTGTGCTCATGCTCTAGACCGGCTTCGCCACACACAAATTCAGGTCTGGCTTTGTGGATTGAAAAAAATGTGGGTCTCCAGGGAAATAAATGTTACAAGATCAGTCGCTCTAATTTGCCTGTTTGGGGTTGAGAACTGGGTTATACTAAGAAAACATATTTTTACTGTGAGTGTTTGGGCTTGCAAATTGACTGCAAAGGATGTTTATATAGCTATGAATTATAATGAGTTTCAGTCAACATTAGGACTGCCCCTCCCATCCGTCTCTTATTTACTTCTGGTCCATTTTGGTCTCCTACTTCAAATGTTTTGTTTTATTGCTGTATTATACTTTGTTGTATAATACAATGTGGTATTGTTGTACTATACTGCATCTTACATACACACTATACTGTGTCAGTACACTTCACTTCATATTATGTCTTATATCCTATAATCAGCAGAATATTGTCCTATATTTTGTTGATGTGCTGCTGTGATACTTGCACTATATTCTGTTTATCTCATCGTATTTTATCCATCCTCGATTTCTCTTTGATATTTCTTTCTGTCATTGTCCCTCTGTCTCTTTCTAGCTCATGTCATTGATAACTTGCAGACTGGAGGTTTCTTTAATGACAAAGTGACTAAGTCGTGTCTCTTCTCCACCATCCATGATGCTGTTTTGTACTGTCAGTCTGACAAAGCACAAAGCCAAGACAAGGTACACACATTTACATTCACACTTTCACTCAAACATATCATGGAAGGACTGAAATATGGTAATACAAGTTTCAAGTTTTTTTTAACATACTGTTGGGTCACTGCCATTGTTACAGCACATCATTTGCAAGTTTGGTATCCAGTGAATACAAAACACTGCAACATTTTCCAATAGTAAATGTGATGAGTATATAAAATGACATATCTAAAACTCAGTTTTCTAACTTGAATTCGTTTTTTACTGTGATGCTCCAAAAGCCTCACAGTTGACTTCATTCATTACACCTGCATTAACAGATCTTTTGTCCAACTTAAATTATGAAAAACAATTACTTAGACATAACAAAGGTTAACTGCAAATCCAAATCTAATAAAAAATGAATGTATGTAAAACATAGCAGCCCCACCTGCTACGGTACACATACATTACACTCTCCCTGTGAACCCCCTCTCTAATCAGAGTCTGATTGTGGTACCATACACATCAGGAATTAGGTTGAAAAATAAATGAAAGACACAAAGTTCACTCTGCAGCTTGGAGTGTTGGGTATTAAAGTACACAGAAAAGGTTAGAAGATGTATGAGACTGGTATTTTCAAAACATAAAAATATAACATATTATATCTTGATGCACCTTTATGTGTTTTACATTAAGACACATGTTTCTGATATACAGCACATATCATCACTCTCTGTCTGAGGAAAAACTTGCATGTCTACATATTGTTCAGTGAGTGTGCTTTTGTCTCTGCCTGTTTTGTTTGCATGTTTAGTTGGGTGTGTTTGTTTCTGCTCCCATAGCAGGAAAGGAGAAAAAAAGACATGGAAATACAGTTTACAGAAGCAAACGCTTTTCATGGGAGAGATAGGGAGATCACACACACACACACACGCACACACACACACACACACACACAAGGGGATACAAAATATAGACTATTTGAAATAGGGGATTGTAAGAAGCATGAGACTGATCAAGAGAACTGTGCAAAGAGCAAGAACACATACACACACAGAGTAACATACATGCAGACATATGCAAATTAATGAATACATGCATGCATACACATTTAGGTATGCAGTCCATACTATATGAATGTACGTCACATAGAAATGGTTTTACGTGAGAGAGAATTTCAAAGTAAAAGCTGATTTGGAGATGCATCTGGCCTATAGTGTATCTCCAACTCACAAATCTGTTACATTTAAATCACTGTGACAGTATTTTTTGCCATACATCAAAGAAATACAGTGTAACAGGAGCATTTCAGCATATTAGAATGAAAGAGGGCCTTACATTTCCCACAGTCAGTCAGTCAGAGACTTGTCATAAATACAGTATATCTCACTTGACATCATGCAAGAATTCACACGGTGCAAAGTGAAAAAAATTCTGAGATCATGATACACTGCGTGAAAATTTCAGGCAAATGTTCACATTCCTGTTCAGTTTCTCCTCATTAACCTCTATTGAGATTTCATGGCATTGAAGACAAAAGAAAAGTCAGGCTGGTATTCTCCTCTGTCCCACTTTGTATCTATCGTCTTCGCTCTCTGCTTCTCCTCACTGTTTTTATCTCTCCTGTCCTTCTGTTTCACAGGAGATCGCAATGACACATTTCTGAGTCCCCGGAGGAACAATGGATGATATTATGAGGAAGTGCCAGAGACTCCGTGTATGAAGATTTTATCCAGTGAGCTTTGGATAACTGATCTGTTGCCTCTAACAAACAGAGACACACAAACCTGCACACACGTACACTGTAACAAATGCAATACATGAAGACAAAAATACCAACGCAAATAAATGGCAACAAACAACCCAGAATGACTTGCGCAGTAACATGCTGAAGGACAAGACAAAGCAAAAATACAAACATGCACCTGCAGTTAAAGCATGTTAATACTGACTGACATCCTGCTGTGACATTATGCATGTTGTTTATGTTATTATATCTTATTTCCTTTTAATCAGCATCCAATAGAAATTAAAGACCTGTACTCATGGTTTATCTATGGAAATCTAGAATCTGACCATGTTATTGTACTTGTGTGACATGAAATATGCTATTTTACTTTGCTTGTCTTTGTCTTGTTTTCCTTTCCAAACACTTTTTAATTTGTTTACTCGAAAACAGGAATTCACACCCCGTCTTGGCTGGTCAGGATCCTTCTCCTGTTCTATGTCACGTTCACTCCCTTGGTATTTGTTTGAGTTGCCTTCGTGCAAATTTCCTGCCTTCATCCGTGCTGAAACAAAGAACAATGTCAAAATGGCCGCAAAAGGGTGTGACTAGGAACACAACACACCAAACCACAGAATACAGTATGAAGTGACAGACATTTTTCTACCATCACACAATATACATGAGCCCAGCACTGTCACCTTTTTTTACAAATGAGCCATGTTACCTACCAAAAGCTGGATCACATTATGAATCAATCTGATGAAAATGAAATACATCTCAAATATGGATGCAAAGTGTTTTCCTCTTCGGTCTCACAGTGACTGTACGTTGATTCCTACTTTATATATAAAAACATGTTCAGTGAATTTGTTTATACTGTATCTGTTCTCTGGGACATTTTTACTTCTGCTGCTTGAAGCTCCAGTTACTCATTGTCGTAGCTCAGAGACTGTAACAGGAAGGACGGCCCCAGTGAAAATCAATCTCACATTGCAGCATCTTGTGTCATATTGTATACCTGTCCTCACCCTGAATCCCTGACGATAATGCAGATTTCCTGTTTAACATGGACAGGAAAACAAAAACATGATTCAAAATGGAAGAGGAAAAATTTTATTTTTATGAGCTTGTGTCTGTAAGCAGGAAGTAAAAGAATTTCCTGTTACACCATGAGAATTTGCAACAATCCTCTGTTAACTAAAACCAAGTATGATGAGTCATTGTTTGTTGGAACTGGTGCGCTGAATCATATTTACTCGAATGACTTTTCCACTTAAGGCTTTCATTAAAGTCACTATTATGTTACTTGCTACAGAAATATGGCTCATGTTTTCCATGGATCCACTTACAACCTCCAAAACAAGATAATTATATTTCTGGCTGAGAGAGAAATTAAACCAATAAAGGTCAGCAAAACAAGATTTTCAGCTGCTGCCAAGTTGCTCTTTAACCAGTGTTACTATTTTTGGTAGTCCAGTCAGACAGAACAGCCATCAGACACTTTAAATTTCAGCTTATTATTGACGGTGACATCATGTTGGGAGCGGTTGTCATTTATCCGGACCAATCATGTCTGCAATTCAGAGGTCTGGAACCAGGATACATCTTGAGGCTGTGCTAATCAATATTTTCTAATGAATATTTTTATATTCATGATGGATCAAATGACATAAATGGGTAAATTGAAAAATCACACCAGCCCTGCATTTCTAGTGAGCTCTAAGGAGAATTTTTGCATCTTTGGGCTCATAAATTTACCGTTATTGTTTCTCATCAAAACCATTAACAGCGAAAAACCCACTGTACACCCATCAAGTAGTAAATGACAAAAACACAACATTAGCAACTAGCTGGTGAACATTTTGCAACTAGAGACAAGTATTTTTCTCAGGTGTGGGTGGAGAGCCGGACCGAGCTTTAAGAGTGAATACTGACATTTGATCGGGGACAGAAACCTGTGTCTCAAGTGAAAGCTAACGCTGCACCGTGCTGAATATGTTAATACAATTTAAAAATGGCCTTTTTTCTAATAAACATAATTTCTGATTTTATTGTCTCCTGAAGCTTCAACAAATTTTAACATTGCCTCCGTAATGAAAGCACCTACAAAGCCAAACTGAACATTTTAAAAGCTGCCTGCTTGTTTGCCATCTTCTTCTTCGCGCATTTCTTTGCTGTGTGTGTGGGGAGTTTGTGAACATGTTCCCCATGAAACCTTTTAAAGGTCATATAAAGTCAGTGTTGTGTTTACAGTTTGTTCTGCTGCCCTCAAGTGGCCTAAAAAAACACACACTGCAGTTCCACTTGCCTAAACTAATCCAGACATGAAAAAAGGTGGCAGAACACAAAAGAGTCATCATTTTTAAAGGACCTAACATTAAAATTGGATGAGGAACATATAGTTAGTTTTGGTGAAGGTGGAAGCTTTAAATGAAATAAAGAGAAAGAAGATGATCCACAAACGACTGTCATGACATTTATTCTATATTTAATGTTTTATATATTTAATATAAATAAATATCAGACGCTCTGGTGTGTGTGGTAATTCTTTTTTTTTACAGTAAATGAGGCTAAACAGAAGGGAAACAAAGAAAAGCTGCTCCACCTCTGGGGAAAATGTGAAATATGTGTGTGTGTGTGTGTGTGTGTGTGTGAGAGAGAGAGAGAGAGAGAGAGAGAGAGAGAGAGAGAGAGATAGAGAGAGAGGGTGTGTGTGTGAATACTTATTTAGTTTCTCCCTAAACGTTGCTGGCTGCATTCTTCTCTTGGCGGGTGGTGAGAGCAGAGCATCGACGGAGGGAAGGAGAGAGACAGAGAGAGAGACAGAGAAAGAGAGACAGGCAGAGACACACACAGAAACAGAGAGAGAGACACACAGAGAGAGACTGAGAGAGAGACAGAGGGAGAGGAGGAGAAAGAAGCTGAAACTTCCCCGCAGAAGCCCGAGCACAGGTTGGTTCCTTCTCTGTGCTATCTTACAGTCTTCCTCTGGTGAGACTCTCTGAGCTGACTGTGGATGTAATCAGCCTCGTCCTTCATCTGGTGATTTTGACAAACGTAACTTGTGGCTGCGCGCTGATATTCGCATCTTCCCTTTTATCCCTCCATTCATCTTTTTTTCCACGCGAACAGCGCGTCTCGGCGTCTCTTCCTCCGCCGTGTCGGTGTGATCTGCTGCGCTTCTGCAGAGGAGGCTGCACACAAACACACAACACAACAAAAAGCGAGCCTTTCTGTCCGCACGTGCCCGGGGCTCTCGCGCGCGGCTACAAGTTTCTTTCTGATGTGCGCGTTTGATGATCGGCTGTCATGTGATTCATGTGCGGCTGAATTTCATCCCGAAGATACGTGAAGTGCTGAAACGCCTCTGAACACTTTGGTGTCAGAGTTGTTGGCCGATCGGTCGAACTGAAGGTGATTTGTTGTCGCTTCCAGTGGACAGAAACACAGTTTGACCTGAGCCACCGTCACAGGTACGAGCCTGTCAGAGCTCAGCCTGACACTCGATCACCCCACAGATCCCTCACAGCTATTTTCACCGCGGCGGCGCGCGAGGCGGCTCACTGTGCGCTGCATTGTGGAGCTGCGCGTGCCTCTAACGTCACTCACCGGGATGAGGAGGTGTGTGTATGTGTGTGTGTGTGTGTGTGTGTGTGTGTGTGTGTGTGTGTGAGACAGAGTGTGTCCAGCACCTGTGAACGCAGGTCACTAAAAACAAAGGTCAAAACTCAGGTGAGAGAATGAAATAAATCAAAAATGCAAAAATCAAATTGGTGATCTGCTCCAGGTGAAATCTTCGCGGTTCTTTATTTATTCTCTCTGTTTATCATCAGTGTTTAGACGCAGCTGATGTTTTGTGTCCTCACACGTGAAGCTCACAGGATACTGCACTATAGTGTCAGTTATGACACACACACACACACACACACACAGAGGGAGCATATGGTCTCATGACGTAACGCGTGTCGTTGCGGTCGCTCTGACAACATTGCCTGCGCGCGCGCGTGTTGTGTGTGTGTGTGTGTGTGTGTGCGCGCGCAGCTCGGGATTAGCGGCAGTGTCACCGCCTGTGAGCGGCGGCTCTCGGCAGCTCTCAGACAAAATGCAGGCTGTGTCCGCGCTCGGCTGCCTGCTGGTCGCGGGCTTCAGCTGGTACCTTTACGGCAGCGACGTGCTGTCCGCGCTGCTGCGTGTCTCTGTTGCAGACTCCTCCATGCCCGAGCCCGGAGCTGCTCCGCCGCGGAGCCCGCAGGGAGTCCCGTACAGCGAGCTGCCGCACATCGTCAGCGCCGACGGACTGCACCTGTTCTGCCGCTACTGGGAGCCCGCAGGCCCGCCGAGGTTAGTGGAGAAGAGTGTGTGTGTGTGTGTGTCACCGTCAGGTTGTGTGATATATGTGTGTTCAGAGAGGCTGCGCTCAGGTTCACTGTTTAAAATCATAAAAATGATCCAGTTCACATGGTCGCTCTCAGTTCTCTGGTCACATGATGCCTTTTTTTTCTGAGGGGCTGTGTGTTAATCTTGTGTGTGTGTGTGTGTGTGTGCAGCGCAGGAAGTGAGAGTTTCTTCTCTAATCGTGTCAGTGCACCCTGTCTGAACTACACACTACATCTGAGTTCTCACATCAGCTCTGAGTCTGAACAGATAAATCTTCGTCCTCCAAATAGTGTCAAAGTCAAACTGGCTCCTGAAAGTTTGTCATTTCAAACACACAGCTTATTTTGATCCTACCTGGCTCGTTTTATGAGGAGCAGCACTGGCTGAAAAGCAGCCAAAGGTGTTGACTGTTAAAGATGTTACAGCTGTATCTCAGTCACTCAGCCGCACTGGAAGCAGACAGGTCCATGTTTATAACAGTATGTCAACCCCTTTTTGAAATTATCAGTTTATTTAATGCCTGTGTGCAACCCCAAAACATCTCTATGTCAAAATAAGATAACACAATCACAGTCGTAGTAAATAAGGACAAATTAATGTCACTCTGCCAGACAAGCTTCTTAAAACATAATTATGTTAATCTCCTCATTGTGGTGACATCTGATGGCTCACACAAGGTCATGACCCCGTTTACAACATGAGCAGTTACCCTATCAGCCCATGAAACATGTCCTTGTTGTGGTCCACTCTTGAGAAATATTGATCAGAACTTTGGTGCTGCGATGGACAAAAGATTTAGCTTTAATCACGATCCAAGTGTCTTCGTCAGCAGTGTCATTGAAACTGTCTGTGAGTGTACCCAGAATAGACTGCGACAAATGAGGAATCAGTTTATACAAATCTTTACACATGACATGAACGTAACGCTCTAAGAAAATGACACTTCACTGCAGAAAACATCTAATCTTTCTTGAGTCTGAGCTGTAATGAAAAAGACAAACTTAGTTTTATATTGAGTAAATGGCTCAGTTAGATTGTCAGTATCGGTTACAGTCAAACACAGATCGGACTGAGTTGAAGGAAGAATCGAGGAAACAGATGAATATGAGCATCAGACTGTAGTTTCACCTCCCTTTATTTTAAAAAACCAACACATTTCAAACTAGGAGGAAGTCCTAGCTGTAGAATGTCACCATCTGTTTCCTTACACACATAAACCCTTGTGTTGTGAGATCGCTGGTCGTCGTTCCTTTGAATTATATTCTTAACTCTAATGAGCAGCATCACAGTTCATCTGCAAAAGGCCTGAGATCTGACTCATCGTCTGGTGTGTTTTCTCAAAGTAAAAAAGACATCAAACAGCACAACTAGATGATTAATGGGTCACGTTTCTTAAAAAAAAAAAAAGTATTTCTTACTAGTTTAGAGGACGTATTTTCCACAGTGTGCTGTTTGAGGCCCCTCTTTTAGCTGTTTTAAGTCTTCCACACTCTCCAGACATGTGGCTGAGGCAGTGCATGAAATGCAACACAGATGTCAGACTTGAGCCTGCACACAGACCACATAGTTGCATGCAGCACGAGAGCACAGAAAGAAAGAGACGTGACAGAAAGGGATGACCCACAAGGCAGCTGGAGTCATGATGTTATTGATCTCTCCCTCTTGTTCACAGATGAGACTCACACGTCTCAGCAGAGTAGCGACTCCTGAACTGACGCTGTGTCTGCGCCTCAGCTGTAAAATAGCTCCAGACGCATAGTTTATAGTAATGTGTGTATGTGTGTGTGTTTATTCTGCAGTCACTCTTGATTTATTCTGTTTGTACATGCGGGTGCTTGTATATCTGTTGCTAACCAAGTATGTGGATAGCACACCATGGGATGTTGTTTCTCTTCTTCTTATCTGCCTAATGCGCTCTGGCAGCTCTGTTTCACATATGCATGTAAATGAGTCTGCACATTCAGCTGGACAAACATTTGACCTTATAATAACCCACAGTGCCACTGAGGCCTGATAGTTCACTGTGGCCACACAGAAGCCTTCCTCAGGCCGATGCCCACAGCCTTATTTTTCTCCTGCAAATCATGTTTTTGGAAGCAAAAAGCTGAATCACAACAGGCTTGAAATAGCTGCGGATCTTGCCGCTTTGTAACAGTTTTAGAGCCAAGGCTTTGGATGGCTTATATAAGAGCTTTCTGACTGCAGGCCAGCCGGTGACCATGCTAAAAAGGCATGCTGTCATGGCACAGAGAGGCGTGGAAGAATCCATCAAACATTCGGTCTGATGTTGACCAGTGTGTGCTTTTAATAGCTAATACCAATACTTGCCGTTGATAGCAGATATCTTGTGTCTGTTGTGTGCAGCATACTCAGATATCACAAAACATGAGCATTCAGCAGCTCAACAAAAATGTTCACACATGAGAAAGGTTGAGAAGCCGCTTGGAGTTTCACAAAACGCTTAAATTCTTCACTGAAACCCAGACTAATTAAATTCGTTTAGCTGAGCTGGCAGCGTCGCAAAGCTGGTGTAGCAGGACTTTTGCAGGTTTTACAAGCTGACGAAACAGAAGCTGCTCATTAGAATTACAGTCCAACATCCCAAACAACTGTACATCCCAAGACTGATGTGCTGGTCTTAACATGCTGTTTCATTCAGTTTCATGACATCAGTGTTAAGTAGTTGGACGCTGTGAGTGAGATCAGTGTCTCTTGAATACGTTCATCTCAGTTTCTTAATGCAAAATCAAAGTTACACACAGACTGTGGTCAGCGAGTAAAACTGGTGAGCAAGTGTCACAAATGGTGACTCTCCAGCCTGTTGTCTGTCGTGCAGCCTACACTTTGGTATTAAAGATATTCTCTGATACACACCTCCTGCATTAACACAAACTGCTCCAGCACTATGAGGCTTCACAATAAAAGACGTCTCTGTGGTCTGGATGGATACAGACTCCAGACTTGCAGAAACCCACTCATTGCAGCAGTCGAATTAGTAATTTAACACAGTGTGAAAGTGTGGCTCTGTAAATGCAGCTTAGTCACGCAAGTACAGCATTATAAGTATTAAGACTCATAGTTATTGATAATAATAACAGGAAGCTCTTTGTGTATGTAAGTTTACACTTCATATCAGCTACAGTAGCAGCAGGTGCAGTGATAAGCTTTGACAATAAAAGGGATCTCCTGACAAGAGACATTTACTTTGTTAATTCATTCAAACAGCACCTTGGGAGCAAAAACGCCCAGACTCATTACAGAATGTTTTATATGGATGGATGATTATAAACCGAGTACATGCATGATGTAATCGTGTTAAAGTGACTACTGATAATCTCCATCAACTGGAAATAAGTCATGTGTTTGGTTAGTAGAGCTACTCAACAACAACTGATATAGGGCTGCAACAAACACATATTTTCATTTTTATTGATTTTTATCAGTCAAGCTGATGATTATTTTCTTGTTTAATTGAGTAATCATTTGGTGTATAAGATGCCACAAAGCAGTGAAAATGAACACACATTACTGCAGTTTAGATGATGTGAATGTTTGGTGCTTGTGCTTAAAAATCTCTTAACCAATGTATTGATTTAAAAAGTTGGAGATGATTCACCATCATTGTCAACACCAACACAACACCAAGTTCTGCTGTGCTGTAACCATGGTGACAGGCAACAGTGTGATGATGCCAGATCTACATTTATTAACTTCACTAACTACACCAACTGTAAGTCAGTCAGTTTACAGTGTGCAGTGTTTGTTTAGCCAAGATGAGCAACTTAAGCTCGTCCATTTAATATTACATTTCTCACTAATCCATGCAAAGTGTTTTTATGTAAAACAACAGAATCCTGAGAGAAGTTTGACAACTTTGTTTTCCTGTCACATTAGTCTGTGGCAAGGTAAACAAATGTTGGAGCAAATAGGGAAACAAATCTTTTATTGGTGGACCAAATAATGAACATGCAATAGTAGCCACTTTGCAAAGCTCTCTTTTACAGCAATTATTTGTCAATGAAAGGAGTTTTAGGATGAATATCAAGTGGTCACTGACATACTTTGAGTGTGAAAAGCATAAACTACCTGATATTAGTTTTTGTTGACGTTTGGTACTGTTGTACAGGTACATGCTTGTTTTGTTTGCTTAAACTGGGAGCTACACTTCACAGGACACGGGTATTTTTCTGTTCTCTAATGTTCTTTTAAACGTGCAATCTATCAGAGGACCGTTGTACAAAATGAAGCCCTGACATTTTCACATGGATGAATCATGAACCTGCAGGCAGAGCACTATTTCTGTTCTTCAGTACATTTTCTCTATAAACACAAACTGTTATTTGCCTTTTATTGTAGCTAACACGCTGAACTTTCAGTAAGAACTGTGTGATGGGCAGGCAGTCGATAAGATATGCAAATCTTTTATTTCAAATGTCACTATCTTTCTTTAAAATGTTTCCTGTTGGGATGAATATGGGATTGGGTCAAAGGTCATGAGCTCTTGAAAAGCCCTTTCACTACAGGAGGAAGTAGGTGAAAGGTGGAGAAGTGGAGGGGAGGGAAGTCAACAATGATTGACAGATTTTTTAACAGATGTCCACTGGGGCTTTGAACCCACATGGACTTCACTTTACCAGACATGCAAGCTGTCCACACTCTCATTTTTACAGACAGTAACACAAACATCCCTTGTGTAAAGAGGTTATGTCGTTATCTATGTAAACTGATGGTGTCTGGATGAGTTTTCTTACCTTTGTCTTTGTATTTTTCTATAAATTTGACTGAATCCGGCTGCTGTACAAATGTATTAAATATTACGACATGTTAGATGTACTTGGATGTTGCCCATGAGCAAAGGGGAATGTTGAAACCTCAAGTAGTGATACAATAGATCAATATACACTTGCATGAGTAGAGAGCAGAAAGGTTATACAGCAAATGTTTATTACTGTTCCTGTTCCTTCTCTGCTGTGGAGTTTGTATTTACATCCAGTTCACAGGGACTTCATTTTCATCAGCTCTTTTAAACTCCTTTCAAAACAAGCAGCTGATTGCATGCTACGATTGCTCAAAATAGACAGTAACTGTGTAGTTTTGATGTAAATTCAATGTCAAGTGTAACAAATGAAATGCCCTTGAGCTCCGCTGTAGTGAGACTTATACTCTGCAAAGAAGAAAGATGCACTTATAAAATGTGTCTTTAGCTGTGCACTGGAGTACTTTGAATGTAGTGTGTCTCTTTGGCTTACCTTTTTGTATCACCACTGTAAACCTTCCTGCTGTCTCTGCCCGCCATCTGCCTGCCTCGATTTCACTCCATCATATAGCAATTTCCTGTCTTTCTCTTGTGTTTTTTTCTACACAGCACACACTCGCACATTTCTTGCTTTCTTTTCCACACCAGTTTGTCACACTTCACCTCCCTCTCAGACTTCATCCCATTTCCACCTGTTACAGTGTTCTTCTCTGTCATCTCCGTTTTGTTTTGTTCCAAGTGCATCAAATCTCACCGTCACCTGGGACTTCACAAGGTCTGTGAGCAGAGTACAGTGAATTTACTACTTACAGGTGTACTCTGCGAATGCTCACATATACAGCGTGTTCTCTTTCTATCTTTGGCCCTCTCTTTCTGTTTTTCACATCCCTGTAACTAAATTCACTCACACTGATGATGTGGTCCCCCACCCACATACACACTGTATATGTTCACACACAGACACACAACATCCTTTGGGCAGCCTTTCAAAGAGGGCTCAACACCTTTCTTGCACTCACACTTAGATATACACAAGATGACAGTAAAGGGACACACACACACACACACACACACACACACACACAAAGTTCTGAGTAGTCTAAGTCCATTAATCAGATTAACATGCCAGTGTTCGGTCATTCTGTCTCGTCCTCTGGCTCCTGTCCAGTCAGAACACATGGTCACTAAAATCTCCAGTGTTAATTTAACACTTCAGTATGTTAGTAATG
This sequence comes from Amniataba percoides, assembly GCA_037176925.1. Lineage (NCBI taxonomy): Eukaryota > Metazoa > Chordata > Actinopteri > Centrarchiformes > Terapontidae > Amniataba > Amniataba percoides. Next base: position 6,521,758 of record JBAJHX010000041.1, read on the forward strand.
CCATATCAACTAATTAGCCATATTCACATTGTGTTAATCAGTTGCCCAAGCGACGTAACACGATCAACATTTAAACGTCAAATAAAATGTTAAGAAAACATGTAAACCAGTGAAGGTTGATGTGGCACCAGGTCTGCTGTGAAAGTGTTCATGGAGATGCTGCCGACACCAGAGGGCTTCATTTAGATGCTTGCAACAGGTTTTTTTTCCTACCTAATTAAACTTGATATTGCGTTCACCTCCTGTAAACTAAGTAAATGTTCTTTAGACATTTCATGCCAATTAATGGGCATTTGTGCTTCTGCTGTGCTACTTGCACTGTAGCTCCACGAGAGCCATGTGCACAATGTAGCTGTCAGATGCCTGTAATCATGTTCGATGGTGAAGATGACATAAAGCAAAAGAAAGGAACAGATAGGAACAATAACTGTAGTTAGGACACACATCGACAGTTCCCACAGTAGATGAAAAAATGGAGAAATATGACATAAGTTGAGTACAATTTACTCACTGAACTAATAGTAATCCACAGTCAGCTCTGAAATTGTGTAACACCTACACTAGAATCTGGATTTAATAAAAGTCAGGCATACTTTTGGACAATTTAGCTTTTAATGTGCTTCCTGTGCTAGTGGTTAAAGACAGGACAGCCAGTGGGTCCCCACACAGGCATACAGCAGTGTTAAAGACACAGTTATGACTGTTCAGTAATGACCGTGGTGTAAACCAGAGTGATTCTTCATAAAGAAAAACAAATGAACAAACTACACAGGAACAGCATGTGTAGATATTTGCTATACATTTATTACTTTACGTAGTATTTTTCCCAATTAAAGGTGCATAGTTGGAAGGTTTATGAGTCCCTGTGTAGTCTTGGAGTAGCCAGTGAGCTTTGCATCAGGGGGATTAAGGGCTTTGTTTAGGGGCCTGTGGCTGTTTGGAGTAGCTCTGAGTAGAGCCAGAGGGAAGAAAAAACCCTCCTGCTCTCTCTGAGTGTTTTAATAAGGTTGCTAGAAGCCATGTTGTTCCAGCAACTGAAACAATGTGGGAGACAAGTGGATCTCCAGTTCCCATGAGTGACCAAAGAGACAGACAGAGAGAGGGCGAAAAGAGATCATGAGAGAGAAAAATTAAAATCTTCTTACTGGAATATTACTTCAAAAGTACTTCAGCTACACACAAAAAGACACATCTATAACAAGAAAACAATCATGAAAGTGATCATACAGCTGTGAGAACACCACAGTTTACTGTTCATATATAACTGCCCCCCGCCCCCCCTTCAAGGCAAAAAAAGAAAAGTATTGTTTGAACCAGATGAAAACTGCTCTTTAATTACTCAATTAGATTATCAACAAAAAATAAATGGATCTAGTTTTACCTTTTTTAATTGTATTTGTTCAGTCCAAAAACAAGTGAATATTTTACATTGTTTAATGTGTGCAATTTGTATATACATATACAAAATTTACAAATTTCACACATTAAACAATGTAACATACATGTTGTGTGTATATATATATATATATATATATACATACATACATACATACATACATACATACATGCCTCTCTGCTCACTATGTAAT
>JBAJHX010000041.1:6533934-6546071 GCA_037176925.1 Amniataba percoides
ACCCGGGGGGGGGGGGGGGGGGGGGGGTGGGGGGGGGGTTTTTTCGGGTTTTGGGGGGGTTTCTAAAGAGTTTTTTTTTCCAAAACCCCCCCCCCCCCCCCCCCCCCCCCTCTCTCTCCTCTCTTCCCTATTCACACTTATCTTCCACTTGCTAAATGATTCAGTTTGGAGCAGCTGAAATCATCCTGGTGAAATTTTGCTTTTTAATTTACAAGTTTGTGTGTCACAGCGTATAAGCTTATCTTTGAGAACGTGGATGTATTTGTAAAGGAAAGACACAAAAATGAGAAAAGCACAAGAGACTGAGCTAACCAGCCTCCTTTTCTGTTTCTGTGTGGGCATATGCATGCAGGCAGCAGTGAGTGAGTGTGTGCCTTAGAAAGTGAGATTTTCTGGTGGGAAATGTTTTGTCTTTTAGTGCCTCTCTTCACGAAGCAAGCCTGTCATTGGCCCCACTCTAATGAATATTCATACAAGTGACAAAGAACGCTCACATAAACAAAGTTGAAGCCAATTAGTCTTGCGAAAGAGAGTGAGAGAGAGAGAGAGGGAGAGAGAGCAAGAGAGACTTATACATACAGAATCGCTGCACTTGTGTGTGTGTGTCTATCTCTGTGCACCCGCACAGGCACTTGCATTCATTGCATATCAGAAGAGAAACCATGACAGAGTGAACCATGGCTAATTGATCTGAATCTTAGCTGTCACTGAGCTGCTAACTGTCATGGCCCTACATCGCAGGATTTAAATCACAATCCCAAATGTCAGCATGGACGCTGAGGTGTGGCCCTCTGCTGCCGCCACACAGTGCATGTTGTGCCCTAAAGGCCGTGGCTTTACATTCACATTTCTCTCCCAGTCTGTGTAGAGCAGCAGAAACAACAGAGCGGGGTGGAAATTCATGCCCGTCTAAACAAAAGACTGATTGTTTTATGTTGGTCTTGACCTCTAAGATGTTTTCCCACTGCTCCATGCATCAGAGCTTTTAACCTACTTTGCTAAGACCTTCCCACTCCTGCTATAGAGAAGAGACACTCCCTGTGCTGCATGTCACCTCAGTTAATAGACTTTCTTCTTCTATTTTTAACAGTTCAAGATGCTTTGATTTACTTTAAAAGTTCCTCTCATCCTCAGCTCCTTTTTTATTATTTTGATCATCTTTTGCCATAAACAGTCTGGGGCAGTGGAATAGAAAGTCAAACATATTCTACTGCTGAATTTACTAAAGCAGCTCTGTCCAGGTGTCAGATAAATTCCTACCATGTACCGTATTATAAACTTTGTTAATTAAATGAAATACTGCAGAGCTTGAAACTGAACCATTTGTAACCTTTGTTTCCTGAAACAGGTCACACAGCTGATGGAATACTATGATGACTATGATGACTATGATGGATAACATTTAGCTTGTTATATGTTATCCATGATCAATCTGCATGATCATGTATTTTCTACATTTAGGGAATAATAAATGTAAATATTAATCTTAATTCACCCAATTTAAATGAGTAACGTATCTAATGAATAGGATTTATGTCTGTGTTTTGTTAGAAACTGAAAATGATTAAAATGACTAGAATCTCATGTAACCAACATAATCAAGTTGTGTCAAGCCAGCCAAAGAATCATCATGGTGTACTGTACACCTAAAATATTTCTGTGACATGACAGTCATTGAATAGATCCCTCAAAGCACATGAATTTGTATTCATTTACATAAAATTAATTGGCACAAGACAAAAAAATCTCGTGCACTTTCATTGAGATTTTCTATTTGATGTCATTAAATTAAGCCTCTTTGCTCACCATGTCTCTTGTCCATGCAGCCTTTGTAATTGTCTCAGACCTCCTACATGAAAAATCCATCTGCCAACACTCTTCTTGACATGCAAAAACAAAGAAAATACTTCCACAATCCAATTTTCAGTTCATTTACACAATTCTGTGCTTTGTCTTACTCAGGGTGGTGCGATCTCCATCCTGACAGCCTGTGAGAGGCCCAGTGATTTTGCTGGGGTGGTTCTGATAGCTCCTATGGTCCAGATGAACCCCGACTCTGCCACGCCATTCAAGGTACCACGTAATTGCTCGTTGACTATTTCTCTCCCCTGTCGCTCCCTCTCCTCCCTCTCCGTTAACCCAGGAGTCAGTTTCCTCCACTCATCCCTACTGGGTGATGACAGCAGTACTGATACCTTTTATTTGATGTGTTTCAAGCCTCAAGTAGCACTTGAGCAGAATAAGCTGTCTCCTAGTAAGTCGCAGATGCAAGTGTGTCAAAACAGGTGTCAGAGAGGACTTGTTTTTCCAATTATTAGCATGTTTTAACAAATTAAATGTGTTTTCCGAATCCCACACCCACATAAATATGCAGAAGTGCACACTCAAAATTTGATAACTGCATCTCTTTGTAACACCAGGCAGATGGCACAAAAAACAAATAGAGAGAGATAGAAACATTCATCAGGGAGGTGTTGATGTGTGAAAATAAACTGAAATGCTTTGTGTGTTTTGTTTTTTGATGTTTGCAGGTTTTTCTGGCGAAGGTCCTGAACCACATGCTGCCTAGCCTCACTCTGGGATCCATCGAGTCAAAATGGGTCTCACGGGACAAGAAGCAGGTGAGAAACAAATGTTGGTGGGTGTGTGTTTGGCTGGGACAGCTGCATTGTAATTTGTGATCAAAATATCACGCATGGGAGTCTCAAGGGGGGGAATGTGCGTGCATTTTTCATGTGCATGTGTTTAAAGTTTATGGGACATCCCAGGATGAAAGTCCTTCCCACAATGCATCCTTATCTCGCCAAGTTTGTTTGTTTGTGTGTGTGTGTGCGTGTGCAGTAGCTTGCGTGGGTTGTATTGTGTGTAATCTTAAAAACAGGTGCATGAACCGTGTCACCGACAGGTCAAAGGATTCCCAAGCTCTCAACAGTTTAGTTTGTATGTGTGTACTGTGTGTGGTTATGCATCTGAATTTCATGTATAACCTCCTGATGAACCACAGAAGAGACTAAGATGTCTGCATACCTGTTTTGCCACGTAGTTGTGCTTGCGGGTGTGCTTTGTTGTTTTGTACCGAGGGGTTTGTGCGTCTCTAAGTATTGACACAACATGTCATGTTAGAAACAGTATACAGTAAAAATAAGATCCCACATCCTGCTGCTTTTTTCATCAGATAGTTAACAGCAGAGAAAGATCCTTTAATTTATAGTTCAGTATTCAGTCTTACCTATTGCCATCACCACCATAACGTTAGATAGATACATCACAGATGATTGGGGCTGTCTTTCTCTGATTATATTTATTGGGATATGAGCAACAGTTGAAACATCCACCTTATTTTATTACTGAATATTACACTATTATACACTATTATATCTTTCTATCTCTCATTAAGAATCTCACAACCCCATTACCTTCCCAGGGGTAATTAAAACTGGGTCCACCTTAACAAACTACAGCAGTAAAACACTTTTTACACAATGTTGTATCAAACATCTCATATGATGAACTAGTGTTTTGAATGTGGAAATGTTAACAGAATATTTTTACATTTTTGTTCTAGTACTTTTGCATAAGTAAATGAAACTTCTTCTACCTCTTGTGGTCTTCACCCTCTACTATCTCTTACTACTTTATCATCGCATATAAAGGAGCAAATGTAACCTTGTACAAAAATAATGAAATTAACATTCTTCACTCTTATTCACTGCACTTTTCCACAGTAAGATAAAATGCAGTCCAGAGAGGAAAAGTTTAAAGATGAGCTCCTGTTGTGTCACAGCTCAGCTTACCCACATTCATTATTTAAAGCAGCAGCGTCTGGGACGTAGAGAAGCTGCTTCTGTTATAGTGGGCCTTCAGCTGTGTTTACATGTAAGCTGAAGTGAAATGGACGTGTGAGTCTGAGATGTGAGAGCTCCATAACTTGAAAGTTTTCTTGTTTGATGTCAGAGAAACAGGGTGTGTCCTCAGCTATTCAAGTTTGATTTAGACTAATGGTAACTGTCACATCACTTTATCTTTCTGTATACTCTGGCTCTCATTTTTCTTTCCATAAACACCCCTCATCCATTTATTTACCATCCTTACTCCAGCCTGCCAAATGCCATGGTTGTTCCAAGGAGTATTTTCATTTTTATGGCCCTCTTTTCTCCCCCGAAAGCACTACTTGTCTCGACTTTCTTCCATATTTGGATGAAACTACAGCATGTATTGCACTTGTTAAATATACATACCTTATAGAGAAATGTACCAAAAGTGCAGTTGCTATGGTTACATTGAAAAATAAATAAAATGAAACTGTAGCGTAAAAGAAAGTGTATTACAGCATTGTAAATAAATGTTTTGCCCTGTTAAGTTGTGCATTAGGCGTGTTTCTAGTGCAGTTTTGTTTCTTTCCTAAGAGCTTACATCAGAGTATCAAAGGGAGATATGTGATTAACTTGAGCATCGTCAGCTTGGCCTCATATCTCTTTCCATTCTCTGTCTCCTGGCAGGTGGAGGCGTATGACACCGATGAACTGAACTTCCACGGCGGCATGCGAGTGTCGTTCGGTATGCAGCTGATGGGGGCGGCGGCACGTATCGAGAGGGAGATCCCATCCATCAGCTGGCCCTTTTTCCTCCTACATGGCGACAGTGATAAGCTCTGTGACATCAGAGGCTCCAAGATGATGCATGAGAACGCGCCAAGCTCAGACAAGAAAATAAAGGTGGGAATGGTTTGTTCACATTTTATGTAAATTATTTCTGTCCGTGCCTGGTAAAATAAGATAAAAGAAAATGAAATCATCATACTGGTACAAACATACTAGTCATTGCTTCATTTACTTTGTGCTGTTGCTTAAAAAAAAACATTTTGTTACATACAATACCACGACATTAGGGAATAATCACTACCTTCTAACATTTTCAAAATGAAACTGGCATTGTGTGTGTGGGAGATTGCTACAGTTAGATGCAAAAAGATGACAGATGTCAGTAAAGCTCAAAAATGGGCCTAGCTTCATAGTGCCTAGAAGCTGTGTTGGTTGTGAACATATCTTAATGATAGCATCATTTAATAATAAATATAACGTGTAACAACATAAGATAAAGAAGTGCACAGGCGTGGCTGCATAAAAAGAGAATGAAACAACTGTGTATTTGTATTTGTAAAGAAGGAAGTTCATACGCTGTCTTACTTTGTCACATGGTTAACTACATGAAGGCCGAACAAGAGAAAAACACAACTGAAGTCAGAGGTGAGAGAAGTGAAGAGAGATCATGTTCACTATTTGAGGACAGGAAATGTTTCATCATGTGTCTTTTCAAAAAGAAAGAAGTGGCAGAGACTCACATTTTATTTGTCCACCAAATGGCACATGTTTCAGGCAACCTAAGTAACCAAACAAACCTGGTTTTAGCAACTTTTTGCATGCTTACCATCTCTCTGACTTTCCTGTTCAGGTGTACGAGGGCGGCTACCATGCCCTTCACCACGACCTCCCAGAGGTAGTAGAGTCTGTGTTGAAGGAGGTGACCAGCTGGATCACAGAGCGCCTCCCCGCCACGACATCGCCAGAACCGCAGGGCTCCTAAAACCGTGGCTTTACAGCAGATCACTGCTCCGAGGCAACTGCCGACATCAAGAGGCCTACTCAACTTCCAGTCGTCTGTCAGGCGTAACAATAATATAACACTCTCTGGTCTGAGAAACACATTTAGGCAGACATTATTTTCTTAGTATAAAAGGTTTACTGACTTTTTCCTCTGGGCATATACTGTACAACAAAGAATACATCCATATCTCCTGTGCACGTCTCAATCAGCCCAAGCTGCTCGATTTAAATTGGATGATAACTTATTGACAGTCAGCAGCAGCAAAACTTCGTCAGGGAAGCGTCTCATGTATTTTGGGCAGTGAGCTTTTTTGTTTACCAATCCAATATCTCCACTAGACCTAACTAAAGTGCAGCTCAAGTAAAACAAAGTTTAAGCTACAGTGCGCTGGGGTTCACCGTGCAATAATGACGTTTCTGTCTCCTCATTTATACACACAGGTCGAATCTTTGAAGTATTTATGACAAAACTAATGTGAAAGTTAATCTCTCTGCATTTCCTTGTGCCTGTTCACCATTCACAGACAGGTCAGAGGTGAATGCAAGTTAATGGCTCACAGTACTTCTCTGTCACCGCAGTATCAGTGCTGCATCATGCAGTGTCAAGCCTACAATACACATTTTCAGTGAGACACTTGTGTTGGTGCATGCTTAGAAGCACTTTCCATTTCTGGTTTAGATTTGGTGGCTCAGGAGAAACCATCATCTTCTCAGAAAACATCTGCAAACTCTCTCATAAATCCCCTCTGGTTCTTCCGCCTCCTCTTTGATTGCACTGTTTTACAAATACCCTAAAGTACCGATATTAACACAAGCAGCTGCCTTTTTGTGTCAGCAGTTGAAGAACTAGAAAATGAAAGGGACATGCTCTGTTACTGTGAACAAAGAGTACATCTCCTCTGGTCACATCTGCCATGTGCTGATTTTTCATTCAAACAATCTTAAAGTAGCTTGCTGTATGCATTTCTGGCCGCAGGGATCCCATCGCTATCTCAGAGCATGATGTCCTGTAGAATAGATTCCAGGCATGAAGGAGCATTTCAGTGGTGTTTCTGCCAATTAAAATGTTACCTTCAAAAGCACGATTGAGGATTTCAACTAAACACAATAGCAATATAGAATGTGTTTGCATGTAGATAAGAAGAATAATACAGTTTCAACAACAGACATATAAGGTAATTGTTCAGTTTTCATGGGGAGTATTTACAATTGGATCCTTACATGTGAAGTATTTTTTTAGACTCAGTAAAATTAGGTTTGTCTAGTTTTAGTTATATTTTGGGTGAATTTGAACCTAACTTGGAGCACTGCAGTATTTTGTTCTTAGTACGTTGTGCACCCGATGACTGGCAGACAGAAATAGTGTAACATGAATTTCTAAACTAAATCCCATCAGTCTACGAAAGGACAAGCTCTCACCTCACCTTTTCTCTCCAGTGATCGCAAATTACATTCTCAAAGTGATAGCAGTGGTGTTCAGCACTTGAAGTCAATGCTGGTATCAATTAAGTTTTCAACGACACCACAGCAGTAATGTCACATTAGCCTATATTATGAGTAGCCATTAAGTGCAAGCTAGACACACTGAGCCCACCATTTGACATTGTCAGGTCGGCTGTAATTAGCAGGTATTGCTACGATTCATCAACAATTCGAATGTTTCAGCAGCTTGAGTCAAGACTGTAAAGTTGTACATGTTTGTGCACCTCCAGCATCAAACATGGAAAAGGATAAAACACTTTGATGTTTGTGGCAATTCAGGCAGCATGCATGTCATAGAAAAGGCATTTCATGTACAGTTCTTGGAAAGAGGCTTGAATGTGCTGGCTGTCCCGTTTTTTGTTTTTTTTTTTAATTAAAGGGAGTTCAAAGGGACTCTTGCAGCGAGTGGAAGCACAGTGTGGCATCCAGATCTCTCATGTGTAACCACAGCAGCAGGCTGGCAGCAGGGTAGAAGTTTTTAATTCTTCCATTTTAAATGTGTCGTAACCGGGGTGATCACAACCAGACTGAGACAATGAGATGAATTTCTGTCTCTCTCTCTTTTTTTCTTTCTAATTTTCAATTTCTTCACTCTCACTCCGTCTCTCCCCATCTCACCCTGTGTCAGCCTGTTTCACCACCCTTTTTTTAGTTGCTGTGGTGACCACTGATCTTTGTTCTGTCCATCACAGAGTCCCTTGTTCTATTACAGATTCAAACGCGTGTCACCCACCCATACTGTCCCTGGTGGTCAATCATCAGAACAGCAACAGGTGATTACTCCTGTGCTTTTTTTCTGCTTCCTTAAGCCAAAGAGCTGCCACTCATTTAAACAACAAATTCTGCTCAGCTTGATCCTTTATCTTACCCACTAAATGGCCTCAGGAAAGCTTAAAACATCTCTGAATCTGTATGAGTGACCTATATTTGCTGGCTCTGCAGACATCTTCCACTTCTGAACAGTTTCTATTTTTTTTCTCTATTTTTTTTAATAATGTGCTTGACAGAAAACAACAAATAAGAAATAAATCACAAAATGTTAAATAGATAAAAAGCATTAAAAAACATTTTTATAAGAAAACAAATAGAGTTCAGGATGTAAGTGCATCGTTTTTCTAGACATCAGAGGACATTTTTCCAGAGCAAACATCAGGTTCGCTCTTGTCAGGGTGCAGACACAGATCGAGATGTAATGTGTTTTTCAGTCCCAGTGGTAATCAGGCCCTTAACCTCAACCAGAACTGCAGGGGTTTATATCACAAGCACTTCAAACACAATCGACTCCAGATCGGGCTACAGCAGGCACAGCGCACACAAAGGCTGCACAGTCCCAGTTGTATTCAGACTCATAATAGCACCCTGCTACGTAACAGTAAATTTCAAAAGCTCTACCTGTCATACTACATGTGCGCATATTACTGCTATCCTTATCTATGGGGGCGGAGAGAGGTGGAGATGGCATGAGAGGAGAACAGAGAGAAAACGACAGGAGAGAAGCTGTCAGTAACCATGGCAGCATGATTTTCTTTCCCAGCAAAATCAGCCAGTGAAAATGTGTATCTGTTAATGGTGCAGGATGCCTAGCAGACGTTTCTGCGCTTTCAGAGCTGGTTGTCCATTTTGCTACTCTGAGGATTCCCTTTTGTGTGAGCGTGGAGATAAGAGAGCAAACAATTACCATCACCAGTTCACAGTGAATAATAAGAGATGCACACGCTCACTGCATTCAAATCAGGCCTGTCTGCTGTTTGTACTGACGACACACAGTTTCCATTTTTAGCCAAGAATGATTTTATAAAGATTTTAAGGACAACGTTTATTAAGTTTTGGCCCATCTGTCATTAGATTTCCATCCAACTCACCTGTCTTAAAGGTGTGTAACCCCTGAAACAATCCTCACATATTGTAAAGCCTTGTACTGTAAACCTTCCCTGTCCATGCCAGTATCCTTTTCTACAAGCATGAGTTGTATGCAGGTTTGCCATACTGAGAGATAGCCATGTACAGATGCATTGCTCTGTTAATATGTAATAATCCACTTGACTGTTAATATCTTTTTTTATTTAGGACAAAGATTCTATATTAGGTGAAGAGAAAGACAATAATAAAGGCAGGAACCCGCTGAATCTAAATGGGCTGTGGCTTTTCTAACAAAGTGAAATTCAATTGGCCTGCCCTGTCAAGGGGGCCATTATTTTTTTTTTTTTTTATCTTGACTTAATGACTGTTTCTGTGAAAAGAGCTGTTATATGTGTTGGAGGACTAAGGGGCACGGGCCAGTCTTTCTATAATTTTCTGAGATTAAACTGCACTGGAGAGATTGACTGCATAGTTTAGATGAATGAAGTCTCAAGTGAATCCTCAAGTATACAGCAAGAATTGAAGAGGTCTTCTCCAAAATGCTGTAAATGTGTGAAAAAACAAACTGTACCTTAAATTTAGCATCATGTCTGTAAAATACAGATAATTCCTCCTGTAAGTTTAGTTATACATCTTGGTCAGTTGAAATTGCAGATACTGTTTATAAATTGGGATTTAGCATTTTGGAACAAAACCCTGATTCAAATCTTGCTGGTTTTACCAACAATATGGATTATTCTGACTAATTTCTAATGGCCAGACTGCTTGATTACTGAACATAATCGTAATACACTGTATAATAGCATAAAATTGCCAACAACATGTGACGGGAAAAAAATCAAGACTAATATTGATGATATGTATAAATCATTTATTTATCTTGTAGAGTATTTATAGGAATTAATTTTATGTATAGTTACTATATATTGAATACTCATGATGACAAGGCACTTTTTATACCAAAAGCAGTCCTATTCTTTCTGATGATCTTTCTGTTGATTCTCTGCTCCATGAGGCTCCATAAGACTTTTTGGAAATGGAAACTGGTTCAAGGTTGTATGTATGTACAGTCGGCAATCCCAATGTTTCTAGTATGGTTTTGCATGGAGAATATTTTACTACTGTCTTTTAGGTTTGCGTTTTGTTTTAAAAAAAAAAAAAAAAACTCAAATCTTCTTGTAGTTTCTCACAGAAATATGAATGTTTAATCCAGCTGATATTCGAATGTTTTGGTTTTGTAACAGGATCTTAACAACCAGGGTGTTACTGCGACAGATTTGGGAAGATTTGTACTTCATTCCCAAATCTGGTTTTCAGGAACTTATTTTCACTTTAATCTTGAAGAATCTCTTCTAAAAAAAAGGTTTGTAATGAAATGGAAATGACTGAGAGACATGATGTCGCTCTCTCCATTCATGATATCAGATTCATCTCAGATTGAAGACAGTTTGGTCAAAATATTTTTGAGGACTAAATTGCAGATATCAAGTTTTCTTCTAACAACTATGTTTCTGGGAAAGATATGATTAATTAGCTTCAGAATTCTATACATTTTAAGAGATTTTTTGTATGTATTGTACGTACATTTTTGGATTGTGGTCTAGTGTTGTTTGTGCCTTATTACTATGTTGAATGTGTATCTGACCGTGTTTGTCTGTGTGTTTTCATATAGATAAACTGTGCAGAGTTGTGTGAAGCTAATCTGTTTATCTATTACTACAGTTTTCTGGCTGTCTGGTGTCACATCTGTTTCTGGCTCAGTAATTGTGTCTGCCTGCTTGTCGTTCCCTGTCTAAGGTTCTAAGCAGACTTGGGTTTCTGAATCTTTCAGTACAGGCTGGGTAAGAGCTCACAGATTCTCATTTAAACACCACATATAGTCACATACCCGGTAATATGAAATATAGAAAAAACACAATACTGTATTATACTTTAACATAAATATGAGGTCTTTTCCATGTTTGGGTTACCATGATGACAAAATGACTATAACATTTGGAATAGTTCATCATGTGATAAAAACACAAAGATTTGTAATACAAGACCCAGGTGGGATACAGAAAAATATTTTTTCGGAATTGTTTCATTTTTCCTCCTGGTCCTAATTTATACATATTGAGATAGTGTACGTGTTATTTGGGTCACCCCGAAAACACTAAAGGTTATACGTGTACCTTTTCTTTGTTTTTTCATTTTAACTTCATTCAAGAAAAGAAAATATTCACAAATGGTTTCTGTGTCTTTGGCAGAAATGGAGACAAACATTAACGTGGTTTGTCATCACTTCTACTGTTACACTACTTTGCACTTTGTCAGATAGCACAATATTCATGAACAAATAAATACTTCTGGCCATAGTTGCCTGCAAAAATATGTATCTTAACTGTATGAGAAAGTTTTAAATACATTGTCCCCAAAGGATCAGCTGTGGTGGAAAACTCTGCTGTGTGAAACGAAGAGTGTGAAGCATGAATTACATCAGTGTTACTCCCATCAAGATGTACAGTATGCATGTGATGGAGAAGAGAGTGCCACAGTTTTTATTACAGTGTTGGAAAACAGTGTAAATAATGATATGATCATCAGGATCATGATAAAGTCAAATGGAGCTGGTGTTTAGGCAGCACATCATGGACTCCACAGACAACATATCATTATGAAGAAGCATCACATTCTTGAGTCTTCCTTCTAAAGCAAAGTGTTATTTGTTTTAACAGCTTACTCTGGATGACACTTGAGTTGAATAGCCCAGTGCTGATACAAAACTATATCTGTCTGGTGACTAAAATTAGATGTCCAATAATATACAGCTTTTTTTCTGCATCTTGGGTATAAACCCAGAACTTAATCTGACTAAAATTTATACACTAAATTTGGTTTTTATTTATGCATCATAGTCACATCATAATACAGTGAGTATCAGCATCAGACAGTTTAATTCAAGTGTGACAAAATATTGTATATAAGAAACTTCTGGATCACTGTAACTCAGACCGCTTGTTACTAGAATGTTCATGATGTCCATAATCTCTTACAGAATAAACTATATGACTGTTTAACTGCACACCCTGGCTGTAATACTTTCACAGCTCATAAACACAGAGTTGAATTAGGTTGGATCTATCTATCTATCTATCTATCTATCTATCTATCTATCTATCTATCTATCTATCTATCTATCTATCTATCTAT
>JBAJHX010000041.1:6546171-6578120 GCA_037176925.1 Amniataba percoides
ATCTATCTATCTATCTATCTATCTATCTATCTATCTATCTATCTATCTATCTATCTATCTATCTATCTATCTATTTACCTACCTACTAATCTATCTAGCCAACTTCCTATCCATCTATCCCTGACATGGTTTAAACCAACTCAGAGGTTGGGTTGAGTGTTGGTAGTGGGATTGTAGATTAAATATTACATATCAGCCAGTAGGTGGTGTCATTGTATAATGAAATTCATTCAAAGTCGCATTCATGTGGTGTAGTAGGTGTTTCCAGATCAGAAAGTGCACAAACACAAGGCATGAATGAATCAAGGATTTGGATGAAGATGATTTAAATAAATACAGAAAATCCTATTCTTTTTTGTTTGGGTTTTGACTCTCAAACTTTTCACTCTCTGGGCTTGAATTTGCCCTGACCTTAGTCTCTTAACACTGATCCTTTTCGTAACACACACACACACAGTTTATCGTTTGTGGCATCTTCCTCCATCACAGAGTTTTCTTTCCCAAAACTTTTCAGAATCTCAGGAATTAGACAGTGATGTCATTTTGAATTTTTTTTTTTAAGTCACTCCTGCTTTTCTTTGGCTCCACACACTGAGGAGCGATTGCACAGATGAGGCAGAGGGAGGATGAAATGCAACAAGGTTTACACGCCAGGCAACCCACATCACTGCAGGCATATGGTCCAGTCCTCATCATCACTCTGTTTTCTCCAAGTAAATCTCACTTCTTTCATCCTCCTCCCCCTCGTCCATCCTCATGTCAGCACCTGATAAAGAGAAATCTGGCTGTGCGTCAGCAGTCCCAGACAAAGATGTTTCGAGTGGATGGATACTAAAACTCACTCAGTTTATACACAGATCCACATACAGTACATGCCATCTTTCTCACTCTGTCTCCCTGCCCCCCTCTGTAAATGTAGGCTAGCTGCTCTCCTTGAGACTCTTTTTGGAGCTTGCTGGAACCGTATTAGCAGCAACTCCCCAAGGATGGCACTTCTAGGAAAACCAAGGCCAGAGTCCCAACTGTAAATCTGAATATTCATCTGTCACTTTCAGTGAAGGTTGTACCGTTGTTCATGCACTTGTTCATGTTCCCGTGGGTCCAGTGGGAAATCTCTCTACAGAAAAATGCACTCCCATGGGTGAATAAAAAGATGTGTTTCTTATTACAGGCCAAGTCCCATACAGTACACACAGCAGTGATTATTCATGACAAGAGAGAACAGTAGAGTTCACCGCTAAAAGATTTCAGCCTTGTAATGAAACTCTATTATCTACCCTTTGAGACTGAATAATCTCATGATGTGGTTTATCTGAGTTTGATCTGAAGCTGGAATTAGTTGCAAACTCTGAGCATTTTTTAAAGATTGTAAGAAACAGCAGTGTGCTGCTGCTTTGCAAACCTCACTCTCTCTATAGATCCAAACTCAGTGACCCTGTTCTGCCTTCACCAGCTCATTTCTGCAGGAGGAAACTGGCTGTGGACTCAATTTCAAGTACTGTACTCAAGTAATGTAAAACATGACGAGGGAAGGGAAAACAACAATCATCAGTTGTGATGCACTGAAGTTGTGCATATGAAAATAAATAGAAAAATAGACACTCAAATGAAATATGATTTAGCAGGTTACATGAATATTTGATATGATATATACTAATTATAGATACTGATATTAGATCATATCCAGACAGACTTATGAAGAGCCTTGAAAGTGTGGAAGGAAGGAAGGAAGGAAGGAAAGGATGGAGGAGGATAGAAGATTAAGGTAGGGAGTGAGTGTGTGATCAGTACAAGAGAAGGAAACCAGACAGAAGAAAACCTGTGAGATTTTGAATCTATTTACTCCAGAAAGTTTTTCAGCTTTTTGAGAAAGCCTCGCTGTTAAAGACTTTCAGCTGTAACAAGCTGTCTAATTGATATGCATCACAGATAAGGCAAGTGCTCGGATTTCAACACAGATTTTGGGTTGGCCGGATTTTTTTCAGGCTCTTTTATTTTTCTTATGATCTAATATTTCTCCAGCTCTTGACCACACCGTCAAGGTTACTCCGGTGGGTGTGGTCCTAGTCTGAGTGTACAAATATGGCTCTGCCTCTCATCCCGCCTCCTCTTACGCAACCGTATCCAATTGGCTGGGGTATTCTAAACTTCATTTTTGATTCGCTCTTATCTCTGTCGATCAGTGTCAAACGGTTTCTGCTCACCGAGTAGCCACGCCTCCTCACGCTTGCTGGAGGCAGCGGTACATTTGTGGAGTACCTCTCACCGGCAGAGAGGAAACGTGTATTCACTCTTTTTTCTCCCGTTGTAATTAGCTGTCATATTGCTTAAATTCCGTTAATAAAAACAGTTTCGTCGGTACTTTGCGCGGTGTGGCGCGGCGCTGTAAACATCAAGTTTAGGATCTGTGACCTGTTTTGTGTCTTGAGGAGAGCGGAGTCGTCAGGCAGTTACCAGAAGAAAACAGGCAGCAGCTAACAAGTAGTTAGCAAGTCAGCCAGTTAGCCTGCCTGCCTGCTAGCCACCTCTCCCTCCTGCCTCAGTAAGTCCCTCCCTCCGGTGCGTGGACGTCGTGAGAAGCTGCAGCGGCGAAGTCGACTGCTTTCCTCCTCTCAACTCAGCCAGCATCGCCGTGCAGCTGGCTGGCGAGCTAAAAAGTGCGCTGTAGACATTAGCTAGGTGACGCCAACGAAAAATAGTTGGCTCTAACGTTTGAGAGGCGTCTTCTCTGGAGGGATACGGTCGCTACACTGGCAAAGAGACTGGCTAAAAAGAGGAGGCGAAATAAGAAAGAACAAGGAAGATACCGAGAAGGAGGGGACTGGCTAGTTTAGCCGGGGAGACACATTCACACGTAAGTGACAGTAATGTGAAGTTAGCTTACCAAAGTGCTTACCGCTTCTGTACAAGTTGCTGTGCTTGCACGGCCACGTTTATCCAGCCAACCACTAATCTGTGGCTTAGCTCCCACAGCCAGTGCGACATACTCAGCTAACGGGAAAGGCTTCCTTGAAGGTGGCACACTAGCTAGCAAGACAGCTAACACCTGATGGGTTGAAAGTGAGACTGCTCTTGAATCGACTGCGTGTAGCTGTTGCGGTCATTCTCTGTGTGCTTAGTTAAAAAGGTTAGTTTAGTGAACTAAGTGGTCAACTTGTGTATTTGTGCATCGAAAAGCGCAGTAAACCAGTTGTCAAGAGTATTAGCTAATTAGCTGCTTTGCTAGCTAGTCCCAGCCGGCCACCCACCCAAGTTGACAGTTCAGTTTCTGACAATACCGAGCAGTAATGTCACTGAAATCGAGCGGATGTCACTGGTTCATCCCTTCCCTTCATATAGAAAATGTTTGTGTCATATCTGCTCAGTGCAGCTGCTGGAGCTGTGTGTTCACCCAGCTCAACCCAAGATAAAGTAGCCGCTCAGTGACAATGTCACAGCAGCACTTCATGTACGGTATTACACCACCTTGCTTAGAAGCGTCAATGTGGTATCTATTCGGCTGTCAGTCCCAATAGTTATTTCTCCACGTACCCAGGCTGTCCCTGTACATAGCAGCTACAATACAGGACTGCCAGGGGACACTTAACATCCCCAGGCTGCACACAGTGTACTGGCATACTAACAGGAAATGTCAGCAGACCTAATCAACAATTAAAAAAAAAAACCCTTAACTATATCACAGCCTGGTCCTTAAACACGTGTGATTCTGTAGCAAAACGCATCCTGACTAATTTTTTCTTCTCCTGTAGATAGATAGCAAACGCCGCCACTGAGCCACACACAGCCATGAGTATTGAGATACCAGTGGGGTTGACAGAACTGCTGCAGGGCTACACTGTGGAGGTGCTGCGACAAAGGCCGTCAGACCTGGTGGAGTTTGCAGTACAGTACTTCACCCGTTTGCGGGACACCAGAAGTCAGGATGGGGCCAGTGCTGGTGGCAAGACGGGGAAAGGAGTGATGTTTGATGGAGAGCCAATGCAAACAGAGTCTAACGGAGAGGATGATGACGATGATGATTCTGACTTTGAGCGTAAGTTTTCATGGGGGGTTTTGGGGTCCTCTGTATCTGTGTGATAAGACAGGATGTAAGAGTGGATGTGGGCGTTTGTGTAAAGGGGTGAGAGTAAAAGAGAGAAAGTGAAGGTGAGGCTTAGAAACTGATGGAGTCAGAATATATCTCATGTCTTCCTAGGAAACACATTTCTCTTACGTGTGTGAGATCTGACATATTTGCATGCACATTCTTTAATCCAGAAAATCCTATTGGTTGAGCAGTTCAGCTTGCCAGCCCTCATCTGCTTCTCATCTAATCTAGGGCTTCTCCATTCTCATTAGTGATCAGGCTGCTTTTAAATTAGTACTGTATATGTTTTAGTGTGAACTATAAAGTTTAAAGGAGAATTTAATTCCATGCTGCCAGCACTTGACAGTTAGACTACTTGAAACATCATGATAAAGTATCTGATTTTCGTGGTCACAGTATATTTACATAATCGCATTTTGTGAATTCATGAACCTTATAACCTTTGCATTGTAGCTCTAACTGTTGTGGTTAAGCACAAGCAATGCCGTGCCTCTTTTACATCGCTCTGCTGTGTTTGACAGACTAGCAGAAGACTGAGGCTGCTTCATAGCTCAGCTCTGTGCTGCTGAGAGCAGTGTGGCCTAGATCACTTCAGTGTGCTGTGAGCCAAGAGCTGTTACCTTGTGAATGGGGTTTCTGTGTTTTCTCAATGAGTTTATCCTTTGTGATGATCCACTGTGATGATCTGTGAATCTATCATAACTGAACCTCCAAAAATTCACTCATGTGCAAGTAAAATGTTTTTAAGCTCATGAAAGAATTTCACTGTGCTTTTTGTGAGTGTTAATGCCAAATGAACACAATCTGAATGCATATGAAAAGTATGATTGTGGCCTGTACCATTTCTCTCCTATCACTGGTAACACTGGCACATATTAACAGTTAGCAACCTAATGAATAAACCTAATTTGTAATCCACAAGACTGTTACCTGCAATTTGGATAGTATTTATTTTATTGCAAACTGTAGTTCTTCTTTTGCTCTTAATAGGTTAACCATATTTATTATGCCCTATATGCAAATGTTTATCTCCAGTGAAAGCAATGTTGGCCAGCCTTGTAGATTTGTACAAGCTGGCTCAGGGTTAAAGGAGGATTATGGTTTCTGTTTCTATACTGACATAAGTGGGGTTTGGCTGCTGTCAAACAGCTGTGAACTCAGCTGAGAGAATAGTGTGTGTGTGTCTGCGTGCATGGTCACTTTGTGAGTGTGTGTCTGTGACTGCATATGTATATGTGTGCTTGTGAAGGCGAACAGATGTGTTATGACTTGATTTCACGCCTGTTCAAATTCCAGCCTGGTGACGGCATAAAGCAATTCTTCCTCGTACATTCTGATTAGCGATCGTTTGTTAAGCATTTTGCAAGATTCATCCAAGGTGGCAATAAAAGACAGGGAGCTGATACTGTATTTCTCCTGGGAGAAGCCTCTGCCTGGATGCTATGGGTCACACACATGACATCCATGACAGTAGATTATCCAGCCAGGCTTGTGTACACTGCCCCAGGGGGCAATCATTTCTGAGGGGAACAACGCAGGCCTGTATTATGAAAGACATCATGTGCTCTTGCCTGACCACTGTTGCCTATAGGTAAAAAGAGTACTATGGTGCTACTAGCTCAATAGCACATGTTCCAAAACAGTTTGGTCTTGTGAAGAAAACACCAAAACAACTTTTTAAACTCGGGATTGCAAAACAGAGATGATATTCTTAGTTATTTCCGCAGGTCACACATACCCAGCATGGTTATATCAGTTTAAACCCTAGAAACATGAAAACAGTCACAGTCCTGAGACGACTAATGCTAGAATGCTAAGAGTTTACCTCTATATCTGGCATAAAGCAAAGCATATCAGTGATTCAGTTTACTGGGTGTTTGGATGGCCTGGTGTTGAAGACAGACCGTAATCACAACATTCTGGTTCAGTCCGGGTGGGACCTGTGTTTGAGTTTATCTCAGTTCTGCTCTCAGCTCTCTGCACTACACAGTCCAGTTAAGGGAAAATGGCCATAAAGACTGAAAAAAATAGTTTGAAGTGTGACATATTGTTGTATGTGTTATGTCAGAATACTAGTGTCAAAATTGAGTGCTTCCTCTGAGATCTGCTCTTGGAGCTTTGAAAAGAGATTCAGCTTTAAGACTCTTTTTGGGCTTTGACCGACTGCTAAAGAAATGATAAGATATTGTATTAAGCTTAGAGGCAGAACAGATCAAATAGAGGTAACTTCAGAGTCTAGAGAGCTTCAGGGTGATATGCCAGTTATGTAACATGAACATAGACTTTATCCGATGTATCTGGTGTATGTAAAAATTCTTGACACTCTTTTTTATTGTCTTTTATTAGGTTACTTACAGATGATGATGATTCATCAGTGTGCTCTCAACCTTTCATTTGTGCTGCAGGAAATCACTGTGTATGAGTGTTCCGGCTAAACGCCTAAAATGGAAATGAGTTAGATAGCTGGTAATGTATTCCCATGGATAGTACAGTATACTCCATGACACCCTATTTTACATGCTTTGTTTTCCTAACTCTTGCTGCCACAGCAGGGTCACTATGCAGGCCTAAGCTGCTTAACAAAAGGGGATATTGTTTTGAATACAAACTGTTGTTCGGCCATCATATCTAGTTGAGTTGAGATTTCAACCCTTTTTGCTGAGCTTCAGTTAAGAAATTGTGTGTTGATGAGTTAAAACAGGTTTGTAATTCAGAGCTCTTGTATTTTTATGAACAGTTGAAATTTAAGGATAAATGTGGTTTGACTACATTGCATCTATATATCAGGATCACCTGCTGGTATAAAGATGCATATCCATGCACTGAGCATTGACTTAAGTTACAAGTGGCAGTGGTATTTGGAGAAAGGTACAGCCTTTATGCAAAAAAAGTGTACTTCAAATATCCGTCCTAATATGTGCATGTTTTTTTTTCTTAGAACTCTCCAGTCTAGTGTCAGTCTGGCAGTGTGTGTTCTCTGAGAGAAACAGGAGGGGATGAAAACGTGCCTGTGACTGAAATGAGTGGGGCTTTTTATTAAAAGATGGATGGAGGGACAGATGAGTCCCAGGGATGATAATAGAAATGAATTAAGTGTATTTTTATAAGAAAGACAGCAGGGATAAAGCAGAGACCACGTGAAAAAGTGACTGAGGGAGAAAAGACATTGAAAGTCTTTTTTGTTTTAAAAAAAAAAGAAAGAAAATCAGCTTATGGTAACTCTCAGCAGAACATAACAAAGCTTTGTATCTAGATGATGAGGCATCTTGATACATAACAGACTGTAAGATAAGCTCTTCTCCATCCTGTACAGTGTAGTTTTTACCACTAATGAAAGAGAAATTTCAGCTGTCTCTGTTTATTGAGGAATTTAAATTCTGTAATCTTTTTGGGAGAGCGTTTTCCTCTTCCTGAAAAACATCAGCCAGTATTTTCAGAATCCTTCCTAGGTGTGTTACGTGTTTTGATCATGTATAAGCCCTGGTATTTTGAAAACAGAGGTCTAGGGAAGAAACATAACATCAGCAGAATCAACAAAATGTGCTTTCTTTCAGTTTATATGTGTTGAAAAACCAGTGTTTTTACTTGTGACCACCATCATCAACGTGAGAGTATCTGAAGTGTTATTTATAGTTTCCGCATCCAGCTAACCACGAAGGTCACCGTGCTGACACATTTGTCATCTACCCATGGTAGAGGGTCTGTGTGCAAGCTATAATTTATGTGTCTGCGGGTGTCTGTGTGCCAACGTATTTTTGCATGCACACTACGATGTGTTTATACGTAGAGCAAATAAATATATGTCTTGCATGTTTGGTTATTGTTGTTGCTCAGGACATGATATCACACACACAGACACACAGACACACCATGGGAAAAATTAGTGCGCTTCTTTCACCTGGACTCTCTCTCTCCCTGCTGTTCTACCTTTCTCTGTCTGTTTCTCTCTTCCTTTTTCTGGCTGATTCCCCTCCAATACACTGATGATTAGGCCATGTATTTTTTAATAGATGCAACTCAAGACTGACACAACATACAAACATACACAGAAGGAGCAGAGAGAGCCTTTTTATAATGTGTACTGTTTTCTCTGTCTCATGATTGTGTCCTAATCTCTTATATTTCACAGAGTGGTTTCCTTTAGTTCTCACCATATTCTTTTTTTTAAATCCAGTTTTTCTTTGTGACAATTTGCTTTCATTGTGCGTGATAAAATGACATTATACTGAGCACCTATAGGCGCTGGTAATTGGTGCAATAAGCAGACATGTCTGTATTCATTATTCTGCATGTGCGACCATGCGCGCGAGTGACTATAATTCAGAGGGAGCACATGCTTGCACAAATGCCAGTCACTGAGTTTGTAGAGTTGTACATCTTTATCTGTGTATGTGTGTGTGTGTGTGTGTCTGTTTTGCTGGTCTCAGTGTTGTGCAACAGGTGACCTGATTAGCAGACTGCATTGTGTGTCCAATGTGCTTTTAGCCTGCAGACAAATCTAGTGCAGCCTAACATCCCTGCAGAGACCTGCTGGACTGGCTGACTGACAGCGCTAAGTGGAAAAGCCCTCAGACCGCTCTCAGTCTGGCTTTCTGACTGTTTTTTAATACACTACCTGTCAGTCTCCCTGCCTTGTCTTTTCAGGGGTGTCTTTCTTTCTCTCACTCTGTTTATTTGGACCACTTATTAAACATCTAATTTTACGCTCTATGCCTAGTTGACTGTTTCATCTGCATGTCTGTTAAATGAACCTCCCTTCTCTTACTTTTTTGCTTGTTTGCTTGTTTGTTTTCTCCCATATCTCTAATTGTCTACTGAAGTACATGTCAGATTTTTATCCTCTCTGTTTAATTTCTCTTATTTGTCTTACTTTGAAAACCAGTTTGTTAGTTTGTCTACCTTACTGCCTACTTGCCTGCTGTCACCCTCGTGCCCTCGTCTTTTGAATCTCTGAATCTCTCTGTAGCCTTCTCGCTGTACTGCCGTGTGTACCTTTTTCCCCGCTGTATTATCTACATCTATCTGTCAGTTTATATCTGTACATGAGTCTTTGGTGTTTGGATCATTTGTCTTTCGTTGTCTACCTGTTGATTAAATTGAGGAGCATAACAGTTGTCAATTCAATTCAATTTATAAGCAGCACTTTAAGTCACAGACACATTTTTAAATGTGCAGTGACACGTGGCAAAGTCTGTGTCATCCTTTAACCATCTTCATATAGTCTCCACGTAAAGAAACGTGTTTCTGCATCCAGGATATTTTTGTGTTCGACAAAAGGGCATAAAAAGGGTGGCATATTTGTTTTTTTGTCACTTCATCCTATTAGAATGTCATAGTGACAAGATGGTCTTCCTTTGCATGAAGTGAGGAAAAACATAAATATGCTGATATCTGAGCCAAGAACAGCAGAAATTGAAATACACAAAAAAAAAACCAGAGAAAGACAAAACTCATCATAAAAAGGAGATGAGGCAGTGACAGAGCAATCGGTGGAACAACCTAGTTTTCTTGCATTTACTGATAGTTTGGACTGCATTTATTCAGATACTGATACTGATACTGGTTTCGGGAATGCCTCTGATACAGCCTAAAAGCCGGACTGGAAAACAGAGAATATGCCACTGACAACTGCTGTTTTAGAGCAGCAAAGAAGATCTGATTTCAGGTAGTAGTATAATAATAGTTCAGTAATAATGTAGAGTGGGATCTTGTGCGATACTTTGTTTCAGCTGATACACAAGTTGAGGTTTATGGAAGGAAAAAATGGTATTGGAACATCTCTGATTTGAACTTTGGTACTTCCTCATTTTCTGTCCTTAAGTTATCTTTAACGGCGCTGCAGAAAAATGAGGAATTGGAGGCAGGTGGCTGTGGCTGTATATCTGCCTCTGCCTGGAGTTCACCTGCCTCCAATACCCAGTAAGTCTTTTTCCATTAGCATGTTTTTCACCTTAGTGGAAATCAAAGTTAAAATCGCCCAAAGTTTTTACACTTGCAGAGAGGGGTGTTTCAATTGAAAAAGCCTTCACTGACATGTAAGTGATTGTACCAGATTATGGTCTGAATGTCAGCTTTAGGGAAGGAACATAATTCACACCATTTATATAAATTTGTTTACCTTTTATTGTTAGTTATACCGTTTATTGTTAGTTCACAATAAGTGGGCCAGAGGTTAAAGCTGACAAGTCCCGTTCATAGAGAGAAATAACAAATAAGCGATTAGTGTATTAAATATGAGGAGAACCCTGCTTTTAACTCCCTCTCTACAGATGGAGATGGACTTTAATGTTTACATATGTACACATAAAAGTAAAAAAGTTTGTATTGTGTAAATGTTTGAAGTGAAATACTTTTGGAAAATATGATTAAAAAATGCAGATCTTGACGATAAAACTAACTTTGGGCTAAAATAATACTGATCGATAGATCGATAGATCGATAGATCGATCGATAGATCGATAGATCGATCTCCAAGAGAAATTTACAGTTCCAGCAGCTTAAACATAGAAACATAAAGTCATGTAGTTTCAGTAAGAAAGAAATGCAGTTGAAACTATCATAGAAAAACAGATAAGAATAAAATATAAAAAATATAAAATAACAATATAAAAAATTAGAAATATGAATTATAAATCTGAGATGAGGTAAGGCAGATCAGTGAATAAGATGCAGTCCACATGTAGGTGTATGAATTTGTGTGATACAGTTCATTGTACTAAAGTACTGTTTAAAGTACTGTTGCTGGAAGTAATGCCCATGTACTGATATTTCCCTCGGGAGAGAGGTGCGAGTGCAAAGGGGATGAAAGAAAAAGGGCTTCAGGAGAGAATTTCTAAGATCGCTTCGTTCCTCCTGAGAAGCAAACAAATGTTTGTTTTCTCTAGACTTTCCTTTTTCTGTACAATGTCTAATGGAGATTGTTTCTTTTGTGTTTTAAAATACACCAGTCAAAGTGATATTTAGGGCAATACTTTAGCTCCGATAAAAGAATATTGATGTCTCACAGCATTATGTTATATGCCTAGTAACTTGACTGTTTTGCAGTGTAAGCCAAAGAGGAAAACAAATCACTCCATATCTCTTCCATTGTGTTGTCATTTACATGCGCTCTTTGCCACAATTTAATTCTCGACAAACACATTTCCTGTTTGGCCATTTTGCAAGTGCTGTATTTTTCCTATATTTGTTACAAGCAGGAGCTGGCAGCAATGTTTTTGCCTAATTTACATGAAGGTTAAACCATAGTAGAAAAGCGATTGCATCATTGGGCCTGAAGCCGAATACTGGAGAAAAACTAACATGTTGTAATGTGAGCTGGTTGCATCTTTTATTATTCTGTCAAGAGCATGAACAGAAATTAGATCATTTTATAAGTAAACTATGTATACAGCTCAGAAATAGAACTGCTTTGGATATGATCAATAGTTAGATCCTTGCGGCCAATGTAAATATAGACAGACTGGATTAAAATATCAACGTTATTTTTGCTTTATCAGCCTTCCAGATCTTTTTGAATTAAACAATGTTTGATTACTCAACGTGGTGGCTGTTAAAGTAGATAAAGACTCACAAGTCTTGTTTGACAGTGTTTCCCAACCTAGCAATGTGAGATTAAGTGAATTGTGAACTGGCCATGGTGTTGAGACAAGTGGGTTACCTAGCATTGCTTTTTATTATTTCATACTCTACGCTTGCAAAGCAAAAGCTTGTGAAAACAAGTCACAGTTACCTGCTCAATCTGTCTTTCATTGTGGATTGTTGCTTGCATGGGTCTTAACCATGGGCCAGAATTACAAACACTGGTTTTGTTTCCTTTTTTCTCTCTCGTTTTTTTTTTTTTTTTTTTTTTTTGTCACACTCTTGCACATTCACACATTTGTTTCCAAATTTATTCTTCAGACACATTTAAATCTCCGCTATTTAAAGGCATTGATATCACATCTTTGTTTTTCATCTGTCTGACAGTTGGTCACTCAGTCATCACTAATCTTGTTTCCTTTGAATCTACTCTCTCGTCCTCTCAATCCCCTGTCTGCCTCACTCTGCATGTGCTGGTCTCGATCTACAGGTCCAATCTCATTAGACAAGATCGAGTAGAGAGAGAAGGGGTTATACGGGAGGCTTAGCAGAACCGTCTTTGGCATGTAAGAAGGAGAATTAACAAGGGGGGCAAGAGTGGAGAGAGGAGGAAAACATGAATGAGGAGAGACTGAATGAGAGGGACACTGGTGGGTTAGAGACAAATTACTAGACTTGAGTGTACACTTTGTGCATCAAGATATCATTAAGAGGTATTTCAAAAAATATGTTTGTCTGATAAACTGAAAGTGGCAATTGGTCTTTGGAATCCTTCTTTGCGTGTCTCGATAGCCACTTGTTCATGTGAAGAAGACTCATTGCAGACTGAAGACTGATGGACAAGTTGGTCGAGCTTAGTGGCGCTGAGAATTAAACAACTACCTGAGTTTATTCATGTCCCCCAAGTGTATATGCAGCAAAACATGAACATTCACTGGATTTCTGTATGAACCGAAGCTTGAATTTCAGTTCAGCGGTGTAGAGCTTTCAAGAGGTCCAGCATCTTGAAGGAGACAGAATAACAGGATTGATTGCATGAAGGTGGCAGTAACTTGCTTTGGCTGTGACGTGATGATGGTCATTTTGAAATGTGGATTCCATTAAAAACAAAAAAAAGTATACAAATATTTCTGAATAATTTGTTGCACTTCTCACCTGATCAGAGTGACCAAGGTGAACGTATTCACCTGTGACTGTGTTGAGTGAACATAACAGTTTCCCAACTTCCAGCTAATATTAACTTTAGAAAATGGGCCATGGTTGGTTTCCTGCCAAATTGGCTATAAGCACAGACAGTAACCAGGAAAAGACCAGCATGTTGCTGGTGCTTGTGTCACACCTTGCCTCTCACATCATTCAGACCTGTCAACTGAACAGTTGAGGGCACATGTGAAAATGGGGTATGTTTTATAAATTCTGCACCTTTGCTGTAATTTCTTTGCCACTTTTTCATCAGACTAAACCTGGTACACTAAATCTGAACCTGGACCTGGTTGTGCACCAAAAACAGATTCACTGTTTGGCCTACTATATGACCTATTTTTCTGCCAAAGACTGGGCGAGACATACCAGAGAAAGGTCTTTTATTCCAGTTTCTGATAAGACCCAAAACCCATCAGCTGTTTTTCCTATTTACCAGCCTGTGAATGCGATCTGTAACTTACCTTTTGTGTTAAAGAAAAACAAAAAAATGTGGGTTTAACATAATGGCCTGGTAAAGTGGTGCAGCCAGGGTTACTATAGAAACCACTGACAGTTCAACTGCTCTCAGCCAATTGCTGCTGGAGGTAACAGTGACAGGCAATGGCCTTGCTTAATCACCAGGTCACTAGTAGTTCACAGCCCTCTGCTCTTTAACAAGTACCTTTATCAGTGTATTTGCATAGCCTTGACAGGACATACTTTCATATCGCAGTCTTTGTATTACAGTTCTGATAATGTGTGTTTGTGTAACGCTCTTACTATTTATCTTCTTAAAGGGCAGCTGCACTGTTTACTGTCTGTCAGTGAGGAATAAAGTTGTCATTGAGTGTGAGAGAGATGAAAACAGCATGAGAGGAAGAGCACAAACTGTGACTTTTTTGCCCCTGCTGTTCAGGTTGTATATTTATAGCTGTGTATAAACCACCTTTCTTCCTCTGTTAATCTAATTAACATGACATGCACAAAGTTTGACCTGTTCAGCGGACTGAAATACCTGGTTGAATGTTGCTGTTTTGTCTTTTTTTATGGCTGAAGTAATGGTCAAGTAAGCATACAAGTGTACATGCTTAGTTTTCATGGCACAGTAAGTAGCACACACAAGCTCCAAGTCAGATGGTTTTGCATTTCATGACCTAACTTTAAACAAATCCTTGAGAAAATGGAGGTTTGGAGTTTTTCTGTGACTGTAAATGGTCACGTAATGGGAGAGCAGATTGGCCTTGTTTACGTTATACCCCAGTGGTTTGATGAGAGCTCTCCTACCCACAGGCTGGCTGCTAATGTTATTCTGCAGTTTGATGTTTTACCACCACACAGGACTCCTGGCTAATATTGTGCTGCACTTCTATGTTAATGCTGTTCAGTCTCTAGCCTGTGTGCTCATAAACCTTTTAAACCAGAGAACCAAAATGAATAAACTGAGCATCATTGCCGGGGATATGAAAATATATTCTTGTCATTTAGAGACCTGTTGCTTTAGACTCAGATGTTGGGGCCTGTGTCATTATCATTATAAATGTTTATCAGCTTGTCTTTGCTAAACACAGGATTTGCCGCATTCCAGGATAACCGTAAAATAAGGGTCCATGTTACGTCTCTTAAACTGTAATAATAATAATGGGCCCACTACAAGCCCATAAGGGTTCCCCTCATGGCAAAAGAACAGGAAATATGTTTTAGTGATACAAGCTCCTGGGGGGAGAGATTAATTATTTATTGGGTCTGATACTGTAAATATAGCCAACAACCTGCAGCAGCTAGTTTCATAAATTCGGTGCCAGATAAGATCAGAACACTGATTCACCGGCATTCTGTAACGTCAGATTCTAAAGGTAACATTCCTCAGGTTCTGCAGGTTTGCTGTCATCCAGGATGTCACTGTTAACATTGACTCTGTGGTCAGAACCTGAGCAGAGATGGAAACAGCATTAATGTTGCACGCTAGAGATACTAGACTCATAGTAATCCTCACCCAGATTTGTTGCATTTTCACAGTTTGAAGCTATAGCTTCATACTTAGAGTGGGAGTTGTATTGCACATATCATTCAGCAGTGGCACATGTTCACATCATACTGTGCACCAGCTTTGATAAAAGCACAAGGCAGTAATCATCGATGACCAGTCCCTGCTAGTTTTCTCTTCACTTTTTGTCCCCTGGAGAAAAGAAGTGTGGGAATGCAGCTCATAAACAAGCTAAAGTCAGCAAGGCTCGTCTCTCTCATAGCTGTGGGTCATAGCTGTTGCTCTCACTCGTCTTCTTCTTTCAGAAACAAATGTCTCCTCATTGATGTTTTTGAGTTGAATATATTTTTTCACATGTTATTGTTATTTTAATTTAGACAATATTTTTTGGACTGGCATCGACACATGGAGCACACAGTGCAGCCCTAAATTCTACAGGCCTGTGTTATCAGAAGAAGATGAAATGCTGTGGCCTTCCAGTGCTCTTCTGAGCAGACAGTAAGATGTCAATGAACTGTGACCTTGCTTGGTTCACTGTCGGAGCAGCATGTCCTCTGGTGACGGTTGGTCAAGAATTAACATCAATAACAGATAACAGCAACAGTACCTGCTGTAGGTAACAGCTAGTGAATTAAATTGACATTGAACGCTGTATAGTCCACGTAAGACAGTTTGTGTTTATGCCCTGTTTTTTTTTATTGTTCCAAAGTCCAACAATTGAAAATTACATTAAAGCCTAATATTAACACTACCAGGATCATGGGGGGATTTCCGTGGACACTAAAGAGGCACTTTCCCATGGTGCCCTGATATACTTTGAAAAAGCCTCTGCTGTACCACATATGACATTACTGCTTGAGGCAAAACATTAAACAGCAGCAGCTGGATCGATGATGTGTGGGCTGCACAGTCTGTGGAATATCTGTTTGAATATTGCAATATTGCAAATAGTGTTAAAGACACACTTAATTTCTCAAAGAGTGTAATCAAAAACTTCCTCAATGCAAATGTGTTACTTGTCTTTATCTTTTGAGGAGTGATATTAGTGATTAGTGATATTTTTTGGTGAGTGAATGTGTTATTATCTTCACACAGTAAAGCATTTTACTAAGTAGCGTGTTAAGAAACCTACGTGGTAACTGACAAGAATATGTGGCTAACTTCTGATGACGTTGCCCTGTGTGTGATACGTTGAAAGACAGTGATAAACATAGGAATGAGTCCGCTTTGCGTCAAGCTTAAAGGGGTTAAGTAGCTTCAGCAAACCTTGTAATGCCGGGAAAGGGTTAACACCAGTGCAGCTATAAGCAGGACATGGCTACTTCCTTTTAAGGGCTTAAGTCCTCTAAAGAGTGCAATAGAGGGGGGAGTGAGAGAGAGGCTGAGATACTGGGAAAGGGACAGAGGCAGATATGGGGCAAGGGGAGTGAGAGAACAAGAGGGAGGGAAATGGGCAGAGCTAGAGAATGGGAAAGGTAAAGAGTGAGAAGCGAGTCGCATGGTGGGAAACGGCGACTGAAACAGAAAGTACAGAGCGTGAGAAAAAAGGTGGAAGCTTGATGACATATGAAAGTGGAGGTATAGCCTGTGAGAGAAGAAAAACGAGGGGAGTCGGAGAACACAGAGGTTCACAAAGGTTACAGCAAACAAGCCAGTAAACACAAAACTGTAAATGAAGAGTATTAAAAAAAGAGAGAGGGAAAGAAAAAAGAGGAAGTGGAGGAGGAAAGGGACAATAAGATCAGGGTAAAGGGAGTTGCAAGACCAACACGAAGAGGAGTGGGAGAAAAATGTGTTGGAAAATCAGGAACAGGCAGGGTGAAAAAAATTATTAAAAAAACGTACTCCATTAAAGAGACCAGCTGTTATTTAAGAAATCTAATGGAGCCTCCACTGTACATCTCTCACAACCAAAACCGCAAGACTGTGTGTGTGGTCTTTGTGTATGTGTGTAATGAAGGTATATGTGACTGTAGCATTTGCATATTTATGTTTCCCCTCCCCAGTGTTAGTAAAATATTATAACCTCATATCGCTGTTTGTTTACAACTTCTGTGTAATAAATTCAGCATTTAAACAAGTTCTCATGCCCATAAATCACTGAGCTGAGAAACTGTAGCAACCTTGTTCATTTGACTGATATTTCCTCATGTCTGCTGAATATAGCATGCTTGCCTTCTGGTTACAAGTTCATGTAAGTTCATGTGTCTGAATGTTTGTGTCTCGGAGACAGTGAGATCTTCACTCCTTTTCATGTAAAGGATATAACCTAACAGGGAGTGTACGGTATAAGACAACTTTCATTTATGATTTTTGGGTCTTGATTTGGATTATTTTTCACATACATACATACACATACAAAACCTTGCGTTCTTGTTCTTGTCCTATTGCCTTCTTGTGTAGTTCTTCAGCTAACAAAATAACACAGTATTAGAAAATTTGTATGAATTGGCTCCACAACTGGCAGTTGTGGAGCCAATTCATACTAAAAAAACATTTGAAATAAAGTTGTGAACCAGCTACTCTGTATAACCACAGTCCTTCGAGGAGCTTCACAGAACACGCTGCTGTGCCCCGAATTGTCTCACAGTTAGTTTCCTTGTAGTTGCCTCCTTATTTTAGGATTTTAAATGGTAAGAGTAAGGTTATAAGCTTGTCCTCTTTAACCTCTGTTCTAACCTCTGACACCCACATTACTATGTGTTATTTTTTAACAGTGGACTCCAATGATATGTCATCTATTTTCCCAGCTGACTCTCATATGATACAAAAAGCCGCTGGCATTTTACACAGTCCTAATGATGGTACTGTTGAAACACATTAACTCCCTGTGTGAATTATTTTAAATGAGAATTTCACTGTAAAACATGATATTCGTGATCTTATTTAATATTCCTTTAATTTTCCGAATTTTCAGTGTTGGCTCAGTCAATTTGGTGAGGCCCCAGTTTGCTTGAGGCAATAATTGACATGTTGTTTCACACTCATAATTTGGCTCTGGAATGACGCACACTAGCCAGCAGACATGATACATCAGTGGCCCTGATGAATGCATTGTACCGATATTTTACCTAGAATAACACAAAAGCTGTTCGGGCTTTATTGTCCACTGTCTGCTTCCTCTCTTTGTATTCCAGATACATACATGTTTTAAGTATCCCTGTATTTTGACATTTGTGTTGTTAAATGGTCTGCCACGTCACAACTACATATAAACTATAAAAATTAGTTTACCTGATGGTTCCAGAACTGATTGATCACATTGATTTGCTTTGCTATGTGATGCATTTTTTCAAATTTGATTTTATGATGTTTTTGTTTAAGAATTTGTTTAGATTGTACATGTGCCCATACTGTCATATGAAAGATGAGAGAAAAACACTCTGCATAGATAATTGGGCTGCCTTAATGTGCATGTAGCACCAGATTAATTTGAAACAATTAAAATTTGTCTGTACTTGAGTTGAAATTATTTGATCAGTCTTTTAATATTGTATTATCTATTATTCCAGTGAACTTGATAGCCTTTAAAAATTGTGAGATTTCTTATGGTGAAAACACTATTTTCAAATTTAGTAGGAGATAATTATCTCACAGCATCTGCTGGATGTTATCCAAATATGCATGATGTATGTTATCCTACATGCATGATTTCCGTTGAGTGACTTAGCTGGTGCATATATGACCACGCCATCTAAATAAAACTGGCAGGCCACCTCCTGCAACTTGTGGACTGTCTGAAAAGCAGTGGACCAAGGATTGAAACTTGGGTATATACCTATTTACTAGTATTATAAGCTTCATACGTTTTCGTAAAGTTTTTGAAAATTAGAAATAGTCCTAATGATACAATAGCTTCTTTTCCAATTTATTTCATTAGGGGCATAAAATCTGTGTGAAAATTGGTTCCTTCTAATCTCTCCCTTTTTGAAAACATTAAGCTCAAAATGACTCAGGAGATGGAGTTGATTGTACATTGATTGCACGGTTGGCGTGTTGTGTGATGTGATTGTTGTGTTCGAGTAAGACACTGATGCTGTTCCCGGTGCCCAAAAAAGTGCTATATAAAAGGAAGTTTATTTACCCTTTCAAAAGATGTATCTACTGCAGTAAAATGTGTTACTATCAGTCACACAATGAGATAACATTAACATATACATTTTATAATAAATACCCATAAATTCAGTTGTAGAAATGCATTTAATATCTATTTTTGTATAGAAATGTGCTTTTTAAGGAAGTAATTATTGATTTGGGTAATGGTTAATAGTGATAGCAATAATAGACTGGTGGTTTTGTGAAGCAGGCTCTGCGTATGCATGTACCTCCTCTGCTGTCTGTGCCTTTGATTTTTATTATGCAGCTCTCCACATATACTGCTTTGCAAACTGCATGTATAACAGTGCAATTGCGTATTTGTATATATTGCAGACACGATGCATTTTACACTTTGATTACATTTCCACATTAGCCTCATATTGTATTGTAAGCCCTGGAGCATGGAGTCGTTGTTGCTTAGGTCAGCACTTCAGCACACGGTGGCTGCAGAAATATAGGGGGAGGAGGACATGCAGGAAAATATTTTTGCTTTTTACTCTCTGTATGGGTCTTTGGCAGAGATGACCATGGCAGAAACAAGAGAAGAGGAGCGAGAGCTGGAAAGATAAAAGCTATATTAATAACAGATCATGGTTAAGAAGAATTTACTCAAAATTTGGAGAAAGTAAAAAAGTGATCAGGTTACTGGCAATGACAGCTCTTTTAGAGCATCAAAGTGATGCTACAGCTGCTCATTTCAGCAATCATATATGAACTGTTTGGAGGGGAATTATGAAGTTACCTTATTTTTGTTGATCTTGGTTACTTTCACAGTTAACCTTTTTTCGTCTGTCTGTACGGAGGTGTGCAGTTAAGAGACTGGAGCTGATTATGCCCTGTGTGTGTGAGAGAGAAAGACAGGTTGCACATGTACACATCCACTGTATTTGGCTCTGATTTTGCCGAGCCCAGCTGCATGATAAAGTCAGCAGTGTGTGCGTGTGTGCATATGTTTGTGTGAGTGCATGCCAGCAGAGGTTGACAGTGACGTCTGAGGCTGCAAGCTGTGGAGGAGAGGCAACACGTGAGGGAAGCTCCCTGCCTTCCTGCTCCACTTCTGACCCTGCTGCTATCAATCAGGCCTTGAGAGGAGTAGAGAGAGGGGGGCAGGCATGAGCAGAGAGGAGAGTGGCTGAGAGGAAAGGAAGAAAATAAATGGAGAGACAGAGTGGGAGGACAGAAGAGGAGGAATAGATAGTGGGGCCTAGGCTCTAGGCTTTTCCAAAGGGCAACATTTCTGTTATATTTGCTACAAAATCCATACTGCCAGGACAAACAGAAAAGGACAGTTTCACAGGTATAAAAGTGTTGATTTGATGTGTGCATATTGAACTTAAATGCATGCACAAATTATTTCTAACTTAATTTTCTCATTAAATTCAAGTTGCCAGCATGCTCTAATCTCGGGCGATTGCATAGTTCTTCCACTTCTTCCAGGCTTGTGTGTTTATGATATATCCCATCCAAAACAAACAGTTCTCACAAGCTTCTGTATGTGTATTAAAATTTTAATGTTTGGAAGCCAGCAGTCTAATATAATTAATGTAACAGAAGAATAGGCATGAACCATTCATAGTCTACATGACTATTTTCAATGAAGGGCTAAAAAAAAACTGCCAACAGCACAACCATCATGAAACACGACGCAGCCCCTGTCACTATTTCATTCTGCCAAATTCATTCGGTTGACTAGATCAAAGACTCTGAATAGTGGTTGACTCACTGCCAAGTGGCTAATGTAATTGACAGACTTGTCCTTTTAAAAGCCAAAATTTCCCTGCGTTTTACTGTTTCCATTCCAGGAAGCAGAGTGGTAAGAGGGAAACCAGAAGGTGTTAGTGGCAACAGGTGGGCAGACAAATAACAGACCTGTCCAAATGTCGCTCATGTCGCCTGTTTTCCTTTTAACTCTCACACTTGAAAGCCGGCTGATGCTTCCGAAGTTTAGGTTAGGGTTCATTTAATCCTCTCTAACTGTGCTGCTGGACCTGGCGTTCTGTTGTGTGTTCTTCGTCATTTCCCCTCTGTCTCATCCATCTTACCACTCTAACCGTTCTGTAGCCATTTTGTAAAAAATGAAGAATGTAAAATATTGAAATTTGAAGTGCGTGAAATGGCAAAGCCACATTCATGCCTTGGTCTCCCGTCCAGCTAACTGGCTGATGTATTGACAGGCTGAGCAGACAGACAGTCGCACACTGAGAATGGCTGTAAGAAAAATCAATGGAAAACACCAGGCAAGGATGGATGAATTGCTCCATTTTTTGCCACTGAGTGGGCTTTCTCTCTCTCTCTCTCGCTCTCTCTGCCTCAATGATTATCTTTCTCCCTTTGTGATTGTCTCACAACTTGTTTTTCTGAATCACCAGTTATCACATGCTACACATGATTATTTATCCGCAGCTTTCTATATGTACACATAACAAATCTGTCAGTTTGCTCTCTGCCCATCTTTCTGTTCCCCTTTATCTTTTCCTTTTTCTCTATATCAGCAGGCATGTACAGTTGCTTTGTATTCATCACTTCCATTGTATTGGCATGATGCTATCATGTCTTCTTCCTTTTCTGTTTTTCTTTGTTGTTTCTGTCCATTTTTTCTCACATACTGGTAAATCTCTCTGTGTCACTCCTTCTGGTCTGTCTTTTTGTTTCTCCCCCTCTGGTTCTCCCTCTGTCTCCCCTCTGTCTTTTATTCCTCTCCCCCTGTATCGCTCTCCTCTCTCCATCTGTTAATGCTGTTATGGCAATGAGTGGGTGTATAGGGAGGAATGGATCGCGTGTGTGTGTGGGGGGAGGTGGGGGGGGGGATTCTGCCAGTTGGATAGAGGGAAAGGGAGGTGGATGGCGGCTGAGAAGGGGGAGGAGAGAGGCTGAAGGGGGTAGAGTTGTTATGGTGATGAGATCTTCTTTGTGTTAGGTTGCCAAGGCAACTTCAGGCGTACACTTGATACAGTCACCCTCACCACCACCCCCAACCCCCCCCGCCCAGCCACATGACAGTAGGGAGAGCACTTCACACATTGTACACTCAGACTTACACACCCACTCAGTGAAACACACAAAAACACGTGCACACACATACATTTTTTTTTATTATATCCACCTGCTCTTGACAGACAGAACTTATTTTTTCTTTTTTGCAACAATAGATGATTCATTTTCAAATTTGACAAAACTTCAGGACTAAACACGTGCTGATGAAACTACTTTATTCATGCTTTTAGTCTGAAACACGGCTCAACGAAAACAACTCAATGATGTTCATCCTACCTTCTTGACGTTTCCCCACAATCACAGAGCTAACACGCTGAGGTGATTCATTAGTTGCATCTACGCTACAGTATGAGTATTGTATGGTAACCTGAACCTCGTGTCTTAACAGGGAAAATTTAGACCAAGTAGCAGTAATATAAGTGGTTGTACATCTCAAACAAATCCTTTTTCCTGTGCGTGAGCTGCTTTGTTTGGGTCTTTATGAAGATCTTCAGTTCTCTGTGTGCATGTGTTTTTGTTGGTCTTTGTGCCTCTTTGCTGGTACCTGCAGCGATCTGACCTGCTCATGAGTTTAATGTGGATCAAGACAAATCATTTTAAGCAGTTTGGAATGTGTCCTCCTGGTAGGTGGTCACCGTCCAGATAATAGAGTTTTAAAGGAGAGGGGGGGCTGTGTTGAAGTAAACAAAAAAGCTGAACATTTGAATTGGCAGAGGGTAAATATTATGTTTTTGAAATGATGAGACGCTTTCGTTTCCCAGGTGATGTTATGGTGTCTGAGAATTAACCCGCTTGAGGGCCTGTTGTGGTTTTAAACATTTCATTTCATTTATCATAGACTGTTTACAGCAACTGCTACGTGAAGCTACAGGAGAGATAATCGTATTTTCGTACCTTTCGAGCAAGGATTGTTTTCAGCTAATATCACCGAACTGTGAAAAATCAACCCTCTGCTTCAGTAGGTAATTAATGACAGTGAACAGCATGTTATCTTTCCTGAAGCCATCATTTTCTTTACAGGAAATGAGAGAAAAAAAGAGATAGAATAACATCCAACAAAGGTCCCTGTCCGAATGCAAAGTGGGGACGTTCTCCGTCATAGTTGGTGCGTTAACCCCTCGACCACCAGTGTTTTTCAGCAATGAAGGAAGAAGAGACATTTAGGTTTAAATGGGAGAAAAGAGGGGGGGGGGGGCATCAGCGAAAAGATAACTAGTGATTAATGGATGGGAGAAGACTCTGAGATGTTACAGGATGTTGGAGGATCATTTTAAGATGCGAGTTGCTTATTTTCCCATGAACATTTCCGCTATATCCTTATTTATCTGATTGCTTTTTCTGTATTGAACTTGAATCAAGTCAAGCGTGAGACAATTGGAGTTAATTTGAACTGGCATACACCTTATTTATTTTATTATTTTCTGGTCACATTCTTCTTTGTTTTTTTACATGTGCCAGAGACAGGGAGGGCAAAGATAAGGTCCAGAAGTTTTTGCTGAATCTCATTTGCATCGCCTATATGATATGTCAATATAATGGAATATATCAGTCAAGCTGCTTGGTATCCAAATTATGATGAGGATAGTCATCCAAATTATGACGAACATAGTCATAACTTGGATACCATGCAGCTTGGCTGAGCTGGCATTAGCGTAGAGTAGAAAACATGAAGAGAAAAGCAATATAAAAACAACCGAAGTCTCCGTTGAATCTTTAAAGTGTTTCTTGATGTAAAAGCAGAGGAGATTCTCTAGTTGTTGTTCTAGTCGTTACTTTGACACTGTTCATTCATATTGGTATCATATACTGGTTACATCCTCACATAAGTAAACAACACAGTGTCTTAGAAGAAAGTCTACGTGTGACATTTTATAGTTTAGCATGGGTCTGCCGTGTAAGCATGATGGCAGTTGCCTGCTAACGTGTTACTTACTGTGTGTCAGTGTTGAACGGGAGGTTCATATTTGTTAATCATTGCTACATGGATATTGACTCATGTCGGTCATAAACTGGTTAAAACATTAAATAAGACAATCTCTCAGGCCCACAGTCTCATCTTGTCACAATCTTCAACAACCAACTTCAAAGGACCCCTCTATATCTTGATGTTAAGGAGATAAAACAGGAGAGTAGACTCTGATCCAAAAGAAAAGATGCAGGGAGGAAAAGCAGTCATGAAGCTTTGGGAGCAGTACAGTGGTGGAAGGTCTGTTCTTTTGGGACAACTGAGGGGGCGAGGTATACTATAATGACAGCAAGGGGTAGCTGCAAAATCCAAGAATAGTGAGCATAATTGCCAGAAGGATTTCTAAAGAAGGACTACCACAGCATTTGCTTTAACCTACAAGTCCTTGCATATGCTTAAAAGGAAGATAAAACAAGAGAGGGACTTGCAGGACAAAGAATTGACTCCGTTGTAACTCCTCTCCTCCATTTTGGCTGTGGCTGTTCGGTTTGTCCGCCTGTCTTGTTTGAAAGCAGCCAAACAAGTTTTGGAGATTGACTTCCAGATCCTTAA
Source organism: Amniataba percoides (assembly GCA_037176925.1). NCBI lineage: Eukaryota > Metazoa > Chordata > Actinopteri > Centrarchiformes > Terapontidae > Amniataba > Amniataba percoides. The sequence continues at coordinate 6,570,613 of JBAJHX010000041.1, forward strand.
AAATCAAGTGAGTAGTTGACCGAAGATCTCCAACTTCTGGCCTGATACAGATGTGATGATGGAGATGAATACTGGCAAAGCTGTTGTGAGACAGTCGAGCAAAGTGAAGGAGACTCTTCAATGTAAACAGTGTATTCTTTGATTACTCGCCAGGAGTGGTAAACTATCTTTCAGAATAGTATATCTTGCAGATGTTTCTAATTCAGGAAAAGCAATCTTAAAAACTGTGAAAAAATGATTGATAAAGATAAAATGAGTCTGTACAAAACAAAAAAAAAAGTGTCTAGTAGCCGCAGAGGCCATTAAATTAACTAATTAACACTAATGCTGTTACTGTCAGAATCATTTCAAGTGTCCCTTGTATCTGTACTTGTAAGACATTTATTCATCTCTCAAATATTGATCTTATCATTCTGCTATTTGCTATAATTCACTGCGAAGTCCTGGCGCCCAGTACTGACATAAGTAGAATGGATCCTCTTCCTGTTTCTGTTGGACTAATGTTCATTTACATTAACCATGTAGTCTTCTGAGAAGCTAAGAGATTACATGCCTCTGCTTTGTGTAGAGCCAGTTGAACAGGCTGCCATTTAGGAGTGTTTAATAACGCAGTTTGTTTTTTCTGTTGTAACTCATTTGGCAGTTGTCATGTTGTAAATTCTTACTCTGTGTTTGAGCACCATTAAAAACGAATATATGGGCAGGCAGAGTGAGAGGCTGGGTTACGACTAAAGGAAAACGCCAAACTGAATATTTGTTATACTGTATTTTAGAGTTAACACATGAATACAAGTAGAATTAAAATCCACAAGTCACTCAACAAAATAACTTTGAACTAATGATTTGAGTATTCTCTGTAATTCCCTAAAATGAATAAAGACAGATGTGGCGATGTCCCTTGCAGATGCTGCAAAAATGAGTGTAGCAGTAGCTCAGACCATGCTTGGTCTGTGTTGAGTGATAGTAAGAGTGATCTCCATGGAGAGTAGTGCTAAACTGTGTCCATATCCCCAGGTGACCGGGGAAAGTGGTGTGTATGTGTGAGTTGCCCCCAGGCTCCCGACTTCACAGTCTCGATCTAATGGGCTCTGACAGGATGGTAATAAGGTAGCATTTGACACACACTGTGTGTGTGTGTGTGTGTCTGTGTGCGCAGCAGCAGTGAACCATGTTGATGCTGGCTAGTAACAGCCCAGTGTTAAAATGCAGGTGTTTAGGACCCTGAACTCGCCCTGTGTGTGTGTGTGTGTGTGTGTGTGTGTGTGTTTGTGAGAGTTTGAGAGAGAGTGAGAGTGTGTGTGGGTGTGTTAGCACCCTCTTACACACATTCACATGGTTAGGTTGCACTTATATGTACACACAGATGCTGCTCAAGGCCAGAATCTACACACTGTAACCGCACACACTGAGCATACACACTCTCGCGTCTCTGCCTCTGCTCTGATGTATACCATCTAGTGTCAAATGCAGAGCACTGAAATCATGACCAGAAATTAAACTCAATTACTGCTGCTGTTAAGACATTTCCAGGAAGCATCATGTGCCTTGCACAGGATGTTTTCCACTTTGGTTTCATGTTGTTACAACATAAGTTAAACCTGGGCTCTGCGTCATCTGGCAAAATGATACATGAAGAATATTTTATTACAGAGCTCCACCATTTAAATGAAGCAAGGAAATGTGAATTGATTGCTGATCGCCATAAAATCATTGTCCTTTTAACTGATTTGAAACATTTTCACCATGTGTGCTGTTACAGAATATATAGAACTTATCTAAGTCAGTGTTTTACTAGCAAACTGCATTTGTAAATCAAGTCTAAAGACTCACCTCGCCCCAGAGTCTATCGAAGGCTTGCTAGCAACAGACTGGTGTATTGGCCTCTGCTCACGGGGCTCAGTTGGGCACAGCCTGAAAAAACATAGTGGGGCTGCTGCCATCTGGGCTTAAAACCAGCGGAAGGAAGTGGTCGCTCCAAATGAGCCTGGAAAACCATCAGAAAATGGATAGAAGAAATGAGTTGTTTAACTGCACATGACTGGTAACCCACTAACCTAAAGAATAAAAATGTATAAAAAGTATATTAAAAAAATGTTTACATTGGATGCTGAAGTGTTTCATTGTTGCAAGTAGATTGGGGTTAGGCTGTTAATCAGCTTAATATCCTGATTGCAAACATCCCTGTGTACATGGATTATTCTGCATATTTCTATAGAACATTTTTTCTCATAAAAGGATCATATATTTATGCTAAATGTATTCTTCCCTGGTTAATAATCAAGCCTCTCGTGTGCTATATTTATCACAGTTTATGACCTTTGTTCATGTAAGAGGCATGTGATGTTCTGATGGTGCAAAATGTTTTTTAAAAAGGCATTTCATTTTGGTATTACATAGAGCCTATGTACAAGGTTGGTCAGAGCACCAGAGTATCAAGGCTCAGTTGTTTGTTTGTTTGTGTTTTTCATGTGATTATGTTTTTACAGCATATATGGTAACATTTGTAATCTCTGTGGCAGACATCACTGATTGGAGTATTCAACAGACCTCCTGGTTTTGCGTTTTGCTTTTTTAAGCTAAATCTTAAATCAGAAACATTGGATGTGCCATCCTGGTACTTCATGAATATTAACAGCAGCTGTGTGCTGAAACAGCTCGAGGCAGGCGACACTGGCAAAGACAAGTGTGCTTATCAGCCTCAGTCATTATATATAATGATGGACATGGTGTAATGAAGCCGCACTGTAAAATATTTAATACCAACATATTTATCCCTTATTATCCACTGCTAATATTAACTTTCATGTGTAGAAATAAATATTCATTTTGCGATAGTGAAAATACGCCACCCCGCCATTCTCAATGAATCTTTTCGCTCATGTCGTCTTTCCTGGTTACACTTGGCCTCTCTTTGTTTCCCTTCATGTCTGCCTGTATCTTTGAGCGTGTCCTACTTTTTATCTCTTCACCTTTTGTTGCCTTTATCTGTTTGACTGTCTGTATCTTTTTCTCTCAGTGCCGGCTGTCTGCCTTTTTGTCCCTTTTCCTTTTCTAAATCCTCATCTTTCACTTCACTTATTGTCACAAACAGCAGAGCACATAATGATAATGAGGATTTGAAAGCAATCGCAAAATCGTATTAAACCTCATTATGTAAAAACAATGATGTTAATTTCAACTCTCTCTTGCTCTCCCCCCCCCACAGCTCCACCACCCAGCAGATTCAACAGGAGAGTGTCAGGTAAGATCTGTGTGCGTGTCCACCGGTATGTGTCTGTGTATATGCATGTGTTTGACGTCATGCTCCTTAAGTGTAATCCACACCAGGGACAGCATTGCATACATCACTGCCTAAGTGGCTCAGTCACAGCTTGTGTGTGCGTTATTGTGTGTGTCATGCATGCTCAAGTAGCAGACTTACTAATTTGTGTGTCTCTGTCACTGATGTCAAACACTGTTCAGGCAGTGTTTTCATAATGAGAGTATTTGCGTATGTCATGGATGTAAACCATTTTTAATAAGAAGCACTGCTCTGTGTTTTGGGTTTTGTGTGTCTGCGCTCTCTCTGCTTCTGTCTTGGCATCTGTATTTGTGTGTGTGTGTGTTTTCTCACGCTTCATGGTACCCATCTAGTGTTTACATATGAGTAATCGAATGTCGTCAGCCGTCACAGAGAGCTGCACTTTGATTAGGCTCTGGGTGTGTCAGCTGATGTTTATCTTTACTGGTTGTCCCACTGTCACTGTTGACCCTGCTGTCTGCACCGCAGTGCCATGAAGCTTTGGTGTGGAGTATGTGTGCTGTTAACTTATGCAACTTTGTTGTACTTTTTCATAGCTGTAACATCCAGTTATGTAGAGTTCTTTGGTGTTATGATGTGGTAAAAGTGGTTTGAAGTTTCTCTGTTTACTAAACTGCTGTGTGGTAAAAGTAAACCTTCTTTCTGGTTATGTTGGAAGACATAATGATCCTTTTTGAGCCCTGTAGAGAATTTGTGTTGTTACAACAACAAAGATCGAGCGTCACTGCCATGCTTCTCAGAGATATTACTTCATTTTTCTGATTTAAAAAGTCAAATTGAGTTAACTGAATTTTATCCATAGAGCCCAATATCACAAATCATAAATTTGTTTTAAAGAGCTTTAAAATCTGTACTGGAGACGATGCCTCAGCTCTTCGACCCTTGATTTGCATAATGCACACCAGATATGAACCGATTGAGAGATCTGAGGATCCCAGACAACTTTTCAGCAAGTAAAAATAGTGAGCCAATTTCAGCGTGTCCTTAAGATGTGTTTGAAGATGGGCACACTTTGGCCTATACCCGCTCTTGTCATTGAGTCTTGTAATGTGCAATCTCCCATTGTTACAGTGCACAGAGATGCAGTAGATATTGTGTGTTCAAATTCAACAAACTTAGTAATGTTACTGAGTGAACAATCAGATTACAAAAACATACATAGATTGTAAACAAATATGAAGAGTAGATTAACTTCATGTGTCGCCGAACAAGTAGGCTTGCAGAGTGAAAACAGAAGACAAGAAAAGAGAGGGAGAAAAGAGAGAGAGCTTAGGCCCCCAGCTGTGCTTTGGGATGCAAACAAACAGAGGGTTAAAGAGATCCAGTGATTTTCACAAGATTTACAATATTCTCATCGGCATTGATGAGAAGTACTAGGCTTAATAGATCCACTGAAAATGAGAACAACCTGCTGGACAGATAATGGTAGAGAAGAATTTTTGTCTTTTTCTCACAGAGATACCCTGAAAATATGAAGACTTGTTAAAGTAAAAAAAAAAAAAGTCCATATTTCATGCTTGAAGATGGAAGCAGCGGTTACAAATAACAGGAGTGAGGTGTGGGGTAGTTTTACAGAGTGAATGAGAAAGCAGTGCAGTGCAAATTATGTGGCAGGGAGTTTGCTTTTCACACATCCACGTCAGGGATGCAGTTTTATCTCAGCAAAAAAAAAAGTGTCCACATTGCTGCTGCTGCTATTAAATTTTTTTTAAAAAGGCAGACAATTCAACAAAATTCGACACATGGGCCTCAACAATCGACTCTCAAAGTCCTGTGTCGTTCCCATACCTACCCTTTACTTTATCATCTCTGTTTGCAAACAGGAGAAACACGCTTTGTGTTTTGTGTCTTGCTTTCCAGGGTTGATTTGGTTTGGTGTGTGTCTGATGTGTCCATAGATAATCAGTCAGATAGACAGAACAAGATGTCACTGATGCACTTGGAGTGCAGTTTCACAGCAGCCCGTGTGCATTGCAGTGTCTGAAACAACAAGGTCTGCAATGTGCGATACCATCTCTGAGAGGCTTCTAATTTATTGTTGTTCATTGAGTTGCTTGTTGCACCTGGACCCACACAGTGATGTCATAGTGTACATCACTGCAGTAAGTTGAGAGGTCTTACGTGGGGTAGTATTAATGCAGGACTACTGTATTGTGTTGCATTACACTGTCTAGGTGTTTCTGTTGTTGTGGTCACTGAATGTTCAATAGAGTAAAATAAGAGAACAATTCATACATCAGTGAGTTAGCGTTAGTTAGTTGTTATTTGCATGTTTTATGCGTTTCTCTGAGTTAACAGAGGAACTTCTTTTTACTCTGTCCAAGAAATATATAAGAAGAGATCCATTGTGTCAGATATAGAGTGATGTTGAAAACCAACAGGTACATCAAATATACTCCTGACTTGTCCCAAATAAGTTAAAAGGAAATGGATACTCTCTAATATTTCATTAAAGCTATAGTTGGTAGAATTGAGAGGAGAGTGGACTTTAAAATTTGAGCTCCTCCCACCACATCACTTGGTCTTATTTCTTTCTTATGGCTTCATTGCATCTGCTCTTGTAACTTTTGTTACATGTAAACTGTTTTTGACAAAGGTTAGATGGGTGTTTTCTCTCAGATACTCTATGTAATCATGTCACGTGGCCTGAGGTGCAGCAGGGGCAGACAGGGCAGCCAGTTTTACTACAGTATATAGTTTGTGTTTTAGTGGTATTTGCCCTTGTTTTGTGTGTGGTCACGTTTATAACCACTTAATGTAAAATAAACTCTTCAAAGTTTTAACAAGTTGCTTTTCGAGTGCGTTTTGAAGTCCCCTCAGAGAGCTGCCCATTCAAGGCGTTGCTTCTGTCAGATGTGGTGACAGTGACAGCCTGATGATTATAATAATAATGTAAATATTATTTACAGACACACCTGGCGTGACTATCTCTTGGTCTGACTACAGTCACCGCCACCATGATCACTGGGGAGTCTGTATAAGTTAGGGAAGCGTCATGATATTCACATTTATATAGTTATAGTTTTTCTAAGGGAAAAAAAAAGTAGTTTCCAGTTAACAGTGAACTGTGAATGTGCTTCAGTTGTTGATGAATTTGCCTTTTGGCTATGATGCTCATTTTCACAGAAATATAATTTCTATGAATTTTTGCACATTACCTTATTTGAATACATGCAAATAGCACCGGAGAGGTACAGAGGTACATTTCACCCCTTGTGGGTGCTTGGAGAATGACTTGTGCAGTACAATCCTTCTTTGAATCTGCACGCTGCATTCTGGAAGGGGGACAGCATCAAATAGGAATCAATGTTTTCTTACAGGAGGAACATTAGGCCACAGTCATATGCACAATTTACTTTCTTTGGCTAAAAACAAAGTGAAAATGATAACTTGATTACATATTTACATTAGACTTTTCACACTGCCCTGTTGCAAGTGGAGAATGACTTGTAAACAAAAGCATGTTTTTGTTTCAGTGTTTTCAGGGATAGATAAAGGTTTTGGCAGTGTGGGGTCGAACAAAAACATTCAATTCCTGTCTTGATTCTTCATGCCAACCACATGTCGAAAACATCTGTCTTCATACTTACAACACAAATATTTTTGGAGCTGGTATTTTAGGATTGCACTTGGTCACTTGTTTAGATATGTTCTACTTGTTAATTTATTTCACTACTTATTCGGCTCATTGTATTGACTTGCCCAAGAAGGCCGAACTAAAGGGATTAACAAGTTGACGTTCCAGAGGTCACACTGCTGCAAACATGATCGGAATGAAAGCTGAGAGACAGAACATTACACACATTCAGACACACACGTTCTCTCTCTTACACATGTCTATGCATTTCGTGATCAATGTCATGTGAGAAGTGGAGGGTGTCTCTACCGAGCTGGAGGAAACACAGATGCATAGTGACAATTTGAAATGACCTTGTCAGTGTTTGTAATCCAGTGTGGTAAAACATGTCGCTGTGCATGTGTCATTTCCTCACTTCTGGGCTCCTTCAGTGTCCTGCAGTAATGATGTCCTCTCTTCCCCCTCCTGCAGGCCGCCGCCTCATTTTGTGTTATACAATATCTTCCTCGCTACTCGTGTGTGTGCTTGTGTAACATCTTACCTTTCATTGTATATTGTTTGTGTGTGTGTGTGTGTGTGTGTGTGTGTGTGTGTGTGTGTGTGTGTGTGTGTGTGTGTGTGTGTGTGTGT
>JBAJHX010000041.1:6583215-6610473 GCA_037176925.1 Amniataba percoides
ACACACACACACACACACACAGTAAATCCAAAGGCCTTTAATGGGGTATATTCTGGTGCATTTTTACAGTCTCTTACAGAGCTGCAATGTTGAATTTCATGCAGTTAAGTTAAACACACTTCTCTAAGTGAACAATTGCTTCATTGCCTGGAAAGTGTTTATTAGTAAAAGATAATGAATAGATCAACTATTAATTCTACGATTTTTAATGTTGTGTCAGTACATTTCTAGCTGCTCGTCTCACTTTTTCAAAATCCTTAAAGACAAACTGTAAATTATTTTTCCCCCTCAAACAGTCTCTTAAGGATTGCATGGTGAGCTGCTGTTTGTTGTGCTCTGATGCTTGGACATGTTAAGAATGGAGCTCTGTTATCTATGAATGGAGCCGTGCTCTGCTCGGGTGGTTTATGCTGCTTCAGCGCCTCCCTGTGGCAGAGCAAAGGAGGACCAGCAACACTCAGTTAACACTCAAATCTGCCTTTTGGAGACGTGTGTTTACTTGTGTTTGTTTACCCTAGGACCGTGCCACATTTCGTAGGCTCATTGTGAAGAACAACGCCAAGAAGAGGAAGATGTACGAGTGTTTCATTGAGTCTGTGCCCTTACTCAAGTCACTGGAGGTAAGTTTTTTGTTGGAAAATCCTGTCACTGCATCTTTATCTTCCCCTCTTCTTTAGAGTATAGGTTATCTCTCAGTGTGCGCTCTTTTTTTTTTTTTTTTTTTAAATAAAATATACACAACACAATGGGGCAAGAATGCATGAAGGGACCAGTAGAGGGTTTACATGGCCATAATGCATAATTAGCGTCACAATTCTCTCTACTCCCGTGTTTTTTGTCAACCTCCCTGTTTACCACTCTCTCTCCATCCAGGCAACAGAGAGGATGAAGATAGTGGACGTATTAGGAATGAAGCAGTTCTCAGATGGTGAGCGTATCATCACACAGGTAAGACACGCAGCTGATGTGCTTCAGGGAGAGAATGACTCTAACACTGAAATACTCCTGTACTACACACAAATACAGCACACAACTCCGTTTGAATGCATTTAGAAGTTGTCTTTTTATTTTCTCCACAGGGAGACCAGGCTGACTGCTTCTATATTGTAGAAACTGGGGAAGTCAAGATCATGATGAAGAGTAAAGTAAGACACTCCTCCTCACCTTCTTTGTTTCTTGACATCACATCTTTGCATGTTTACTCTGCAGATGGATGTACAGTGCATCCCTCAGAGGTCCATGTGGGTGAATACATTTTCAGCTCTAACCTACATCTTTCCAAGAGTCACTTGTTCATTGGTTCAGCTGCTATGTAAAGATCCAGTTGGATGAAAGAAGGCCAGATGACATAAATGATTCAGCCTTTTCAGAGACTGATGAGAATTAAAAAACGTCCCTGATTTGGGAATATGCAGAGATATAAAAAGCTGATTATATACTTCTACCAGGTACATTTTGTGCAGAACATTTCAACAATGACAGTCCACATTCCTCAGCACCAGCCACCGGAGAAGTGTTTCCTGGTTTTGCCTAGCAACAGCGGGAATCGCAGTCGTCTGCTGTGGGGGAAAAAATGAGGCACTCAGTGGTTCCTAACCTTTAATCCTCTCCTCTCTTCCTCTATCCCTGCAGACAAAGGCGGATCATGCAGACAATGCGGAGGTGGAGATAACGCGCTGTAACAGGGGTCAGTACTTTGGGGAGCTGGCCTTGGTCACTAACAAGCCCCGGGCAGCCTCGGCCTACGCAGTGGGTGATGTCAAGTGTTTGGGTAAGACGAAATGCACTCCGACAGACTCGTTAAACGCATTTTTCAGCATCGATGCCACTGCTGCTCCCAAGAAAAATGCTAATTAAGTCAGATGTGCATATAAAGTAGCTTTGTTCCAGCATTCAGCTTCCAACAATGTCAGGGATTGTGTCACTTGAAACGCAAATACTGAACACGTTTTTGTGATTGTAGCATTGTTCAAATTGTTTGAGGGCTGAGTTTTTGTTCTGTGGATTGTTTTAAACAAAACCCTGATATATTGTTAAAACCCTAAAACTACTCAACCTTACAATAATGTCTTTGGTATAAATTTTCCACTAATTGAACTGTTACAGGCAATTTACTGTGAAATATCAAGTGGCATTTGAGCTTTATTTAATTCAGTATTGGTGTTTGGCTCTCTTTGTCTGTCATCACCTCATATTTTTTGATGATTGAAGGGCACCCACTGATAATTTTGCTTTTGAAGTGGGTGCAGTAATTCAGGCTCTACAGCTGATGAGCAGCTCTTCACTTTTGAAAATGAACACAGGATTTTTAAACAGCTGGTCATGCTTCTTATCACTCTCTCTGTCATGAAATCTGCGTGTGCTTTTTTTAAATAGCTCTAATTGCACAGCTTATTTTTTCCTCGTAGATGAAGTGTCACTCACTCTTTCTGCTCCCCTGTGTTCTCCTCTTCAGTATTAACCATGCACACAGCACACTCTCACACCTGTCTGTCTCATCTTTCACTGTACTTTGTTTTTGTACTTACAAGCACAATAGCTTGTCTTGAACAGCTGCTCAGCTTTAAAGCAAAGAGAAATGTCACTCAGCCGTTCTGCTGCAACAGATGCAGTCTGTTGTACTCTCGTCTTTCTCCCTTTTGTACTGTGGCTGTCAAAGAGGAGCAGGATTGAGGCTCCTCTGGGGCTTTATAATGACTTTAAAGATGGGACCAGGAATGTCTCTCTACCTGTGTCTAACACATGTTCATGCACAAAAAAGTCTGCCTATTTTTATTGCTGTGTTAAAAACATTTCAGTGTTGATTCAAACTGTTGCTTCAAAGCAACAAATGGATGCTGAAAGAGGATGTTTGAAGATGTGAGCTCAGACATCTTAGTTTTTGTGAGTGTGTTATCCAGCAAATGCTCTGGATTGGGCAATTATGTGTTTATGTTTTTTCACCTCTACACAATCACGTCTAATCTGTCTCTCTCTGTGTCTCTGCAGTAATAGACGTGCAGGCATTTGAGCGCCTCCTGGGCTCCTGTAAGGAGATCATGAAGAGAAACATCGCTCACTATGAGGAGCAGCTGGTGGCCCTGTTCGGCTCCAGCATGGACCTGAGAGACTGAGCCTCCCACATCACCCTCCGTGCCTTCTATCACATACACACACACACACACACACACACACACACACACACACACACACAGACATATGTCCTCTTTGACACCATGCAGTGGCTATACAGACTCATAACAAGCTTTACATAGGTCGTCCAAACACATGAGAAATTGTACTCGGCTCACCTGCAAGTATATAAATGCCCACACACATTCTCACACATACATGTACACGTACACCTATGTCGGCACTGAGAGGTGCCCACTTTACTTAGTCTGCTCACCCTGCACATACTAGCTCAACACACTCCTTGATAAGCTCACTTTCTAGATGCACATACCCACAGACACACATGCCCACAGACACACACTCAGAAGTGTGTGAAGGCCACCCACCTTGTTGCTTGAGCCAACTGCAACCTCTCGGTATGAATGTCTTTGCTGCTCTGACCTTATTACAGGTAATGCAGTGTAAGGACATGGAATACACACACACATGCTGACATGCTCCATACATGTTAAAAACACATCACCATGCTTCATATGTGCAGGCTTAAACAACTTAACGTTGTTCCAACAAGCCTCAGCAAAGGGCACATGATTTTACAAACATATGTGCACGCACACACATAAACACACACACACACACACACACACACACACACACACAGACAGGGGTACAGATACTCAAAAACACATAGGTTACCACACTTGCAAAAACGGACACATTGTGGTAAAATGGAGACGAAAAACTTTAAAAATCTCTGAAATGGAAAATGAATCAAAAATGCAAAAAAAGAAAAAAGTTTAAAGAAGACAGATAAGTTTTAGAAATGTTTTATGAAGATAAAAAACAGAAGCTTTGATAAAATATTATTTAAATAAAAAAAGTGTTTCCTCTTTGGGAGGCCGGGGTGCAGAACTTTGTGGGCTCGCTCCATTTCTTCCTCTACTGTTGTTGATTGAGTTGAGTTGAGTTAGTGCTGGTGATTATTGCAGTACCGCAGAAGAAGCAGTGAAAACAATAACAACCCTATGTTTTCTGGGCCATTGTTATTCTGTCATTGACACCACAATTCATTGTATTGAATTAATTATTAATGTATTGTTATTATATATTCATTTATTATTTTTGTTTTACTTTGACCAATTCTGATCAAATTCACCATCCATCTCTGACAAAATGTTAAAACGTAAAAAAAATTCTAATAAAAACAGTAGTGCTTATTTCTCCTTGATTATCCTTGAATGAGTTGTCCTGGATAAAAAAATTGAAAAAAAAATAAAGAAAACATTTTGTTAAAAATCCTGTCTCTCTGTTGAATTTCTACTCCGACTCAGCTAACCGCTTCAGTGGCATGTGTGTGGAAAATGTGGAAAAAAGTTTTTTATTTTTAAGGGATTCAGTCGTGAACTTTACAGTCGTTCACAAATGCAGTCGTATGATTAAATAAAACACCTCACAGAGTAACAGCCCTGCAGTAAATATCAGTCACTGTAGTTTATTGTTAGAAATGCAGCTATACAGATGAAACAAACTGAGTGATGATTATCGTGTTTTGTGGATGCATTTAAACACTCGGCTGAATATAATCTGTGCTGTGGGCTGCAGAGCTGCTGTAATCTGGTGTGAAGATGGATGTAATACCACTCCCGTCCGCAGGGGGAGCAGACATGAGCGGCCTGAACACCAGCAGCACCTTTTCCCTCCTGCTACCACAGAGTTTGAGCACTCTGCAGAAACTGACTGCGGATCAGATGTTTCCGGTGTCGTGTGTCACTCTGGCCTCTCTGTAACATGTGAAGCAGACCGGAGGCCAGCTGACGGCCCGACACGAGCTCAGAGGAGGAAGAGACCCGCGAGGACGGAGGAGCAAAATGTAGGTAACACACCGGAGAGAAACCGGCGAGCAGTGTGTTTGTTAGCTGATGAGCAGAGAAGTTTTGAGACGTTTAGCTGAATGAAGCTGCATGAGCAGGTGGAGCTGAGAGTCACACACACACACACACACACACACACACACTCTGTGACGTTTCCTTACATGGACACACCAAGTTTCTCGTCAGCGGATGAAAACGCCCCTGTGAGCAGCAGCATGTCTGTCGCTGAATGTTTCATCTGGCGTGTTAATGGGACGTGATATTTGATAATATCGAGTAAAACTAATAATGTTTTTAGTAAACACAGCGCAGAGGAGTCTACTCACTGACAGCACAAAGTGAAAACTGCTCAGAAGTTTGACCAAAGATGCTTTTTATAGTTATATAGTTTATAGTTTAATCATTTCACAGCAAGTGTGATTAAAAAATGTGCAAAGGTTTGTCTGATCAGGAGCAGGACTGATGACTGAAGTCAAATCAGAGCATGGACCTGATGCTGGCATCAGCGTCAGCAAAAACACTCCTGGAAACAGGAAAACTACATGAAATGAAGAATTAAACTACAGAGAGACAGAAGTGTCTGAAGACAGACATACAGACACAGCAGAGACGTCAGATCGGTGCTGTCTGCGATGCCTTGGTGCCTTGCTCAAGGGCACTTCTCAACAAATTTAAAAATTAAAAAAAAAATTGGGATCCTCATTGTTGTCATGGTGATCTAAGAAACCCAGCTCTCGTTGAAATACTCCCAATCAGTCGATACATTAACGCTCTTTCCTGGTTTTCCAGCATCACAGAGGCCTGTTACTGACGGAGGTCAACGTCTGAAAAGAAATGCAGTGTGTGAACTTACTGGCACGTTGACCAGTCATTTTCTTTTCAAATGATCTGTCCCCTGACAATTTCCTGTTGCTTCTGTGTAACATCCTTTTTCTGCCCGTTGTGAGAATGTAAAATTGAGTCGCGTAAGCAGTACTGAGCTCACAACTGTTTGACAGCCGCTGCAGCTTCTCTTGGTGAGTTCGTATTTTTACTAACGGATCATTTGGATTATAGCATTTTTATAAAAATTTCAGACTTGCATGGTTTCTTTTTAAACATCTGCGACCTCTTTGGTTACTTGTTAAGGTTAAATCAGCTCTGCACTTCTGTCTTCTGATGACTTCAGGCCGAAATGTTTCAGACTCTTAACCTGTGTAAACGCAGCATAAACAGGGTGATCTACATCCTACATGTATGACAGCATTTACTGTCACAACACCTCTATTTTAAAACGTGTTGGTTCACTTTGTGCCACATAAGGCCAACGTTTAGCTCACATCATGGTCAAACAACACAACATGACATGCTGCAGTATGACACCATCAGTGATGGTTTTATGTACTAAAATCACAAGAATAGGCATCAACAAGGTAAAACTAACCTGTTAGCCTGAACAATTTACAAACGTTACAAAACTTTATGGATTGACCATAGGACATGTGTCATAACTGCATTGCAATTCAGCCTTCTCAACAGTGTGGTAAGATGTGTTAAAGAAAGATCTACTTCCCCATTCATGGTGAAAGCGGTGACACATTTCATGTCTCCTCAATAAATACACCCAGAAATCTAAAAGGTGCACCAGCTGAACAACAATCTGACAATGCAAGAACAGGATAAAAAAAGGTGGACGTCCCAGTATTCATTGCTCACCCCTCCTGTCATTGATTTACTTTTAATCGTTACCTTCATGTTAAACGTCGGCTTTTCACCCAGTTGGGTCCAGCCAGAATTAACATGATGCGACAGTGATCCTTCACGGAGACAAAATACAGACAATTACAGGTTTTATTACTAAATCAGGCAGAGGTGATTAAAAGCTCTCAGCTCCAGTTCTCATATCTGCTGTCGTCAGTGTGATCAGTCATAATCGTGTATCTGCAGTAAGTGTTAACTCGTTAGCAGAAGTCAGGTCATTAATTCTGCTGAGCCCACATGTGAACACGCGGACGCTCGTATGAGTACATGTAGACACTCACACTGTTAACGTAAAAATGTTCTCGCACTGCACATTTAAGATGAAGTAAGTGTGATTTTACATCTGTAAGTTGGTCCTAACTGTGGTTAACAGTAGAGGGCGAGTGTTGGCGTTCACTAACGAATCAGCACGCACGCACACACACACACAAACTTATCTGCTGTGTCACAGAGGCGTACATGCAGCCTCACTGATCAGTACATAAACACAGTTTATCCTACAAAAAGTGGTCATTAGAAAAATTCTCTATATTGTTTGGGCTTCACTTCTACCAGGCTCAGTTTAATGTTTGTTTGCTCAAAAGGATGCGCTCATGCTGACTGTCCATAAAACATACACACAGAAGGTCAGAATTATGAAATAGAGCTGAAACAATGACATGATTGACAGATTGATTTTTGGACTTCTGCTGATGACTGACTGAACACCGACCCTGTCCTGTCCATTGATGAGCAAGGCACTCAATCCCAACAGTAGCAAAGCTACACTTCAGTGTAGTGCAGGATCACAGTCTGTTGTAGACACAGCAGGGGGGCAGTAAAGGTTGTAGTGGAAACAGAAGTACAGACAAAGGTCAGATGCAGATCAACACTTCAGTTTTTATCTCGCTGCATGTGTGTCCTCTTAACAGCTGTACTGAAGGAGCTGTCAGGACACTGCACCTATTTAACTTATGTAACACTTTTATCTGTATCTAAATCTGTATTTAACAATAATGACATGTAATGGTAAAAGCAGTGCACATTTAGCCTAAAACAATGAATATGTTGTAATTTGTTGGTTCAGTGAATGCTTGGTGTTGCAGGGTTATTACATTGGGTTTGTTTCTGACACAGACTTATGTTAGCTGTCAAAGCAGTGTTAAACCATTTGTGTAGAGAAAATGTTCTTGAGTTCCATCTTTGATCACTTGAACTTCCTCCTTCAGACTAACTGTTGTGTCATACAAGCTGCGGTCAGATTAGCCACAGAATTAAGGAACTGCATCCGCAATCTACTAATATTTTAACCTTCAGTGTACGAGGTGATTAAAGACTGACTTTAGTTAAACCCTGATCACCGCAGGTCTGAACCTTTATCCTCAACGACCTCCAAACCGGAGAGTGGAGACGAGCGGACCCTCCTGCAGACGAACTCAGCCTCACACTGTCAGTATGCTGAGAAAGTCTGCGCCATCTCAACACTGGATGGAGATGTGAAAGAAAGACTACACGTGGACTCTGAGCAGCCTGAGAAGATTCGCACGGTTCCGATCCACCGGCGGCCGGACTTGCTGGTACCCTGCGCGGACCTGGTCAACTCCGAGTGGCAGAGGAGCCAGGCCGCCAGGGTTCACTCGCTCCAGAAGTCCTGCCCAGAGTTCCCCATCTGCCTGGTGCTCCTGCAGGGCCACGCCGAGATGGAGCGGCTGCTGGGCCACGCGCGGCTGTCCCGCGTGGTGGGACGCGGCAGCAGCCTGTTTGTGGAGTCGGTGGTCGTGTCCAGGGCGGAACGAGGAAAAGGCTACGGTCGCACTCTGATGGAGGAGACTGAGCGCTACGCCAGAAGCAGAGGGTTCAAGCGCCTGTGTCTGACCACCCATGATAAGCAGCACTTCTATGCCCACCTTGGCTACAAGCTGTCCACGCCGGTGCAAAACGCAGGAGCTATGACGGCGTTTGTTCCCATGGAGATGCTTCTGAAGTTCTCCAGAATGCCGAGTGACGAGGCCAACGTGCAGAGAGAAACGTGGAGAAAGACGGACACTCCACCAGCGAGCGGAGACTGTGGAGGAGCTGGGTCACCTCCACCTCCCAGTTTACTTCCTCTTCCTCCGCATCCTCCTCCTCCACCTTCTCTTTCTATCCCTCCTCCCCCACCGCCTCCCTCCATCCCTCCTCCTCCTCCTCCTCCTCAGTCTGCAGGACAGCTTGTTGTTCAAACTCTGACTGAAACTCCCTACAGAGATGCCAAAGGAGTTCCCATCTACTGGATGCACAAAGACATTTGATGCACACACAGTCACATAAACTCTGCAGTGCATTCACTCACAGACACGTGTTCACATACGTACTCACTGTACACCCTTAACTGTCTCTCAGAAAAAGATTAATCGAGGAAAAACAAGATATGGAAAAACCTCAGAGAAAAACAGAAATGTTTTAGTACACCAAAGAAATACAGAAAACACTGATGAATGTATGATTTCATTTATTGCTGTTACACATTAAACACTCACAGCCTTAAAAAAGGCTTATATTGAGCTCCAGCAGCACACAAATAAGTGGTGTTTCCTTTATTTATTCAAAATGGCTCAATATTGAACTATCTGTCATTCAAAAGTAGGCTTTGTTTTTGTCACTTTACTTGGATGTTTGAAGATTTTCAGATTCATCTGCCATGGGGGAAAGTTTCACTGTGCTCACCTTAAATCATGATGTGTGTTTACAGGGTAAGGTGGTGACATAAATAGTTTGAAATGAAATACCAATATCCATCTTAAACGAGTGTGTTGTGAAAACTTGAAACCTCCAGGCCACATACACTAAGAAAGACAAAGAAGATTTGTAGATTCTGGATTTTTCAGTGAAGGATGAATAGACATATTTTCAAGAATTTTTAATTAGGTAAGTTCAATACAAAATAGTTAATTTAGCCTTTATTATAAACCCCCCGTTGTTATTAACAACAGTGTCTATCTTAAAACATGGAGAGGTGGGGGGTCTTTTAGAGGTGAGAATGTGACTGGATTTGTATGAATTTATAGGTGACAGCATTGTAAAGATCAAGATCAATTATTTTGAGTCATTCAAAAAACACAATCACTTTTTTAATGCTCAAAAACATCCAGTACATATTTGCTGCTATTAAATTGTGTGATCCTGAATTGTTGAACTCCGTGCCTTTGTTAAACTAAGAACTGAAGTCTTTTCAGTTCTGAAGACATCATGTTGATGAAAATGATGCACTGTGTTACATTGGAAGTTTCAGTTGTGAAAAAATAAAGAAATAAAGAGAATTTAAGAAAGAATTTAAAATTTCACTCGTGTTTATTTTTCCATTTGTCTTATGATCGTCATTAAATATGAACTCACAGGTTGAGTCATCAGAGTGTGAGCTAATTTAACACAGAAAACTTCCTCATCAGTAAATCTCACCGGCCCGTTTCTCTCTCCTGTCAGGACGGACTCATCAGTGAGCAGCCATGGTGCTGTCTCACCTCCCTCTCCCCGTCCTCCTCCTCCTTTGTCCCTGCACCTCACCAACACAAACCTCCAGCCGTGGTGTTGCCCCACCTGCAGCAGGTCCAGTCCTGCAGGACCGGCCCTTTGTTGTGGTGTGGAACATGCCCACATCACGGTGTCAGAAACGCTACAACATCCACCTGGACCTGAGACACTTTGACATCGTGGAGAACCGAGACCATCACTTCCAGGGACAGGTGACCTCAGTGGTACAGTGTTTGCAGTGGGATATAGTACTTTACTGAGTCCAGTATGACATTCAGAAATATCTTGACATATAGTTATTGTGCAAAGGATTTAAAAATATATATGTGATAAAAAATTTTCATAGCTTTTTATGTTATGTGTTGTAATGGAGTATTTTTTCAGAGGTACAAGTATATTGTTGGTTGAAATGAATCCACAACACATCTTCTTAAGATCCTGTGGGTCCTTTATTATAACAATAAAGTGGAGTCAGAATCTGACCCTTGATTTTGCATTTCATCCAGCATTCTTACAAAGCTGCTTTTAAAGCACAGAGCAAACTAATATTTCATCATTCATTTTCCTTTTATCTTTGGTTTGATCTCCACCAACTGCTTTGTTTGGGTTTTTTTGCATTCAGTAAAACAAAAAGGTAAAAGACTAAAAAGCACTGTATAGCTGCAAAGTTTAGAAATCGTTTTCTATGGGTCATTTTCCAGGAAATGATCATCTTCTACCGTGACCGCCTGGGCAAATATCCGTATCTGTCGCGGGCCGGCAGTGAGGTGAATGGAGGGATACCACAGCTTGGTGACCTCTCCGCCCACCTTTCCCTCGCACTGACACAGATGTCCAGCTTGCTGCAGCCAAACTTCACTGGTTTAGCCGTTATTGACTGGGAAGAGTGGCGACCACTGTGGGAAAGAAACTTCGGAGCTAAGATGGAGTACCGGAGGAAATCCAAGCTGCTCGTGAGAGAGGAGAGGCCGGATCTGTCCGAGAGAGCTGTGATATCACGGGCAAAGCAAAAGTTTGAGGAGAGTGCTCGGAAGTTCATGGAGGAGACGCTGCGGTTGATGGTCCGAGAGCGCCCCAAAGGACTCTGGGGGTTTTATGGTTTTCCTGCCTGCTTTAATAACCACAAGAGAAAGGAAGGTGAGGTGGAGGATGGCAGGTGACCCTCATGGTATCTACATAAAGTTCAATCAAATTCTAAGAAAGATACAGATTTTACATTTTATTAAGACATTTTATAAGTGATGATGAGCAGTGACCTGCATCTTTTTTTGTTTTCACGTGTGATCAGATAAAAGCTACACTGGACGCTGCCACAGTGGGACCAGAAGGCTAAATGACCGTCTGTCCTGGCTCTGGCTTCAGTCCACTGCTCTCTATCCCAGCGTTTACTTGCCACAGATGCTGGCAGGGTCCGCCGATGCTGCTCTTATGGTCAGGTAGAGTGAACTTCACCCCTAAAAACAGCCCACGAACCTCTGAGAAACTGAGGATAACAAACACCTTTATACATCTACAAACAGGACACACAAGAGGTTAAAGTTGTTAATGATGGACATTTCTGTCTTCTTCACTCAGGCACAGACTTTTAGAGGCTTTGAGGGTGGCGTCAGTCTGGCGTCATGGCAACAATATCAATCATGCCACACCAGTCCTTCCCTATGCCAGGCTAGCGTTCACACACACTCTCAACTTTCTCAATCAGGTGGGATTTGTCATTAGTTAGAAGAAGTATAGACTCGTGTGAACACAACATATTTATTATCAGCTGTGTGTGTGTGCGTGTGTGTGCAGACAGACCTGGAGCACACACTGGGTGAGAGCGCGGCACTGGGAGCTGCTGGGATCGTGCTGTGGGGGGAGCTGAGATTTGCCAAATCCAGGGTCTGTATGTTTGTGAGAAAATGATTTGTGTGTGTCTGTGTGTATATTTTCTGGTGTGTAACCCTTCTCTTGTCCCACCCTACAGCGTCAGTGCATCCTCCTCAGAGATTACATTCAGACAGTCTTGGGTCCCTTCGTCCAGTCGCTGAGGTCTGACTCCCGCCGCTGCAGCTTCCAGCTTTGCCACGGCAACGGCCGCTGCACCAGGCGACGCCCCGGCTCAGGTCACATGGTCTCCTCATTCCCACCGATGACCTCTGACCCCGATGAAGTCAACCTCCTCACTGACTCCTCCAGTGGCAAACCTTTTCACAGCCACTTCATGTGTCAGTGCTATCCGGGCTGGACCGGACCAGAGTGTCAAGAGAAGAAAGACGAAAGCAGGCAGAAGAACGAGTAACACCAAATATTTGTTATCAAGGTTCATGGAAGACCAAGATGTGTTGTTTTTGTTGATCTGATGAGGCGTCCGCATCATTGCACTCATATTGACAACCCCTTGTAGTAAAACTAAAAATAAAATGGTCAAATGAATAAATACCTGCGTTTATCAGTCTTTATTTACTATGTTTGTAAGTGTGAGTAATTTGTAGCAGGAAACAAAATGAATGACAGGGAATCAGGCTGTATCATCCGTGTGGCTGCTCCCTTTAAAAGATGTGATGCTTTACTGAAAAATAGCACTCACAGAAAGTTAAAGTGGAGCAGTAGTCTTTTTTTCAGTTTAATGATTCTTCTTTGTGATCAAAGTCACTTCTGACTTTTTGTCAGTCCTCCATAAACTGACTGTTTGCTGTGTTGTTCCACACGGTTCATTTTCACTGATTCACAATGTCACATACATGGCAGAGACACCAAGGCTTACACGACAATGCAAAGAGCTGGAAGATGTTTAAAGACATGTTTGTGTGACACAACAACACTTTAAAGCCACTCATTATTTTCAGCAGTATCGTTGAGTAATCGGTTTGGTGAAGACATCACGTGTGTCATGCACTACTGCCTCCAAACGTTTCATCAGACCATCATCCAAAAGTTGATCCAAAACTCCTTTTCATACACTGACACTGACAGGAGACAGTGTGATGATTTTCAGAGGCCTCACTATCTTAAAATACTTTTTTTTTATGTCAGTAACATTGAATCTTGAGCCACAGACATTTAAACACATTTAGAAAAACTCCACCGTCAGGTTGCAGTTACTGCACTGTAAAGCTTCTCACGTCCAATATTAAAAGTTCTGTGTGTTTGTATAGCAGTGCATGTTGAGTCCCGTGTGCTCATTTTCCTCATGTCCCTCGTCTGATGGCTGTCAGGTTGTGTCTCAGTGCCTGCAGCTCTTGGATCAGCAGTGACAGCTCTGTGGCTGCGGCCTCCTTCTCCCTCACTGCCTCAGTCAGCATCCGCACTGCGCCGCCTTGCTGGACTGGATGAGAAACACAAGAAGAAGTAACACAAACTAAAATTCTGTTGGTTCTGATTTTCAAGACATTTGTAATAATCCTATGTGGAACTTTTCAAATAGCATGGTCATGCAAATGCAAATTATAATGTAATTCATAGACTGAGGAAATACAAATAATCCAAATAAGAAGGGAAATAATGAAAATGAAAGAATGTGATGTCTCACCCAAAAAGTAGAAGATGAGCAACACAGTGAGCAGGAGCAAAGTGATGATAGCACAGCCCATGGCATAAGCGCGTGATGAACTGGGCGTCAGCATGTCCTGTAGACGACTCTGCCATTTGCTACCGATGGTGTGGCCCTTTTGATTGACAGCTGTCACGTCACATGTGTAGGGATTCCCATTCGCGGAGGGTGTGTAAGCAGGACGAGGAGGCTTCATCCCTGAAATCACACACAGCAGAGTCACTGTCATCGTGCGTCGTTTTGTTAAAAGTGTGTGAGCATATGTGCACACACTTTTGTCACCTTGACCTTGTGTGTGTGTGTGTGTGTGTGTACCTTTCTGGCTGTGTTCATGGTGTGTTCGGTGGAGGTCGTTGATGGAGTCCACAGAATGCAGCTCGATCTCGGTGAGATCTCTGTCGCTGACCCTGTACAGCTGAGGGGTGGTCTGGGAGGAAGGAGGCCTCGACATCTCGTGTCCTCGTGAGGGATGGACGGTCGGTTAGCCTGCCGCTGGTTTAAGTTTCAGTTCCGTCTTTCCAGCAAATACTGTACGTCCAGAGCATTAGTTTCCAAAGGCCGTGAGAGGAAACATTTCAAAAACTTTCAAAAAGTTTCAGCGTAAACAGTACGTGACACAGCTGCGTGTTTGTGTGTGTGTGTGTTTTCCAGCTGGGCTGATCTGCAAGTGAAAGTTAATGGCCTATGACTAGATAGATTTAGATAGATAGCAATGATTAGTTTATCTATATTAATACATATTTGCAAAGATGTTGTAAACTCACTTTGACACAGGAACTGGGCTCTGAATAACTTTTATGGCTATAGACTATGATTGGCCTCTTTGTAATCAGAAGATAAGGTAAGTACTTGCTTGCGTCATATGAGACTCTTTTGCAACTACTGCAGCTGCTTTTGCCTGCAATTTGGTAGTTCACTTGCTTTATAACAGTACATGGAAGTGCTGGTTTTATTGGGAGTCTCCTTTGATTTTCATCTCATGCTGAAACATTGACTCGTTTAATGAATAGAGATGGTGGGTTGTCTCTGAAAGTGGAAGAGAAAGGAAGACAGCAATTAACATGTATTCTCTAGGTTAAGATAAAAATAGAACAACAAGTCTCATGTTAGAAGGCAACAGATAAGAAATCATCTTGGCCTCTGTTTGAAAACAAAGCAGACAGGCCATAAGAGTGATTGATTTATTGGAGTTATTACTTGAGCTGTCGAACCGATAAAGACGTGATGTCGTTGGAATTTGAAACGAAGGCCAAAGGACAGGACGGGCTCCTATCTCATTACTCCCTGAATAAATGATTATCAGAGTGATTGTCTGATTTACAGACTACCTGACTGTACTCAACACACACACCAGATCCTTTTAATTAGATAAAACAGGTCTGAACAATACTGCTCTTCTCTTCCCACTTACACTCTGTCGCTATAAGAGCCGGGTTGATGTGCTTCTGCTTACTTGTTCTTCTCCTTTGTTGTCTGTGTGCTGCTCTTCTTGTTCACCCCGTGTCCTCACACTCAGACACAGATTGCCAAAACATGTGTGTGAGGCCACTGGAGTATTAATGAGTTACGTCAAATATCCACACAGGTCATCCAGGATCCCCACAGCTGACGAAAAGTCATCCAGTCGAAACTCAAATCGAATCCAGAAATGAATAAAAGTAAAATCCTTGAATATGAAGAAACAGGAACCTCCAGCTTCGGCCTCGGGGTCCTGCTGTGTGTGAGTGTGTGAGCCACGGAGCAACTGCAGGACGCCCCAGCGCCACCCCCTCCTATCAAGCATGTTCGTGTGTGTCCATGTTCCGATTTAGCCCACCCGAGCTGCCCTGCGAGAGAGAGAGAGAGCTATACACATGGAGAGAGAGAGGAAGTCCTGTCAGCCCCGTGCCCCCCCCAAACATGCTCGCACACACACCCCAACCATCCAGACCCTCGAGGCCCAAAATAGAAGCAAAGACACGGAGGTATTATTAGTTTCTCAGGCCAAAGGATGACTCGATGATCTGGGTGGAGGGCATGATTAGGTACACAGGGATAAACACACACACAAATACACACACAGCTGGGTGGGAAAGTTTATCCGACCAAGATCCCCTCTTCACTTCTCTTATGATCTGATACAATCTGCTTCCACATTTAACATGAATGCTAGGAAATGACAAAAAAGGTACATCTGCTGTCTGTATAGCATGAAGCCACCACAGAAAACAAAAGGCTGTTTTCAGCCTCTTTAACACTCTGTGGTCTTTCCCTCCTCTTTTGAATGATGGACAAAAGTGTGCACACTGTGAATGACAGTTTTTCTTTCTGTTTAATTCAGTGATTATGATCCTTTTAGGTGGGCTGCCATGCGGCCCTCCCAAACATCCTCTGTGGGATACCTCAGTCCTCAGCTGTGCTTTCTCACCAGCTGTCAGAGATGATCACTACGGGACGTTTTGCTGTTGTTAAACTGCCCACTGATGATCGCTGTTTGTTCTGGTCTTCAAGGCGTGTTCCAGTGTTCCTCTTTGCCTCCATTATTTGGTGCTGGATCTACGTACGTGGTCCAGACCGAATACAAACTTTCAAACCTTTTCATTGTTCATTTGACCAGGTCTGACCCTAACCCTCATAAACCACATTATTATCCTTAAAATGTCCCAACACACAAAGAAATATAAAAAATAACTCACAATCCCCGTTGATGGGTGGTTTATTAATAAATAAATAAATAATTATTAATAAACCACCCATCAACAGTGATTGTGAGTCCACAGACCTGCTGTGTGTCTTTACTGTAAATCATCTGTGTAAACAAACCTCATATTATGACTGTGCAGCTGGGACACCATCTCTTCATTAGTTTGATAAAGTACCACTGCACAGCTGACAGGCTCATCGACTACATTTCCCACAAGTCTTAGCGCCTCCCTTCGGCCGCTGCCTCTTCGCGTGTTTGTTTTTTTCAGGATAGATCAGATCGATCCCAGAGTCCGGAGAGCTGAGCTGCTCAGCCGAAGTGCTGCCTGTCTGTCTGTCGGGAGTGTGTGTGTGTGTGTGTGAGTGTGTGTGTGTGTAGACTCGAGCGGGACAGGATGTGGACTCGGGTGCTGGTCGGGGTCGGGGGGTCTGGTCTCGGGCTGCGGGCCTCCAGGGACGGTCTGCTGCGGGTGTGCGGGGCTGGATGTGCAGCAGGGAGGCAGCAGAGACAGACTGCGAGTACAGAGGTGAGTCTGTCTGTCTGTCTGTGCGGGTGATCCAAAGTGCTTCTGCATGAACACAGCTCAGTCACAGCCTCATGATCCAGAGAAGGTGAAAAAATCTGATCTGATCATCTGTTCTTTGGGCGGACAAACTTTTCAAACAGCCTGAAAGTTCTCATCAGTCTCGTCACCTCTATAAAACAATCCAACAATCCTGATTATGTGAGTATCTGATACAAAACATCATCCAACCTGAGGTTCTCACTGACAGTCTCGTTTTACTGGTTTGGATCAAAAGATCTGAACATGTTTGTGACTGTCTTTAGCAGCAAGTTCATGAATGGACATGAATGGACTCTGCTTCATGCCAAATTTTAATGATGGGTTGTGCTGTTTGATTTTGGTTGTTATGAAGGTTTTTAGGACACGGTTGGTGTTTTTGGAGTGGGTGTTGCAGCTGATTTGGCCGTCACATGAGCAGCACCTCCTGAAGAAATGACAGGCTCCTTCAGCATTACTGCAGATTACTACAACAACATCAGAGACCTCACAGCAGCAGTCAGTCCATGCACACATAACGTGCATCTGTCCCAGCAGACTGCCTCCTCTTTCCCTCACTGAGCTGCACAACATGATTTTATTAAAACCAGCGTGACTGACTTCAGAGGCCGACTGCTTATATAATGTGACCTTACCCACATTCAGTCACTCACCCACATGTTCATTCATTTCCTGCCTGCAGGAGCTGTTTTTGCTGCCAAGGAGGTTATGAATAAAATCATATAGCGGTCATATCAGTGGCAGATTGGAGGAACCTTTTTTTAATGTTAAAGCATTATTTAATTATAATAATAATAATGACATAATGTCAGCTGAGTTTTGCATGAAGCAAAAGAGGAAAGACTGAAGTCCTAACAATGCGGAGTATCCCAATCTGTACTAGTTCATTCAGTGTATGTCCATATATGTGTGTTTGTGTGGACGTGTGCATATTACAACCAGGACAATCGCCTCTCCTCTGTTCATTCAAATTAATAGCTGACTTTGGACTTGAACAGTTTTGTAAAAAGCAATTGAGAGTTGTGTAAAGCGCCGACACAGCGCGGCTGATAAGCCCCCTTCACTGGCTGGTTCAAAGGTCAGACGCTGGGGCAGAAAGAACAGACCACAGGATTGTAGGAAGTACGAGTGGGAGAGGACTGACTTGTCTTTCTGCCACTTAACCATTTGATAAATCAGACTGTATTTATGACAGATGTGCTGTTACGTTCATCATCACTCCATCTTTCCAAAGATGCTTATTTTCCTCAGCATGTACGATACAAGTGTTTTCTCTGGAAGTGGTTGAATTGTTAAATTAAAACTACCATATAAGATTTAAACACTGAAATAATCTAATTTTTAGAAAACATTGCATAAACTTTACCAACGTGTAATATTTTAACATTTTATGAGTTGTTGCACCTTTTCTAAGATGCATAATTGCATAATGATGCATAAATAATTACAATTAACACACTAGAAATAATGTTCTCCGTTTTAGCTGTTGTTCTCGTATTCCCAGTGTGTCTGTTTTTGTACACTCAGTATGGAGCTTTTGTTTTCGTTTTCCTCAGGCTGCCTTGAAGAAGACTCAGCTGTTTGACTTCCACAAGGCGCAGGGAGGAAAGATGGTGGAGTTTGCTGGCTGGAGTATGCCAGTCCAGTACAAAGACAGTCACATCGCCTCACACATGCACACCAGACAGCACTGCTCCATCTTCGATGTCAGTCACATGCTGCAGGTGAGACGAAAAACTGTAAACGAGACACACAAATATTTAAATACACTCCTGAGCGCAGGGAAACACACACACACACACACACACACACACACACACATACAGACACATATCATTATAGTAAAGTACAGTTATTAACATCTGGCATTTACATTTGTTTTGGATCTATAAAACAACCAACCAGACAGATATACCATTTCCGTGTTTGAATGCTAAACTAAATAAATAAATGCATGCATACATACAGACATAAATGCTTTTTGCTTTTTTTCCTGTCAGACCAAAATCCATGGCAAAGACAGAGTGAAGTTCATGGAGTCTCTAGTTGTTGCAGATATTGCTGAACTCAAGGACAACCAGGTGAGATGAAGGATTGTTTCATGTCAAACCTGCAGTAACTGTTTTTCTGTGGAACATTAAAGCTGTAAATGTAACACTGACTTGTTACCACCTTTCAATTTTATGTGGTGAACTAACTAGCAAACCGTGGCATATTCAACAGGTTCAGTCAACAATAGCATGAGAATACATTTTCAATCCAGTATTCATTATTTTACCTGTGTTTTTGATGTGCACTGATTCGAAAGAAAATATCTAAAGGCTCAAACACGCAGCAGAGAAATGAGACTTCTGACTTACTAAAGTCTTGTTTTGTCACCTGTGATGTCAGAAGATCCTTCTACCAAAGGCCTCTGAAAGAGATCATAACTAAAGATTGTGGCAGACTGGAAGTCACATTATCATAATGAATGCAATGAATGTAGTTTAAGAATTTTAAACATTTTTACAAATTTTAACAAACTGAGCTGTCCCATGGTGAACAGCTCAAATATATGAAAACCATCACTGGCAAAATCTGAATGGTTTCTGAGTTTATTGTCTGCTTAACAATAATGTTATGTGCCATTTTAAGACATCCTTTGCGGACAGATAGTGGAAAAATATCCTTTAACTTTCTAAACGCAGCCCTCCATTCACTGAATCATGTCAGGAGGAGAACCTGTACAATAAGGTATAATAAGGCAGGCCTACCAAAGAGGCCTCATTGTTAAAAGTTTGCCTCTGTCTGCTGAGAGGAGATGTTGTCCATTCTCCACAGTATATCTCTGCATTAGTGATGCTGTAAACGAACAGCTCAGAATAACCTTCATAGAGCAGAGAGTGATTCATAAATGGAGATATTGTAAAACTACGACAAAACAAAACATCTGAACTGAGTTTCAGCTCACCCATTTATCTTTTTCTCTCTCGTTCCTCGCCGCCCAGGGCACATTGTCACTCTTCACCAATGAGAAAGGAGGAATTATCGATGACCTCATAGTGACAAAGACAGACCAGGGCTACCTCTATGTCGTCTCCAACGCTGGCTGTGCTGACAAGGACTCCGCTCATATGAAGGTACATGCAGACGGAGTTTAAGTCGGGTAGACTGATGGGAAATGTCTGACGTGTGTGTGTGTGTTTCGCCTGTAGGCCAGACTGGCAGAGTTCAAAGCTGCAGGTTTTGATGTGGATCTGGAGTTCCTTGACGCAGCTCTGATTGCTCTGCAAGGTGAAATATTCTTTTGCTTACTTTTTTGTTCCATACTTTTACACCCCTTGTTCCTTCCTTCCTGCCTCTCTCTATCTCTTTTTCCACAAATATGTTTCCTTCCATTCCACTTTCTTCTCTCTATCTCTACGACCAAGTCATGTTTCTGTCAATCAGTTTTTGCAGTTTCGCTTCACTCTTTCCTCACTGACTATCTGACCTCCTCTGCCTGCGGCTCTCCCAGTGTGAGTTTGTGTAGATAATTTATCAGGTGCGCTGTGTGTTGTCAGGTCCATCCATGTCTCAGGTGCTCCAGAAGGGGATGAAGGAGGATCTCAGTAAGCTGACCTTTATGAACTCCACCTTGGCCACTGTGTTTGGTGTCCCTGACTGCAGGATCACCCGCTGTGGATACACTGGAGAAGACGGGGTGGAGGTCAGTGTTTCTCTCTCTGTTTGCTTTCTTTCTCTACTTTTAGATAAAATGAATGAAATGTGCTACTTTTGTAATTTTGTAGGCCTTGTAAAACCTTCTCATTTATGGGCACGATCAATGCAAAAAAATGGTTAACTGTGTTTATGTCATTTGTTTGCCAACTAAACAATCTTCCCTGTTGTTGTTAGCCATTTGACATGGTGATATATCTCTTGTTGACACTGTTAAACACTCCAAATATTCTGTTTGCCAGGAGCCCGCTGCCTGACTCCAGATTAATGGTTTACTACATGGATTTTTCTTTTTTTCACGCTCTCTCTATCAGCCCACTCTGCTGGAGCTCTGTAGATAGCAGGATGAATGTGGGTGGGTCTCTGTCCAAGAGAGGGAGTGTGGGAGTTTACTTCTTTTATTCTCTCTTGACTTCTACTGTCACATAAACTCGTTCTTCTGTCCCTCAGTCATAAGACTCCCTTTACTCACTCTGTGATTTTAGGTTTAGATATACTTTATACCACATGGAAATTATCCTCCGTTCAATAAATATTTAGAGATCAAATGAAAGTTAAATGAAAAACCCTTAATACACTAAGTAAACATAAAAAAAACCTCTGACTCTGTGTAATTCAATGTTTCCATCATCTGTTTAATTCTAATATATCTTCATTGAAAGAATATTTCCCTTCTCTCAAGTTGGATCTCTGTGACTTAAAGTATATTTTCAGTAGATATAATAACCAACACTGCAGTCTGTCTGTGTCCCAGATCTCCGTCCCTCAGTCCAGAGTGGTGGAGCTGACGGAGAAGCTGCTTGCTAACAGCGAGGTGAAGCTGGCCGGCCTCGGTGCCAGAGACAGTCTGCGGCTGGAGGCGGGGCTTTGTCTCTATGGCAACGACATAGATGAGACCACCACACCGGTGGAGGCCACCCTAGTCTGGACCATAGGTAAGATTTAAGAGTGTTTCATAGTGTGTTTTATCTGTCCGATCTGCATCCTTACTCTCACTGCTCTCACAGGTTGGTAATCATAGCAGAGGTTTTTGACTGCAAGAGGCAGAAAAAAATCACTGTACATTTTCTACTTACGTGAATGAGCGTAGTGTACTTTTTTTTCCCCTCTAACCAAAATTTTCTTTCAGCAATGGTTTTGCACTTTAACTCTCTGTTGCATTGAGATGTGATGATGAGCGGCATGTTATTGATAAAGAAGCTGAAGTTAGAAAAGTATTTGTGCATGTTGTTGTACTTGTTGTTGTTGTTGTCTGTGTATTAACTCCACTGCTTGTCTTCTCACGCAGGAAAGCGTCGGCGTCAGAACAAGGATTTCCCCGGAGCTGACATCATTGTACCTCAGATCAAAGCCAAGACAGCCCGGAAGAGAGTTGGTCTGGTTTCCACCGGCCCCCCCGTCAGACAGCACACACCCATACTCAGTCC
Organism: Amniataba percoides; assembly: GCA_037176925.1. NCBI lineage: Eukaryota > Metazoa > Chordata > Actinopteri > Centrarchiformes > Terapontidae > Amniataba > Amniataba percoides. The sequence continues at coordinate 6,605,333 of JBAJHX010000041.1, forward strand.
TGATGGAAAAGTCATAGGTCAGAAACAAACACGATGGTGCCTCTGTTTTTGAATTAAGAATGATTCAACACAGGTGGAAGAAAATAATCACTTCTGTTGTAAATGTGAAACATAATTAACAGCATATTTTCATAAAATCACTTTAAACCTATTGTTAAAATAGTTTTAAATGATGAAACACTTTCACAAAAATGCATATTAAAAAAATAAACTGTATCTAAATGTAAAAAAGGTAAGTACAAAAAGGATGCCAGACAGAGAAGGAAACACCTGTTCATTGTTGTTTTATTTAGGTGAGGTGACCAGCGGCTGCCCCTCCCCGTGCCTGAAGAAGAACGTTGCCATGGGTTACGTGGATGCGGCATTCTTTAAAAATGGAACAGCCATCCAGGTCGAGGTCAGAAAAAAAGCAGTGCCAGCCACCGTCAGCAAGATGCCCTTCGTCCCCACTAACTACTACTCTGGATAGGAGGGACACACACGCATACACACACAGTACACCCACCCATACACAAGCATTCGTTTACAATACATACACTCACACTGGACCATTACTCCTCTCTGTTCATTTTCACCAATGATGCCCCCTTCTGTTCACCCTCAGCAATGCAACACCAGTGTAACGCTTGAAGTGTTCATTGGTGAATCCTTTAAAAAAAAAAAAATCCAAAATGATGAACTATTACACAATACAGTGTGTGTGCTGGTTTATTGTGGTCAGTTACTGACATTGTGAAGCACGTTAAATGGAAAAGAGTTTCCATTTAATGTGAAACTCTTAAATCAGAGGCACATTAGCAGGCTAACAGGTGGTTTGAGGATAACAGGACCTCACATGTTATAAAGAGACTTTGTGCAGGCTGTCGCACTACAAACAATCAGTATGTTACCTGTGTGTGTTTATGAAATACAGAGTCCATTAACATGGTTTTACCTGGGGATGGGTGTGCATGAAATAAATTACAGGCAGTATTGTTGTATGTTTGTATGACGGTTCGGGGCTAGATGTTTTTATTAACACTGTATTAGACCAAGTTCTGTTTCTGGACCGCAGCTTAAACTGGATCAACTTATTTTCAGTAAGAACAAAACCAGTGATGCTGTGTGGCTCCATTAAACATAACATTTCATTAATTTAGTTCGTAGAATATAATTTTTGCTAATTTAACATGGCAGCAATTACTTTGTCACCAGTGGACCAAAAGAAAACAATTCCAAATGTTTGCTTTGATGTGACTTCACAACACATCTGCAGTTTTATTTTATGTGTTTTTAAAGGTATTTCAGATAGCACAGAGCCAAATTTCCATTTCATATTACTGATATTTGTAGACAGCTTGATCAAGGGAAGTCAAACAGGGCCAGCTCCTGACAAAGCTGAAGTATGCTGATTAACACAACTGTACAGATCACTTTGTGGGACATTTCTGCATTAATTAGTAGATTTCCTCAGTTCCTAAGTTGTTTGGTGGGGGTTTTGAGGGAGTTTTGTTATTGTATCTGCTTATACTATAATAATATGATGAACCTGAAAGAGAAATTCACACTACATGTTGTACTTGAAAAGATGTTCATTGTCATGTGTTTTCTGTCTGGGAGCTACTGGGACGTAATTTCTCTGTTAAACTAGTGCGCTGACTTTAAACTTTCTATGGAGCTCTTAATGTCTTCTTTTATGAAAATAATAATACTTAATCTAGAAATGATACTACTGATTTATAGGTTGCTAGTTTTCGTCAACTTTGTCTTGAAGGGGCACTTTGTGGATCACTGGATTTTAATGTTTAACAGAATTTTCACGAAAACATTTTTAAATAACTGTTTATTTGATTATAAAATATTTTGTCTTTATTAAAAAAGCATTTCAATATTCCCATGACTCTGTTATTTTTGTATTGAAATTAGCACAGATATGAAAATAAGTGTGTGTAAATGTTGTAGCAGACTTTCTTCTTCACACGCTGTGGCTCATCTGTATAAACTCTCTCAAGGAGTCTCGATCCAGGACAAGACTAGCGCCATATAATTTTGGAATTCATTATTTTTCTTTTATTTGTGTGTCAGTTCTGACCGTAACCCTCACGCTGTGTAGAAATCTGAATCTAAATTTGAGTTTCCTCAGAATTAATCAGGAAGTCTGGAGTCGGTTTTAGATTTAGCGGAAACGGGGGATACTACCAGGACTAACCTGGCAACCCCTACTGCCGGTCTGTTTAGGAGTTACAGTGAGGAACATGGTGGACCTGGAGACAGCAGCGTGGTCGAAACTTCGTCCCACACACTTTAACGAAAACTTATCTCAGCCTGGTTTTATATGTAGATTACCCGGGGACACTCACAGATAACGCTTTGTGAAAACCGTGTAGAAAAGAGACTTTGTCGTCGGCGTTCAAGTCATTTTTTTCCACAAACTGCGGGAGCTGCTCGGGTCTCGTAAAGGACGCTAGCCATCTTTAGCCAAAGTGTCAACAAAAGTGTTAAAGAAGGCTGAATTGTGGGAGCTTTTTTTACTCAGCTCGAGATAAACCGCGGAGAGCATCCAGCCGTCTGTCTTCAGCTAGCTGAGCTCGGCTAGCTAACTGGAGCTGAGACAATGCCGCGGAGCAAAAAGGGGAAACGTGGCTCCAGCAAGCCGGGTAAGTCCCAGCAGCGGCCATGCTAACACCATCAAACAGGCAGCCCGTAGGTCTGACTGATCATCCAACAAACAAACAAACAACCAGCAGGACTGATTGAGGCGGCTAAAGGAAAATTAACCAGACAGTCGTGTTCAATTCTACAGTTTGATTTAGCAGACGCTTTTGTCCAAAGCGACGTACAACACAAACAAGAATTCAGACATAAATTGATCTTGTCATAAAGTGATCACAGGGGCAAAACGCTGCACCTTCAGCGTGAAGTCGACAGCAGTGTGTGTGTGTGTTTGTGCCGTTTGCAGTCGGTGATGCCACAGTGAGAAATGTTGTTGTTCAAAGTTTCACTACTTTGATTATTTTTGTTTTTGTAGTGCGCAGCCACGTGCACGATGAGGCTGCATCTTAACATGTGTGACACTTTATTTATTAAGGTTTACACACAGCTACAATCACCGAAGACTTAAGCGATAAAGTGTGGCGCGTTTTCTGGTTTAACTCTTCTGGTTTCTGCTGCCATTCATGCTCGCAGAAAGTGGGGTCGTGGTGAACTGTCTGTTATTTTTAGCAGCAGCTCAGTGCAGCTTCAAACAGGCGGCTGAACACTGAACAACAGCAACACATGCAACAAGTGGATTTAACACTAAATGAGTTCAGATGCTGACTGGGAGTCAGGGTTGCACATATTTATCAGTGTACAGTGTTGGTGGGCCACACATGTGCCTGTCGGGAGATGCAGTCCCTCACGTGTTACGCAGTGACGTTTGCTGGGAAGCCCGCACGTGCTCTGCTCTCAATGCACACAGCACATTTTCTGCTGTGTGTGTTTCTGTTAAACATTAAAGAGAGTGAGTGAAACAGACCAATACCAGTGGTGGTTTGTTGTCAATTTAAGAAAAATGCACTTTAATTAAGAGCTTCTGGGCCGTGCAGGATTGTTCATTGTGCATCAGTATTTTGCAATGCAAAGTTTAATGAACCAGGAAATGAAACTCACTCCTGATGTGTTCTTCTCCATCATGTCCATTCCTGCGTTCTACCTCTTTCCATTCATTCATGTGTCCCTGCACTGTTCTCCTCCCCTTTATTTCATCCATCCACCCATCCATTCATTCTTCCACCCATACGTCATCTCTAGGCTCTCTTCGTCAAGAGGTTCTTCAGCTGCAGCTGTCAGCTAAAGCCTCCATGAAAGGTAACTCCTCTGATCTTTGAACTTTGACCCCTGCTGCTAAAGGCTTGTCCAGAAGCTCTCGGACCTCTCCACAGTGCATGCAGCAGAAACTATCACGCTGATCTCACCGTGCGTTTTTTGTAGCTGCCCTGAAAAGTGTTAACTCTTCCACCCTTCCCACATCACCTGCCCAGGCTGCTGACTCACTGTACTGACTGCCTGACCGACCTTATCACTCTTTGTAGTTTAGCAGCACAGCGGAACCAAAATCACCGTATTGTTTGAGTTTCTTCCATCTATACGCATGTCACGCTTGAACACTAAGCGTTAACCCCCCACCCTCACGCTCAGATTGATGGCTTTTTAAAAGACTAGCATCACTAGAAAGGAAGTTTATCCACATCTGACCACCTCACAGAACAAACCCGGCCACTTTGCTGCCTTGCTTCGTCAAGTCTGAGTGTGCTCACGTCGTGCCATTTACTTGGCTGACATCACTCCAACCTGCCAGTGTGTTTTTCTTACCTGCGCTGACATTGTAAGTTTGGGTGCAGGCAGTCTCTTCTGCACATGTGTGAGGTCAGTGTAACATCTTGTTCATCTCCACAAAGCAGGACGGCCCTGCTGAATTAGTCATTTTGTCTAAATTAGTCTTTGTGGATTTCATATTCCACAAAGCTTTACAGCTGCCATGTGTTTATTTTTGATACAGGTGATGTTTTGTTGACTGCTTGATTTACAAATAAAATCAGCAGCTCTCCAAATTACATCAGATTTGTCCGACTCTGATGATGCAGTTGGGAGCTTGTAGTGAAGCAGCAGCTGTTCTTCTGCTTGGTCTTTGTTTTTCCACAAATATACATCCAAAACTTCCTAAGTAAATTATTTCTTATGCAATATTTTCTGCACAACTGTTTACGGTAAAAGTAATTTTTTATTCCAGGAGGGTGTTAAGTAGTTCAGGAGGCTGTTAACTGGATCTTCTTAATCAGATCTTTACAGCATTTTAAACGGTAGATAATGAGAATTGAAGACGTCACAACATGAGTTTTGTCTCATAGGTTCATTAATTGTGAGGGCAGTGTTCCTTAAGGACACTCAGCAGAACGCTCGTAGAGAGAACCGAGGTTAATTTAGTCTTGTATTTAAAGCTTGTACCAGCAGGCCATGGCAGGGGGACTCAGTGACCTCCCACCCTCAGGGACTGACTGACTGGAGCTGTTTGAGTGACTGCTATGTAAGCATAATGTGCCAAAGTGGAGATGACACGTGAGTCGTGGTAGGGAGCTCACACTTGCCTTAAGTGACCGGTGTGTGGGCAGGCCTGTGTGTGC
>JBAJHX010000041.1:6620320-6636618 GCA_037176925.1 Amniataba percoides
GTCTGTGCTGCAGAGTGAAGGTCTGTGCTGCTCTGTGGCGGTCTGTGCTGCAGAGTGAAGGTCTGTGCTGCAGAGTGAGCACAGAGGCAGACACACATGGAGCCCGCTCACATCGCCGGGCTGTTCGGGGAGGTGAGCGGGCTTCCTGCGCCGCGCTGCGCTCATGTGAGTGAGGAGCAGCACCCAGAGGTCCCTATCTACAGAGTGACTGCTGGTGAGCTGAGTACTGTCTGCCTGTCTGTCAGTCACACACCACACTGTGCAGAATCCACATTCAGACTCCTGTTTTTATTGATTCTCAGTAAAACTTTGTTACTGGAGAACAAAACGGTCAGTAATCAAGCACTGATGATCCTCGGTGGGATGGATTAACGACTCCATGACTGTCAGCTGATTGTGTTTCTTTATTTTGACCTGAAAAATCAGAAAAGACTTCAGAGATGAAACTCTAAAAGATGTCAGCAGATTGATCAGCTGTGACATAAAAACACATGAATTGTATGAGGAGGTATAACTTGTACAACAAAAAGGCGATGTTTCTCCTGTAAGAGGAGTTTTCTGCACTGACTGTATGAAGTTACTGCATTTTGAAGATGGATAAACATTACTTTTGATATTATTACTATATGGATATTCTGATCAAAGCTTATGACAGGTAAATAATGACAAAAATGAAAGAGATTTTCAACCAGCCACTATAAAAAAGGTTATCTTTCTGACAAAGACTGTTGTTTGGATTACATGACTGCCTACTGGTCAAAGTCATTTTGGACAATAGAAATTTCGCCTTAAGGGTAAATAACATAAAATCGAAATAATCAAAGATGACACTTGTTCTTTTTATTTCACCCAACTGTGAAAACTGTCCACATTCAGAGTGGAGTCAGAGCGACCTGGTCCGAGGCTCCAGACTTCACTACTCGCAGCATTGGACTCTGATCAGGGACAGCAAAGACTCCAGGAGCATCAGGACTGTCCTCCCTCCTGGACCCTGCGTGCCTGCGTCTGGAGAGTGAGTACACACACACACACACACACACACACACAGTAACAGAACAGGTAACAGAAGTACAACAAGTCGTGAACTCTTCCTCTCGTACTCGTCAGGTTACTGAGTGGATTCTCTCCCATTCAAGGCCTGAGGGCTGTTGTCAGGGAAACATGTGGCCACCAGCTCCTCGAGGTGAGAAAAACAGACAGCAGTGCTTTCTGTTAGTCAGCAGTCGAGCGTTTTGACGGACTGTTGTTGTTTATGTTTGCTGCTCAGATATGGGACCATCACGGACTCAGGAAGTGTCTCAACCTGACCATCCTCAACAAACACGGCAGAGTCTACGACGACGGTTTGACACGTTTCATGTGTTTACACTCATTTTTTTCTTTTTTCCGATACCATGTAGCACAGAGCAAACAGTAGCATTTCACACTCTCCACAAACAGCCATTGGGTCTACATAGAAAATAATAATGATCGTAATAATGAGCCAAACTAAATACAAGTAACCTAAATAAAGGATTAAATAGACATATGTATGTACTATCATTAATGTAACAAAGACAAACTGATAGATGAGACGTGTGAATGATGATGTGAAATAAATTAAAGCTCATGCACAGGGTACTTGTTGAATAATATAACTTAAGGACACACCTACATTAATAACATACATACACAGTTTGCTTTCTATGACTTCATAAATGTGCAAAACCTAACAGACGGTAAGTGAACAAAATTACTAACAAACTAACAAGGCCTAAAATTTTTGTGATTTTGCTCAAAAATAAAATGCATCTAAGTTCTGCAGGGCTCAGGTTACACGTCTCATATCTGCTGTTCAAGCTTGAGTATATTTTCTGATTTGGCTTTAGAATTTCAGTCCTTTAAACTCCACGAGACTCAGTTGTGCACATGAAGTCGTAGAGCTTCACCTTTCACCCCCCTAATGCCTGCAGCCTTCTGAAAGCTGAATATTCATTTGTTTCTCCCAAGCAGCTTTAAACGATGTAAGTCAAAGATGAATCTGAGACATGAATGATTTGAAACTGAGATTAAATTTGAGTACTGGTTCTCCTCAGACTCTCTCTTCCCAAAGAAATACAGCTGATAGTGAAGGAAATTATGCATAATGTTTAGTTTATTTCTCATGTACTCATCTCTTCTGTTATTTTCACATAATGTTTGTCTTCACAGACATATTAGCTGCCACATAGTGGTAAATTTTGTGTGTGTGTGTTTCCAGCCCAGTTTGGCTGTCTGTCGTGGTCAGCATGTGAGAACAAACTGCTGTATGTAGCTGAGCAGAGCAGGAACAGATCAGGAGAAAATCATGATGGGGAGTCTGCATGCGGGAAGGTAACACACACACACACACACACACACACACACACACACACACACACACACACACACACACACACACATAATGGATATGACCCTGCATTAGGATGAATAACGAGCAGATTGTAAATCCACCATAAGCAAAAATGATTTTGTACATTTCACCTTCATGCCATGTCAGTGTGCTCATGTGTTCACGTGTTCTCCTGTTTTGCTTGTGCGTTGTGTCCACACAGGACAGGAGTGTGTACTATGAAGATTGGGGTGAGACTCTGACCAATAAGAGCATTCCTGTGATTTGTGTGGTGAATCTGCAGACCGGCTCAGTGACTGTGCTGCAGAATGTCCCGTCTGATGTCTCACCTGGACAGGTGAGGACAGAGAATGTTCTTCATGTGATGTTTGAGGTCAAATGACTGCAGTGCCACACTGAGGCTTTGTGGTGAAGTGTTAATGCCATTAATTTATGTGTGTGTGTGTTTGTGTGTGTGTCATCCTCCAGGCTCTCTGGGCTCCCGACAGCCAGTCTGTGTTTTTTGTTGGTTGGTACCACACACCCTTCAGACTGGGACTCAAGTTCTGCTCCAACCGCAGGTCAGATGGCTGCTTTGTTTTTTTAAAGTGAAATGTGTGTACATGGACAAAAATCACAAGTTTTGATTTACAGAAGGTGAAAAATAAACCATCATGAAAAAAGACAAATGATACTGGTCATTAGCTCTTTTAATTCTTCCTATTGGTCTGTTATACAACTTTTTTAAGATAAACTGTATATAAAAGCACAAAAAATCGTGCATGATACCACTTTATTATGGTTATGATCATTATTAGTGTAGTGTGTATATGAAATATGTTTTTGTGGGTGAGATAAGCTGAATTATAATTTAAGGAAAATGTAAAACAGAAGTAACTGAGCAAAAAAAGCAGAAATGATGTTAAACCGCGCGTGTGTGTATGTGTCCAGGAATTTAGTTTACTGAGTCATATAGCAGTAAAGTGTATTTGTGCATGAGGCTTCAAACCAAACAGCTGAAATTACAACTGACAGTTTCATTTTGTCTTTATCTGATTATTATTTCATTCAGGTCAGCATTATTCAACCTCGACCTGGATGGAAACTGTGGTGAGCACGTTGTCTTTGTCTCTTTGTTACTGAATATTGAACCAAACTCACACACACACTCTGCTGGTCTCATCTGAGCCCTGTATGTCCTCTCTCCCTCCAGAGTGTCTGTCTGGAGACAACCTGTCGGTGTCGTGTCCCAGGCTCAGTCCAGACGGGTCCACGCTGATCTACCTGCAGGGCCGAGTGTTTGGTCCTCACAACCAGTGCCTCAGTCTGCAGGAGGTGCTCAGAGAGTGTGTGTGTGTGTGTGTGTGTGTGTGTGTGTGTGTGTGTGTATCTGTGTGTGTTAACAGGGACTGTTAATCTTCCACAGTTGGACCTCAGGAGCAGGAAGACGTCCACACTGTTGGATGTTGTCAGTAGACCACAGACCGGTACGTAACATGCTGTTTTTTTCTTTTTCCTGCCACACACTGATGAACACATTGATGAATCCAGCTGACCCTCTGAAGCCGTCATCAGCTCATCGTTTTAATTTCTCCATTGTTTTGGTGTCTACATAACTGTAAAACTAATGACACTAACATCAAACATCAGCATGCAAACATTTTCATTGTGAGCATGTCAATACGCTGACTTTAGCGTTTCATTCACGTATGTGGAGTTTAAAAAGCATTTCCTTTACATTTTTCATGTGTGGATCTTCTCCAGTATCTAGAAAAGCACATAGTTTTTGTATTTTTTTGTATATTTTTTTCCATGGTGTGTATCTTGAACTAAAGTCGTCCCAGATGTATTATTAATACAGATGGTGATTTGAAACCTTAATTTTATTTTCTAGCCAACATTATTTTTATTGGGCCTTTTCCAGCGAGTAATGCACAAATCAGACCTCCATGTTCTCCATGTTATTAATAACCTGAGTGTACCTTTTGAAATAATAATATAGATAATAAAAAATGCTCCAACCCAGTAAGTCTTGAATGAACTAAAATTGGCAGTTTTAACAAAATATGAGAAACTCATGATGAAAAACACTGATGTATGGAGAGGAAGCGTACAGGATAATAAAAAGAAAAGAAAGCTTCAAAGTTCATTTGTCCGTTTCTCTCTGTTCAGGTGAGTTTGCAGGTGTTTATGAAGCTTTGGCGCTCTTCTGCTGGTCTGCAGACAGTCAGAGAGTCGTGTTCAGCAGCGCCTGCAGAAACTGGAAGGTAGAGTTCGACTCTGCACATCCATCCACAGACAAACACACAAAAAAACAACTAATGTGCAAAGTTTTCTTCATTTCGGTACATATTTGTTCTTATTATCACATCATCGTATACACACTTTACTAATTTACCTCTCTCTTTTTCAGGACCTCTTTATGGTTGACAGAAGGTCACGAAAAGTTGTCTCCCTCTCTGATAGTAAGAGTCCATCCTCTTCTCCACCTCCTCCTCCTCCTCCTCTCTCTCTTCTGTCCTCATCTCCATCTCTTCTTTTCCCTCCTCCTCCTCCCTCCTCTCATCCTCCCCTCTCTCCTCTTCTTCCCCCTCCCCCTCCTCCCTGTTGGTCTCCTCATCCTCTCCCTTCTCCTGCTTTTCTTCCTACTCCTACTTTTCCTCCCCCTCCCCCTGCTGTTCCTCTCTCTCCTCTTCTTCCACCTCCTCCTTCACCTTTTCCTTTCCCTTCACTTCCAGCTCCTCCCCCTCCTTCTGACTCTCACTTTTCTCTTCCTCCTCCTCCTCCTCCTCCTTCTCCAGATTTCCTTCCTGATCCTCCTCCTCCTCCTCCTCCTCCTCCACCTTCTCATCTTCATCATCAAGAGCACAAGGGAGAAGAGGAAGGTACGACAACACCAACAAGCTTAATGTTGCCACCAACATCCTGGAGAATTAAAAAAAAGAAATGTAAAAAGAAAGACCAGGAGCACGTGTTGGGTGCTGAAGATGACACAAGACAAATATAATTTATAGATTTCATCATTTCATCACAATTATATGTTCAAATGATTTCATGTTTAAATCTCTTGTATTTGTAGAGATTTATATTTGCTGACCGATTCATTGCAAGAGCTGAATGTTGTTGACAATAAACATTTACCTTACTGTTAAGATTATGTAAATATTAAAATCAAAATGGTTTAATCTACAAAAAATGGACAAAATGTGTAGTTTGATGTGAGTATAGAATTTCAAAATATTTTACTAAATCTTCTTTTACCAAATCTTTTACTAGACCTTTACCTCTATGTTTCACCTCTATCTCTCATGTCTTTCCATCATCGCCTCTTTCTCTCTCTTTGTTTTCTCTCTTTGTTATTTTTCTGTAGGTCTCTCTGATCTCTCCAAACTTTATGGCAGCTGGAAGCTGCTAACTGTCCAGAAGGACCTGATAGTCATTTGCTGTTCAAGCCCAAACACACCTCCCACTCTGGTCAGACAGCACACACACACACATGCACACACGCACACACACACGCACACACACAGACACACACAGAGGCATAACTGCAGTGATTAGTTGGATGAAAAATGAAGTTAGACATGATCTCAAAGACGACATGTGTGTGTGTGTGTGTGTGTGTGTGTGTGTGTGTGTGTGTGTGTGTGTGTGTGTGTGTGTGTTTGTGTTTGTGTTTGTACTTGGCGGGTGTGTATGCAGAGGGTGGGCTTCCTCCCCTCGGCAGGTGAAGCTGTGACCTGGAAAACGCTGCAGCCACCTGTCATGACCTTTAACTTCACCTGGACGGTTCTAGATGTTACACCTCCACCAGAGGAAGACAACGCACAGTACTGTGAGCACACACACACACACACACACACACACACACACACACACACACACACAGAGGGTCAAGATGATGAATAAATGAATGAATCAGTCCATCAGTCACTCCTTCAGCATAAAACTTGCTGGACTCTGTTCTTCTTACATTTCTCTCTCTCTCAGCTGGTTTGGACTTCGGGGCCGTCCTGGTTAAACCATCCCTTCCCCTTCATGAAGCTAAGATTCCTCTGGTTGTCTTTATCCATGGTCTGTGTTTACTCCATTTCTGTGTGGCTGTTGTATTTCCGTTTACATAACAGAAACATTTAGTATGATTTGATTTTCTCAATGATGTTTTTATCAGATGTTTTTGATCTCTCCAGGTGGCCCTCACTCACAGTTCCCTGCAGAGTGGAACTCCACCACAGCTGGACTGGCTAAGCTCGGCTTCGCTGTGCTCATGGGTGAGACGCCTCTGATTCTCTCAGTGCCAGGCAGCATGCACGCTAACACGTTTTCACTTTGATTACCAGAATTTTTATTTTCTGAGCTGTCTTGGTCACAAGGAAGTAATTTCCTGTAAAAGTGATTTTTTTTCTTGTGAGGGTGGAAGAAAAGAGTTCTAAGCCTCCTAAATTCCCATTATTAAAGCTTTTCCATTTCTCTTTGGATTTAGCTGCCTTCTTTCCCTTCCCTTCTTTATGTCTCTCCAGTGAACTATCGAGGATCCACAGGGTTTGGCCAGGACAGTATTTTGTCTCTGATCGGTCAGATCGGAAGCCAGGATGTGAAAGATGTGCAGGTACAGGCTGAGTCCTGGATAGAATAAAAAAGTCAAATATCTGAGAATATTTCAGGGCTGGAATTGACAAAAAATGACAAAGTTCAGGTCATTTATGTGCTCAGTGTCATCTTGGAACTGAAATCGAGCGTCTTTACCCAGACTGCCGTGCGTACTGCGCTGCAGAGCGACGCCGCCCTGGACCCCAAACGTTTGGCTGTGATTGGTGGTTCTCACGGGGGCTTCCTGTCCTGTCATCTGGTTGGTCAGTACCCAGAGTTATACAGAGCTTGTGCAGCCAGGAACCCTGTCATTAACGCTGCTACTTTATTGGGCACCAGTGACATCGTGGACTGGTGAGACACACACACACACACACGGACGGACACAACACACGCTGACATACGTCCAGACCACTGTGAAGTTTGAATCTTGGTATCTGCTCTCTTGTGTCTACAGGCGTTACAGCAGTGTGGGGTTTCAGTACTCATACGACCAGATACCCACTGCTGAAGCTCTGACTGCCATGTTAGAGAAGTCTCCCATTACACATGCTGCTCAGGTCAGACACGCAGGCTTTAAACACAGTGCATCTAATGAAGCCAAATGTTGTACACTGGGTTTATCTGTGTGTTTGTTTGTAGATTAAGGCTCCGGTGCTGCTGATGCTGGGGGGCAGAGACAGACGAGTGTCTCCTCATCAGGGCCTCGAGCTCTACAAAGCACTGAAGAGCAGAGCTTCACCGGTCAGGTACGACAGAGCTTAAGTTATATTTTAGTTTTATATTTGTAATGTATATTTTTAAATTGAATAAATCAGATCCCATATAACAGTCTACAACAAAGGTTTTAATTCATAACTGTAGGTCATCAAGATTAATAACTGTGATTATTAAGACAGATTTTTATCTTTGGCCATCGTTCTGTTTGTCTGTTCAGATTGTTGTGGTTTCCAGAAGATGGACATTCTCTGTCCCGAGTGGACACACAGGCAGAGTGTTTCCTCAACACAGTGCTGTGGCTGCAGCAGCATCTCTGACGACACACACACACACACACACACACACACGCAGACACACAAACCTTCCAAACTGTGATGAATCTTTACTGAGTTACTGAGTTCAGCTGCTGCTGCCTCATAGAAAGAGATAAATGAGTTTACTATCACAGCAGTTGACCACCTTGAACACAGTACTGCCTTTTATAACACTTTAAAAGAGTTTTGTATGCCACCACGCACCTCATTTTCTAACATTTCCAAATAAAAACACATGATAAAGAAAATCTAATAAACTTCAATTGCTGTCTATATTTTGTCATGTTTGTTTTCTCAGTGCTGCAGAGAAAAACCAACTCAGCTTATTTCCTTCTCCGTTATGCATCATTTTCCCTCACAGTGATTAAAAATCCTTAATTTTATGCCTGTTAACACAAAGTCACAGCTGCATATTTACAGTGCTCTTCTACAAAGTAATGGACTGAATTCTTTACATTTACAGTCTGTGATAAACTATTTTAGCTGTTTTCTGCCCAGCAGATGGCAGCCTCTGCCTGTCATACTGACTTTCCTTGCATCTGAATGTTTATTCCATTAAAACTTAAATCTTTTCTCATACCAGCTTTGAGAAATGTACTAAATGCATGCATGGCAGTTTTAGATAAACAACATAATGTAATTTACATGGATGCATAAGATGAACTACACATTAAAATGAGTGGCTGTGACCCCTGTGGTGGTTGGTTGGTTAACCCTCAACTGAAAAAAGAGGAAACAATAGACTCAGAGCCCAAAACATGACTCGACATATTGACACATGGCTGCTGAGGTTCATCTGAAGCCTTGTGACCACACAGACCCACTACAGAGCTGTGAGCCACCGAAACCGCTCGACTCATCAGGAGTTTAATTGAGCACCTTCGTCACGGAGCCGCCCGAACAAATAATCTGCTGTAGGACTTACAGACCAGACCCGTCAAAGGATCCTTTTCTGTCTCTTTCTCTCAGTTCTGGATTTCTTTTGTTGAAATCAACTCTTTGGAAAAATATCTGTTTTCTTGACGTTTAGATCTCATCAGACAGATTCCTCCATTTAGCACTGGGCAGGTCCTCCCCCTTCTCTTCTTGCTAATCATCGGCCTCCCACGATGTCTGACGTCAACATTACAAATTTTTATCTCTTGTCACTTGACAAACCCTGACGTAGATCACTGTCTTATTTTTATCGCTCAACATCTCGCTAGACATCTTCTAATACCATCTAGAAGTTCCTCCTCCGCAGTCGCTGTCCCAGACACAGCGGCGGAGTTAATCGTCCTCCAACGCTGCTGCGGCCTCGCCTGCAGCTGCTGCCCCATGCAGTCATTGTGATGTGGGTGCTGGGTGAGGTCATCAGTGTGAGAGATGGAGGGTGCAATGGAGGGAGCAGCAGGACGGAGGATGAGAGAGATGAGGAAGCAACAGATAAAGAAAAGAGGAGTGAGACAATGAATGGGCCGAACAGAGGGAGAAGTTCAGTGTGGTATTCTGCTGTGTGGGCCGGGGCACAGAGATGAAGCTTTGTTGAAAGCTGACAGGGGAAAGACTCATGCTCATGCTGGCTGCATGTAGGAGGTAGACACACAAAGGGAGGAGAAGTGCAAGTGTGTTTCTGATGCTGGGGGACAAAGAGCCTTTTGGAGTTGGTTTGTTCTGGTGCTTCCCCTCTTCTGAAAGACGGAGAAAAGTGGAACACAGGAGAGGATGATAGAAAAGAGCTGAACAGAGTAAAAGAGAGAGAGTCAGGTTAGGTTATTTTTTTATTTGGTTATTTAATTTACCTACAAATGAAGAGTGAAGGCTTAATTCCCAGAAGACACTTTGGTCTGAGGATGGTGCTGGTAGGGAAGCTCATGGACTGTACAAATGGAAACCTTTGAGCAATATGGATGAATTGTATGGACAGTGTGCCAGTCTAAGATAACTGGCTGCTGGCTATAGCTTCATATTGATCATCTAAAAAAAATAAGAATAGTACTGATCTTCTTACCTAATTATCTATCTAACAATCAGGTATCGTTCGCAAAAATATTCACTTCATCTAAAATGACATAGTCTAATTTGGTGGATTTGTCCTTTAAAGTATTTTTATTATTATTTTTTTCTTCTGCTTCTTTAGAAGAATCTGAATCACATTTGTTGGACATCTTTTTTCTGTAAGAATCTGTCTTTTCTAAGATCTAATGGACACCAGGCTGTTGTTAGATTATGAGGCCTCACAATGGACAAGGCCTGGCTGTAATCCTTGACTGAGTTTTGCTCGGCTGTGTGATGTCTTGAGAGTGGAAATGGGCCTTAAAGACCTCATCGTGTTCTGGGATTGAGAAAGTAATATATTGTGTGGTTTGGTCCAATGTTCTTTAAAGTCCAAAGAATAAACCAGAATGAAAATGCACACTGTGTTTGACAGGAATGACGTGAAATTGGACTTGGACACTTGTTCAAACATCCATTTCCTAGTGAACAAATGTAAAAATTGGTTTTACAAGGCAAATAAATCTAATTCTCAACCATGAAGTTCAAACATCTGCACCCTCCTCTCTTTTCATCCAAACCCTTGAGATACGACCTTGATCTGTGGACGCTGGGTGTGTGCCAAGACCTTACATCTACATCTTCACGTGAGTGTGTGTTTTTGAAAAGAGGCAGTTCACAAAATGACTCTTTCACAGTACGTTCATTACACGTGGCTCTCAGCCTCTGCTTCTTCATTACGTTTTCCTCTCCCCGTCCTCTGAACTGACCTCCATTTTCTTTGTGCCTCTGTTTTTACCATGTTCTGCTTTTGTGTGTGTACACAGCATTTATTCACAAGCTTGTGGACAAAGGCCTTAACAGGGGAAGGCACCATTTTTACTGTGTCCCTTTTGGTTCAGCGTTTGACTGTTAAAGGTTGTTTGAATAGCGACGGCCCCACTTAGGGAAGGATGGGACGTTCCTTGATGTCAGCGCTACGTCTGCTGTGACCTTTCACTTTTTTTTCTTTCTTTCTGATTCATTCCTCCTCACTCCCTCTGTCTCCTTTTCTAACTTCAGCTACATTTTTTTGGTAAACCTTCCTCTGCTGTTTGCTTAAACGCAGATAAATCCCATCAGCATGGGTTTATCGTGGAGACTCACAGTGGCTTTACAGCACAGCTGCTGAGACTGTGATGGCTTTGGTTTGTCGTCTGTAACAGGTGGAGCGGAGGTGGAGTGTATTGGTGGTTATGAGGACGCTGTTGTGAGTTTGGGGTCTGTTGTGTGTTTGCTTTCTGTGCTTTAGCTGTGTGTTGATGTCTAGATGTTTGGTAGCAATGTAATCATGAAAAAGTCCACGATAGTGTAATGAAACATATATACTTGTTTCCAATAGGCTTTCTTCCCCCATTAATGTCAGATAATCATTTCTCTTGATTCTAGTTGTGTGATTTGCCTCTTTTCAAACAAGCTGATTTGTATTGGAAACAAGATGAGGTTTCAGTACAGCAGGAAAAAAAATAATTTTGACAAAAGTAAACTGTCAATGGTGTCTTATTAGCCATAATTCTTACTGTAATAGTTAAAATACTCACATATATAAAATATATAATATAATATCAGATGTGTGCAGGACAATACAAAGACTGATGATGTCCAGCGGAAATGCCTTATTTCCTTGAGGTTTTCTGAGGTTTGACCAGCCCACTTTAATCACGTCATCTTGTTGCACCCTTTTCTGAACTGGTTTAATGGCACCTTACTGGAGATTAAGCACCACAGACTATTTATCTCAATGAACCTTCCAGTATTTAGAACTGCATCGAATTCTTGTTTATTTTCTTTTTTTGGATTTTTCTCAAAATCCAATTGAAATTTGCAGTAAATATTGGATAAAATCCTGTTCATGATAGACTAAATAACTTAAGATGTAGAATTTGTGTAGTGTCAAGCGCTCAAACATGACCTTAAATGTTCTTAAACCATGTTGAGCAGATAATGCACTAATCATTATTGTTTTACATCGCATGTGTAAATAAAGCCTTATAGGGGGCGTATTAATGCCTGTACTATTTACTAAATAGATACATTTGAGTAAATCCACAGTACTCAGCAGATGATGGGAATATTCCCTCTCTGCTCTGCTTTAGCTGTGGGAGCCATCTGAACTCTGTCAAACACACAAACCACTTTCATCTCTAATTCTGCCTCCATTTGGCTCGACTCCATCTTTCTTTTGTCACATTTATCCATCTCCCTGTTCCCAAGCTGCGTCCTAAGCTACTTTTGTACCAGTGCCATGCAGGATAATATGGGGGGAGACATTTTTTGGCTCCTGTTAACGGTTTAGGCATTTAGCATGGCATTCTTATCTGGAGAACAACTTGAAACCAAAATGACATGACAGCTGCAAACCCCTCCTCCTGCTGATGCTGTGATCATTCTTGACCTCATTGCTGTTGCTTTTGTTTGTTGCTGTTACGAGATGATGCAAGCATAAAAGACATGTTGTTTGGAGAATTAGCGATAATTGAAGGTAGTTATGTTTGTTTCTATCCAACATTTCTTCACCTGAATTTGCTGATATGAGCTGGGAGAGCTCATGTGGGCTTTTATCCAGTGTAAATAAAGGGACAGATGGATGATAGAGGAGGTTAACAACAGTTCAGTGAGTTATCTGGAAGAGAATTATAGGTTGACTCTGCTGAATTTAAACACGAGGATCAATTCATTAGCATGTGGTCCCTTCAAACTGAAGGGCTGGAGTATGACACACAGAGGGTCTCATGAAAGATGCTGCTGCATTTTTGGATTGTAGAATCATGCATTTTTGACCCATATTAGGCACTAAAAGTGTTAATATCTCCTCTGCTGCTTGATGACCAGTGACCAATATATTTTTATCTGCTTCTCACAAGGTCCCCAGTTTTATAGAAGTATATTAGCCCCCCCGTCAAAGGAGTGTTATGAACATTATGAACTCATGTGTGGGTTTTATTACTGTTTTTGTTATAATATGGATTAACTGTTTCTGAAGACAGAACAAAGTATTATATGAGGAAGTTTGATGTTATTGAGCTATAGACAAAATGGGAATCAGAATAAATAAATCAATAAACAGTCACTGATTATCTTTTTGGTGGAGAAGAGATTTGTAAAGCAACGACAAAGCGTCTACATGAGTCAAAACCTACAGCTACAAAATGAATTTTCACTTTACAGTAGGTGCCATATGACATTCAAATTTACCAAAAAGTGTAATATACTCCTCTCGACATGTTCCTTTTTCTGAAACTGTCCATTTACTGTCATTCATTTGTCTTTAAAGTAGCAGCCTCTCTATCCAGCTGTCAGCTCCTCTGAAAATAAATATGACTTGTGCCTGCGAGATTACTGCCATGATTCTGCTGTCAGGCAATAACTTTCACATCTCAAACGTCAGTGTCAGGACTCAGGAATGACAGGAATTCAGAATTACAGCCATGAGTGTTTTTCTGCAGCTCCTGGAGTTATTGAGACTGCTTCAGCAGTGAAAGGATCATACAAACTTCAAAGAAAAAAAAGACACTTTGAAAAGTGTCTGCTGTCACCTTTGCCCCTCAACAGACAAAACAGACTAATTTTTGGATAATTAATTACTTTTATATGCACTATGGGAATTTTCTCAGCTCATATGAACGTGTATTGCGCAATCTCCTCAACTCACCTTTAACCATTGTTTACTTTCTTTGAAATTTTGACTCATTTTTGACTAATGTTTTTCATCTGTAATGTTTTTAATTTTTGTGGTTGTCACCTCGTCACTCAAACAAGCATGTGCACGTTTAAACTCAGTTCACTCCAAACTCATCTGTGATGAAGTGTCACATGATCTGAAGTTCAAACATCACAACATCTGAAACTGTAGAAGTCTTCACTTTACAGTTCTCTCTCTTGGCGTGAATGAACTCAAACTCAAAGACAGCTCGGACTCTCAGATCTTGTGCCACGTGGAACTTTCTCTTTGTCTAAACAGTTTAAACACCTATAAACATTTCAGACCTGGCTTATCTCTTTGTCACTGCAGTATTTCCTCATGTTATGACCTTTCTTTATTACCACAACCAGAAAGCATCCACATGGTGTACACAGCTAAGAGAGTTTTCTCTGTTCAAGCTCTTTCATATGTACATCACTTTAGTGTCTTAACGTATATTTGGCCTTTCCTAAACTCACTGACCATCTGTGAAAACTACTGAAATAAACATTTCTTCAAACACTCACAAAAACTCTTCACTGCAGATGTGAACTTGCTGTGCACTTTGCTTACTGCTTTGATACTTTTTTCTTTCTTATATCAGATGAATGGAGGAATTTTCTAAAACATATCAGGTCATCTTTGTTTTGGAGATTTAACTTACATTAAGGTTTGCCCATGTGTGTGATTGATAACATGCTATAAACACGTCATTGAACATGAGTTGATAACAGTGTTGTGTGGCCTCTTGGCATGGGTGCCTCAATATAAATATTCAAAATAGTAGAGTTAATGCTGTAAATGACCATTTATTTCTCTTCTCAAAAGTATTGTCATGCATTCTCTGATCTGCTTTAACTCTTCTTCTGTCTGCAGGTAAACACCTCACCTCTGACCGCTGGCTTAATGAAAATCTGTGAAGCATGTTGGGAATCGCCACAGGTCAGGTTACATGAAAACACAAACACCTTCCACAGATCTCCGCAGGCTTGTGCATGATACAAGAGAAAAAATACTCTGGCTGTCTTCAGCTACGATGTGGCAATGTGCAAAAACTAAAGATATTAGAAGGAATAAAAATTAATCACGTATTTAGAACCTGTTCTGAATATTTGTAATAAACAGGGTGGATTATGCTGGATCCTGTTTTGTTCAACTCGTAGTCTTGAAAATATTTTTCCAGTCATTTTGTGTGATGTCTGAATTGACATTACGCAAAATGACAAATGTAGATTAGAACAGAAAACACATTTAGGTGAATCTCAGCTCTCAGTAAAATTAGAAATGTGCACAATGTGCTTACTCTTTACTGTACCATGCAGAAAACCTATAAAATGTTTCATAAGTTCAGTTAAATAATGCTTTTTTGTCATCATGTTCGATACTACCACAGTCGTATTTCTCAGCAGGTCCTGTATAACGAACACAATGGTGTAACTTATTGGTCTGCCCAGTTTTTCTTTTTGTTTTTCTTGGGTGGCATCATCTTCTCTAAAATCTGACAATTCTCTTGGACTTCAGATTTCAACAATATTAGATCAGAAAAACATAAAACATGAAGTGAAACAGTATGTTTTAGTACCAGATATCTGAGGAATCAGTGGTTATGGTTGCTGTGTGCCTTTAACTTGAATGATTTACCTGCATTACTAAATTATTCTCTTTTACTGCAACTACACTGAACAGGTGTAGAACAAGCTGCTATATTATTCAAAATATCAAAACTTTTATTCACCACAGGTTTTCTTTTTATTTTGATTTTTGTTTTTGCAGCTGTTTGAGTTTTTTTTGTTCATTTCAGCGTTTTATATCAGTGTGTGCGTGTGCCTGCATATACATGCATGCAGAGTTTGGGTGTGTATTAATAATCTATGCAGTGGGGCGTTTTGTAATGCGTGATGCATAATTCATAGATAAGAGATGGGATGCTCTTTCATTAGTCAAACCAATCAGGGTGCTTCCCTGGACACACCTATCATTACACTGCTCAGTGATTCATACTATGTGTTTGTGTGTGTGTGTTTGTGGGTCTGTGTGTGCACTGATTAATGTATATGATTTTAGCTTTAGCTTTGCAGTCGATATTAGTAAGTAGTAGTTGTAAAATGTAAATACAGTTTATGCTGCTGTGTGTAGGATGATACAGAAGCCTGCTTTATATGATTTTATGGCTTTTATTTACTTTTACTGTATAGTAATGCCAGTAAAGTTATGAAATAATTATTCTATATTATTATTGTATTGTTATTTTGCATTTTATATTAGATCACTGCTTTGATAATAGAGTATAATAGGAACAAGGATTTAAAATCCCAACAAATACTGCTGAATATAGACAGTGGACATATATGTAAATGGAAGGAGCTCAGAGTAACAGTCCATTTTTGCTAGATTAAGTGCCAAACAATGCCATCCATCCATTTTCTAACCCGCTGTATCCTGCACTCAGGGTCAGGGGGGTGCTGGAGCCTATCCCAGCTCTCTTACGGGGTACACCCTGGAGTGGTCGCCAGTCAGTCGCAGGGCCACATACAAGACAAACAACCATTCATTCTCACATTCACACCTAAGGCCAATTTAGAGTTGCCAATTCACCTAATGCATGTCTTTGGATGGTGGGAGGAAGCCG
>JBAJHX010000041.1:6648735-6674532 GCA_037176925.1 Amniataba percoides
GTGGGTGTGAGCCAGCTTGTGTGGCTTGAGTGCTTTGAGGGCAAACTAGCGTCATGCAGTTTTACTGCACCTTCCTGAATACACACACACACACACACACACACACACACACACACTGTACTCATTTTCCATCACTACTCTGCAATGAGTCATATTTATACTCCAACCAACTTTTCTTCCTTTCCAGCACATACCTCAACCTGTCCTTTATCCCTCTGACTTTAGTGTTCTGCGGCTGGCTTAAACAATTTGGCTAATATGGGCTGTTATTAACTGTTACATCATGTGGTTTTGTAGGTTTGATGTAGCCCCTAATTCACTACATTAAAATGCTTTGATCAGTTAATTCAGTTTTATGAGAATAAAGTAACAGACAAAAAAAGTCAAACATTACATATGTAAGACCTTAATTCACTAAAACACCCAAAAAACAACATCCGCCTGATTAGAAGACATACAGTATGTTCACTTTGAAGTCTGAATATGGTCACAACTCAGTAAAGGCCTCTGTAAATATGGAGGGAGCAAAAGAAGGACTGAGGTGACTCTGCTCTAGAGCTCCACAAGTTTATTATTGTTGATAAATCCCCTCCACATTAGGAGGGTTAACACAAATAAATACATACTTAACCTCAGGTAAGTATGTATTTTAACACAAACACAGATATTTCCCCAAACCTAAGCAGATTGCATAAGAAAAAAACCTACTGTATGTTTGTCACATAATAAAAATTGTTATATTTTTTAAAGAGTGGTTTGGAGGGCAAATGACATTATGCTGCTGATAGTCAGAGGGCATGGATGCACTTTATTGTGCAATTTGGAGGATTTACTGCAGTTCAAAGGATCCTTATGTGCTAAGCATAACTTTTATTTCAGTCAACAGATAAATACATGCTTGAATGTTAATCTGTCAGTAGTTCAAATGAATTTCTCTTCAGTTTTGGTGGAACATCGGGTGACGAGAAATAAAATTTGATTTGCAGTTGACATTGAGGTGGCACAGTGAAAAGCAGCTGTCCACAGCTTTCCCAGGCTGACATGGTTTGGCTGAGTCTGACTGTGATTTTAGCACCTGTGCCTGCGCAGCTTGCTAAGCTAACCCATTTAAGGCAGCAAGTTTTATACAAAAACTGCACAGTTCCCTCTTTACTAGTCTGTGTTGCTAAACTCCATTCATTAATCCAGCATTTTAGTTATGTGCTGCTAATCCCCCAAGTAGAGTGTACTGGAGGTCATTCCCCTTTGTAACTGTTGGTTTTCTGATTCTTCACAGAAACCAGCTGCAGTGTTGAAAGTTGGGCAGAGTGGGGGGCCGTTCGGCTGTTCAGGCGGGCTAACGTTTACACATATTTGTTCAACATTATTTCTTACAAACCCAGTTCAGTTTACCGTATGCTGCGACCCTTTTCAAGTACAACTTCTGTGGATTTTTTTACATTGTTCTAACAAATGCTGCATTGCATTTTGGGGATGATTTTCTGTCATCTTACACTCCATTGTTGTCTGCGTTGTCATCTGTTGGGGGTGAAGACACAAAGAGCCATGTTGTGGTGTATATTAAAACTTAAGAGGGGTGAATAAAAAAAAAGCCTTTCACAAAATTGGGAGAATAATCATACGAATACGTAAGTATTAACCTAAATACTTGTTAGACTCAGATAATAATATTGAAACAAATGAGTCACTGTTTTATGAAACTGATGTAGGTGCAGTGTCCCAACTCTGCTGGAAGAACAGGTGGGTAGATATCACTGCGCCCCATCAGGTGGTTTAATATGGAACGATCGAGCAGGCGGGTGCCAACAATGCTGCAAAACTCCAAGCAATGAGGGGCAGGTACGTTAATTAATGACTTATATGAATACCAAAAAGCTAAAAATCAACTCATTAAGCTTCTGTGCCGGCGTGTGACTGTGTCATTTATGAATCTGCAATATCAATGAATAATACTGAAGCCTTGCACAGATCTGTTTTCCTTATCTGGGTCAGATGTTATGTTAGAGTTAGTTCGGATTTGGCCCAGTCTTTCACTACAACACAGAGTCTCAAGAATACCTTGACATAAAGCACTGCGTTATCTTGCATCAAAGCGGAGGGATATTGTGGTTAGATTACTAATCCCAGCCCCAATATGCACTTAATCCCTCTCTCTGAATGTCAGTATGAATCAGCTTCCTCACATACATTTGCTTAATGGCCAATCTTTCCCTGCCTGTCAGTTTCCGTGGTGACCTGTTCTGTGAGTCACTGCTGTTTGCTCAGTCGTGCCGTTCAAACTCACTGTTTATAGGCTCTTCAGGAGACCGTGAGTTTTGACTTTATGCACCCTGGATGTTTGAAGGGGTGTCTGTGTATTTGTGGTTTTCCTCTCTTCTGTTTGCCAGTTTGTTTTTGCTCATATGTATCTGCTGTGTTTCTGCCCGGGTTGACGTATTTAATGTTAAATCTTTGTAATTATAGGCTAATGCTGGGTCTCCAGAGCTGAACTCGGCTTTGTTAACTTTGAAAAGCAAGTTCTGTGGAAGACACTGTGTTTGACTTGTCTTCATACCCTCTGCAAATGAAGTGTGAGAAGTGTATGTACGTGGCCCGCTTTGCAGCACGCTTTAATCCTTTTTTGTACTCAGCGTGTATTTGTAGCTACTTGACTTGCTTGTGGTTAATGTTACATGTGTCAGCTTGTCAGTTTTTATGAACGGGATTGTTAATGTAATATCTGTTTTGATAACCGGATGGATACATGCACAGTACATTTCTGTGTATGAGTGTACATGTGTGGGTGTATGTGTGTTTTTTTTTTCAGGACGTAACGCGTCTCTGATGGCTGTTGGATCAGGGACAGGCCCCGACAACACCAGCCTGCAGACATGTCTTTTCTCCTTCAGTCCTGTGGTTGAAATAACAGTTTGATCATCTAAATAGTTCAGTCAGTGAATATTCTAAAAATAGCTGCTGAAACACTTTTGGCTAATTGCAATATTCAGCAAACAGGGTGCAGGATAATTATGTCACAGTCTTTATGTGAACTGTACGGTAGCGTTTTGGAAGACCTGCAGCCGTCACATGCAGCAGTGTTACGCTCAGAGCTCATTATTCTCATGTAGTTTCAAACAAATAAAAAAATGTATATGTTTATAGAAAACTAACACTCACACTGCATGTGGGTGTGATACAGGCGATAGAGCTGTCTTAGAGTTCATGTGAATATCTGAATTCGTACCAGTTCTTACAGTGTGTGTCTGGGAACGGGATCATACTTTGGTGTGTTATGTGTGTGCTTCACATGCTGGGCCTGTGTTTACAGAATAAACATGATATCAGGCCCCGGGGCTGTAGAGGCAGGCTTGTGCAGGTCTCTTTCTTTACTGCCCTGCTCATTTCTCTGACCCCTGACCCTTAACCTTTGACCCTTAATCCCTCACCATATATACAGAAAACAAAATAACTGGTTATTCTCAGGGTCTGCATGTTATTCACCAGCATAGCAAATTGTTGTCAGCATCTTAAAATGTAGATGTAGTTAGATAATGTTTTCTACAACATGCATGTTGTATAGATTTTACAAGAGCAGCAGAATCATTTCAGGGTTCATAAACTCTGGATATATTTTATCATGAAGTGCAGGATGGCGAGACAAATGTTGACCGTGTCCTCAAACTGTTTTTTCCAAGTCTTTTACCCCCTCTACCACTTGTCTTTCGTCTTTACCTTGACATCTGCCCCCCTCGAGGTCCATGTAAAGAGAGTTTGTGCTGCCTGGGGCAGGATGAGCTCACAGGTAACCTCACCCCAGCCCTTCCTCCTCCTCCACTTCCTGTCAGTCAAACAGGTCCCTACCTGTCCAGGTGAGCCCATTACTCTTATACCTAACTCTGTTTTCTTTTCTCCTTTTGGAACTGTGCATAATGGGAGAATGAATCTATTCATTAACATAACAACGGATGTAATGATGTACTGTATATTGAAAACAATGACTACATAAAGAGATATTTTGTTATAGATGTTTATAGGTTACAAACATAAATAAAACTCTCATATCATATCTTTTATAGCCTGAAATAATGTAGCAATGTAGGTCACTATTGCTCCTGATTCAGTGCTTATATGGTACGGTAGTATTTTATTTTTATGATGGTATTACTGAACATTAAATTTTCACACGTTCTGAAAAACATTGACTGCATTCACTGTTTCCACTGTTACTATGACTACACAGATTATATTTAAATACAGTGATGACAAATATATAGTTTACTAACAATGCACTGACTGTACTTTATAAGTAAAATAGACTCCAGTGTCACTTTATCCAGCCGTACTGTGTTTACACCATCTGTGTATTTATACATTGATTCCATTAAGTTATTACATTTCAGGACCAGGGGCCAACTCATTTTGCTTTTGAAATCTGAAGACCAGCCTAATGTTTAAATTTGTAACCTTTCTTTAAGGTTTTCCAGGCATAAGGTTTCCTTAATCTCATCAGTAGTTGGCATCTGGCCTGAATGCGATGTAAAATGATCTGTTTCACTTTATCAAGCAGCTTCAGCATGAAGGCATTTTCCCAGATCTTGTTTCTTGCTCTTTTGCTTCACAGCAGATTTGTTTGATGATTGGCATGTGGCCTAAATAAAGTGTAAATGGATCCTGACCCCACCTAAACAACATATACTGTTAAGTGTCTGTGACAAAAAGGTGTCTTAAATCTTTTTGGTTGCTTTCCCTGGTTCTTTTCTCAGGTGCTGTCATTCACACGTGTTAAATCTTCATACACAGACATATCGGTAACATGCTGTAGGGAAAACCTCCTGTCTTTAGTGAAGGCTGTTTATAACGCTGACAAATGCTGGTCATATTTAATAATGAAGATGAATGTTGGTTTGTCTGGTTATTCTTTCAGTAACGATTATCTAAAAAGAAATCTGACAATATTGAAACAAGAAACAGACAGAACGTTACAGTGAATGTTTTTAGTACACACATGTCATTAGTCCATTATCCATCTTTCATTACGTGACATTTTTGTTACATCTTGTCAGGAAGCAGCAACAAAATGGCTGAGGCAAACAACGAAAACACTATTAAAACAGTACCATGCCATTTATAAGAAGCTACCATCAAGTGCTGTCAATGTTGTGGATGTAATGTTAACTTCACTTTCAGTCAGTTATCTGTCATCTTTTAATGTTACTGTCAGACATGTATTATATACTGAATACAAGAATGCTCAACAAAAAATAAACTAAAATGACTCCTAACTAAATCTAAAGACCTTTAAGTTTAACTAAATCTGACTGATTTTAACTCTGGATATTTTAGGATTGACCTAAAAAAAGTTTGAACCAATTCTTGGAACTATTTTAACACAATGATAAACTTAAACCTGCAAATAATTCCTCAAAAGGGACCTGCTTCTTAGAGACAAGTTCACAATCGGCAGTTTCAATCTTCAACCACAGAATCACATGCTCAGTTTTGGCCTTGTTGTACATTTTTACTTAATCTTTTACCTTCTAAAACTGAAACAGCAAACCTCCACCAAGAAAACCTTTTGGGTTGTTTGCTGTGGTGTGATTTTTTTTTTTTTTTTTGGTATGAGATTCCCCAAATTGTTCTTGGCCGCTAACTTACACACAGGAGTTAAGTAAATGTACACGCTCCACCCAAGTCATCAGTCATGTTCACCCTTCTCCATCACGGTGAGATTTACAGTCCTGTCAGTGGTGAAAGGTTTATGGAGCCTTGTGGCACAGCCCAGCTCATTCCATGATGAAATAAGCTGGATGAGTAAGAGGATGTATCTGAAAGGGGTCACAGGGACAGTTACACAGTTACACATGTAGAAGCTTGCAGGTTTTTGTGCACGACTGGAATGTGTGATGTGGTGAATTGCAGTAATATGTTTTATGAATCCAGTCACAGTTCAGGACACACCAATAGGTAGTTTGGTTTGAGCGTGTCAGTCTCTTATTCAGTAAGTCATTGAGTTCCTCCTCTTGATTCTTGTCTTTTCTACTTTCTCCCTCAAACTTCTTGACCGACTGTCTCCCTCTATTTGTCTTCATTTCAGAGCTGAGGAGCTTTAGATCATCTACACTTTATTAGTGAGTTTACTAACTCAGATGAATATGTTAAACTCTGATAGAGTTGAAGTGAAATTTGGGATAAAGGGTGGTATTTTCATCTGTTGCTGTGTTCCTCTTCGTGTAAGTGCACAGAGTGATGTCATTTTTTGGCTCTGTAGTTTATATGACAAAGTTTTCATATAAATGTATTTGTTCTGCTATTTGATGCACTGTAGTAAAAAAAGGAAAAGTCCTCATGCAGATTATGTTTTGTTCAAGTCATTTTTGAGTCCTTCAGTGAGGATATCACTACAACAATTTTTTAAATAAATTTCAATAAAATCTTCAAGAAATAAAACTTCACGAAGGTCATAATGTTCATCTTTTTGTTGAAGCCATTTCAAAGGATGTGTTAAATATTTAGCTGTGGTTGAATCTATTTTAGTCTGTTAAATAAACAGTTTCCTCTTTTTAGAAGAAACAGTTTATGCTGCTGTTGAACTCTACTAAATTATATTTCTAAGGGTTTCTGTTATTTTGTCACCCTGATATAGATGGAGTAAGCAAAATAATAGAAACACCTCTGTGATGTTGTTGAACTGTTTGTATACAAACTGCAGCCCCCAAAACCAAAATCATTAGCACAGAGGTACTAAACTTAAAAGATAACCACATTATCATTTACTGATATACTTTTAAAACTGTAAGTCTGACACATGAAAATGAGCTCAAACTCACCATAGCCTTCAACCAGGACTACCAGTGGTTATTTCTTTAATATCGTCAAATTTCTCATTGGAAAATTATAGAAAGTGGTCGGTTGCAGGATGTGAATCATACAATTGGTCCACTATGAGACCTTGAGGTGGCCAGACTGTACACCACACAAAAGGTCTAATTCAAACAAACCATTTATAAAGGTAGGAGAAAATATCAAAGACACATATACGATAAATCAATTTAGGAAAGATGATCTGCACATATATCATCATCTTGTAGCAGTGGAAATTTCCCCAATGCGTACAATTTTCCTGAGAGGTAAAATACAAAGATAGAAAAGAAGAAGACCAAGAACAGCACCCTGAGGCTCTCCCTGTTTCATTTGAATATTTTAACGTAATATGTTCATAGGAAACACACTGGTTCTTTCAGAAAGTGTGTAACTGCATGAAAGCCATGGCAGTGATCTTCTGGTTGGTTTTATACAGGAGTACACAGTCGTCTGTGCTATGAAAGGCTGCACTGAGGTCCAGTATAAGCACTAATGTGGACTCTGAGTCCGACTAGTAAGCTTTATTATTATAATAATAATTTTAGAGGTGTGTATGCCGACCAGCCTCTGTTTGAGGTTAAAAGTACAGACATGAAGAGACAGAGACAGTAGATATAATTAGATTATATCAAATCTTTCTGCGCTGCATCTGTCCTTCAAGGCCAGTGAACTGCCGAACAGTCGGAGAGATATATAGGAGGAAAAACAACTTGACATGAACTTTGATGTAAAGTGCTTCCTGACACTCATTTCCACTGGAGAGCCTGTCCACTCTGTCCCCGTTAAGCACGGTGGTGTGTGTGTGTGTGTGTGTGTGTGTGTGTGTGTGTGAGTGAGTGAGTAAGTAAGTGAGTGAGTGTGTGTGTGTGTGTGCGTGAGTGAGAGACTGCTGACTCTGCTAGAAGAGCCTGACCTATATTTAAACTTGTGCAGGAGTGACACATTTATACCAGCTACTTAGCACAGCTGTGCATGTGTGATTATTGCGTTTTGCTTGGAATATCAGGAGATAATCAAAGATTATGATTCCCAGCTTTTCCAAGTTCATTACTTTGTTCCTCTCTAAAATAAATACACACAAAAGTTGTTAGGTACGATACGTGTTATTCTAATACTGTGGTGTGAAGTGAAGCAGGAGGCTGCACTTTCATACTGTACTAATGATGGTTTGAGAAGGGACTTTAGCTTTAGCTTTAGTTTTTGTTTACTCCGGCCCTATTTTGGCTATTTTTTTGACAAAGCGCATCTTAAAGTTCCTGAGTGAGACTGGACTAAAACTTTATGACCTCCTGGATGTAAGCTGCATAATGAAGGATATCCATACTGAATGACAACAGTCAAAATATTTCATTATGACTTTGTATATTTTACATCTTGCATCTGATTTTGTATTTATTCATGTGACGAGAGGATCTATTGTACCACCACAGTACATGTTATTAAATCATACGTTATAAGGATAGTTATCTGGTGCTTATTTTTGACTAGCACACATGAATGCGAGCAGGTGCTGCTCTTTGCTAATTTAACATATTGTGAGTCGACTATGGTTCATTGCCCTCTCCCTCTCGCTCTCTTTCTCTCTCTCTCTCTCACACACGCACACACACACAGCACTATGACCAGGAAAAGTTTCTTTTCAAAAACTACAAGAAAGGGAGAGAAAACCGCTGCTGTTTGTTTAGAAAGGAAATGAAGCAGAGCAGAACAGTCGTCTGAATAGCGAACCAGAAAAGAGAGAGTGGAGAGGTGAAAGCCGTAGAGGCAGGAGATGTGTGTTTTAGGGGTGAGAGCAGGAACTTGGGGTCAGACCGCCCTCGGGTCCTCCACAACAGGAGCAGTAGGAAGGTGGACCACACAGACTACAATAGATCCTAACAAATCACATATTTGAAATATCTTCTGTTTGTAAAAATGGAGTTGGTTGGCTTTCTGGTCGTCCTGGAATGTGATGTTTTCATTACTGAGGCTGTCTGTACGGGAAGATAATTCAAAGACTTCTCCAGAACCATTTAACCTACAATAAAGAGACACATAAGGTCACAACGTCCTTCATCGCTTCAGTCTAAATAAGGACCCTTTGTGATAAAGTGACTCCTTTTCTTTCCTCTCACAGGGAGACAAATTGCCATGTAGAAGAAACTGGAAGATCTTAAAAATGTCTGAATGGAAGGGACTTGGCTATGAATAGTATTCAGTGTTGTTGGTGCACCATTAAAGAATGTATATCAATCAGCAATGGTAAAAAATACGGACCATTTTGTTGTTGAACACCATCCTCACTTCTGTGCAGTTTTGAGATTTTGGTTGAAATATTATGTTGTTTTTTTTGCTTATGTTCCTGAAAATCTTTAAAATCTTTAAATTAGACAACATCTGAGTTATTCATATTTGTCCTCTTGTGGTAGATGCCTGCAACATGCCTCAGACTATGAAATGGGACAAGTTTCATCCCAGTTATTTTACCCCAAAATGCCAAAGTAATGAAGTGTGACTGGGATTAGTAACTGTAATGAAATAATTTGATTTCAGTTTGAATTCCCACACTCTCATTACAGAGCAAAGTGCACCTGATTACAATGCGTCACTGTTTAACACACTTTTTTAGGGAGGTTATAAGTATTTACACAATGATTCAAATATAATTTAATTATTTGAAAAGGTCAGACAGAAAACAATGTGAACTAAAATGTCAGACAGTGTAAATGAAAAACCTTGATGGATGGATGGAGAGGGACAAAAATCACAACATCAATCACTTCATCACGTTTGTCAACGATGCATTAGCAGATTCTTGCCTTTCTACTCAAAGACAACACACCATTTAGTAAGTTCTCCTCCTCAGACACAACAATGTGTTCATGGTCAGGGGGTCTGAATTTCTGCACCTGCACAGGTCATTTCCTTCAGACTGCGATGGGCAGTTACCACTGAATAACATGCATGTGTTCACATGTGTAGTGCACAATCACAAGAGCTTGTCTGCACTACCCCATTATATGTACTGCAAAATATTCCAAAATGCCTTGGAAAAAAAGAAACTCACCTTCCTTCTACACTAAAGATAATATTATTTTACCCCTGCCACTTTTACTGGCCAAAGGTTTTCAGGAAGTGCTTTTCAACATGGATTTTATTTGTTCTGAGAAGCTCCATGTCTGACCTGAGTGAGTCTTTTAGAGATAGACCAAGCTTTAGAATGAACTTGAAGGTGTTTGTCCATGCCCGTTCTCTATTATAAACAGCTCCCTGTGATCTGGATGTCTCTCAGCTCATTTTAAAAATTTTTATCATGCCAGTGTTTAGATTCTTTTCAGCATAACATAACCTATATGACATATTACAGTTATTCTTTCATTTTAACATACTGTACTGGAACCACTGACCTGTGAGGGTTAAACCTGGTGAGACTGACAAAGGTTTGTCTGACTGCTAATAATGAATGACTCTTTCCAGCTGAATGCATAAGTCAGAGGTCCTTATTATTGCCTCAGATAGTACAGCAACCAATGCTGAAAAGCATGTTGGGTCCCTCTCTTGAGCTGTAGAGTTCAGTCTTGGAAACGTCTTTGTTACTTGTGATCAGGCTACATACGCTGATCAACAAAGCAAATCATTTGTATCAAACAGTATTACCCCTTGCATATCGCCTTTTCACTCATCTCAGCAAATCATCTCTGGACCCTGAACACTGTTGACCAGGTCCAGCAAATCAACTCACATCACACCTATTTCATTTTCTTTACATTTACATCTTTACTTTCTTTACATTATTTTACGATACTTGATTTGTGTATAAAGCCCAACACATTCAGGCACCATCACTGACCTACTCCACCCGTACATCAGCAGTAGGTCCTCTGTATCAATCAATTTCTTTCTTCTTACTGTTTTTTTCTGGTCTTATTTTAAATCAGTTTTACTCTTCTGAAGCACTTTGTGACCTTGCTCTGTGAAACTTTTCTTACTTAGTTTCATACAATATTGTCGTGTTATCTCAGCTCCTCTGCAGTGATATGTAGTTCAGCCACAGCGAAAACAGATCTTTAAACAGATACATTTATTAAAAGATTTAAAGCATGGGTAGTCAAACATGTATTAGACTCTCCTGTGTATTAATGTAATGCAATCATTAATTTATGTCGGCTCTACAGTACATGCAGTGCAAATATGGCAGTGGCCTTGGATGTGGAGGAGGTGGAGAAGGAGAATTATACATCATTGAAAGTTCAGCAGGTTCCAGTCTGAATGAGAGATAGAATTGAACATAGAAATCAAATGAAAATGAGTTTTTCAAGGACGCTAATCTGTACAGCTGGGGGATAGAAGGATGTAAGGGCTGAAGGAGTAAAAGTGAGGTTAGAGGTGTAATGAACAAGTGATCTATAGGAAAAGAGAGGAAAACGAAAAAAGCAAATTGTGAAATGGGCTCAGGGCGATACAGTGAGGAAGTCACCCTCATGGCAGAAGAGAAAGGCAAAGGGATTAAGGGGTGAAAAATGGATACAAAATGGCAAAATGAACACACACACACACACACACATACATGTGGTCACTGAAGTCTAGACGGGATGATTTGTTCTTGAAATAGCTTGTTTGTCTGAATGTCGGCACGTTTTTCAGTTGTCTGGATGCTCGTGTGGGTGTTCGCTTGAATGAATTTGCCATGAAATATTCAGTCATCATATACATGAGTCTGTCTGCATGCATGTGTGCACTCAGGTCGGTGTGCAAAGTGCCACACAAACACATGTTGCAGATTCTGTATTATCAATGTATTTTTTGTGCAAAAGCTGGACTCCACCTCCTCACCACTGTTAGTATGACCAGTGGCAATTCTACATTTAGCACAGGTGATGTACATTTAAAGAATTGACTTTCTTTTTCAGAGGAATAATTTAGTAGGATATATTGACATGCAAGACATTTTCCTCTATATCAGTATCAGTCACCCAAGTGACTAACTGCTGTAAGTCACATGGTCACTGGTCAAACAGAAGGAGGAGTTTGGAGAGACAGAAGGAAAGTATGAAATGGAAATGGAAAGAGAAAATGGGGAAATTCTGAGAAAGAGAAGGGGCTGGTGAGGTTTTGGCATTAGCAGGTTAAATGGTAAAACACAGACAGGCCATGAGCAAAGCGAGAGTGAAAATTAGGGGTCACATTTATTGTTAGAAACACATCTGTGCTACCATGTGGGGAGAGGAGAGAGTGAATAAGAAGTATAAATGGCAGAGAAACTGTTTAACGTTCATAAGCCTTTTCTACTCATGAGCTCTACGTTTTAAACAGAAAAAGCAGCGTGTAAAACCTGTCAGAAGTACACATGCAGATCTTTGAACTGATAGAAGAGTATTACAGTCAGAACACGGTGGAAAATTGACTACGAGGAACAGAACAACGTTAAGGGAAGAGAGGACAGAAAGGACAGAAAAACATGGTGAAAACGTAGACCTGAAACAGAGGAAAGGGAAGAGTGTAGACTGAAAGAGGTTCATATTTCTGGAATAGTTAAGAGCGGTGGCCAACATGCTCTGTCCGGGAACTGTTCATTCCAGTTTCACTTCCACTACCATGGTATTTGTATGGTAAGAATTTCCAAAGAAATAGCAAATCCAAGCCACATCTAATCTATGACTCTGAGTAAATGATCTGTGTGCAGATCATATTGTTGCTCAATCATTTAGCAGCACAGTCTGCAAACACAGAGTTTACCCAGAGGCTGTGTTGTGTACAGCATCTAGAAGTAATAAGCAATATAATAATATAAATAAAGTTTATTAATTTACTGCTGATATAAATCTTCACTCCCTTTAAGCCTCTACACTAGTTTGATTTGTGAGCCTAAACAGCAACAATCATAGAGGCCAGCCGTAAACAGGGTTCGTTGTACGATTGATCTGCTCACAAGCAGCGAGTTATGCTAAGTGGTGCTACAGAGTCCTACAAAAGGATGGGAAAGAAGCAGAAAGAGTGATATAAACCATAGGACAGACACAAGGAATCAGCTTAACAGGGTTAAAATCAAGATCCAAGAAAAGCATAAAGATGCAATTTACCACTATGTCCAAAACATGATGTGCAGCCCTCAGTATGTGGATGTGCAGACCATCTGTTCTGCTGCCAGGCAGATGGGGGAGCTCTTAAGATCCCCCGACAGTGATTGGCTAGAAGAGAAGGTGTGGTGAGAGGGCATGTGTCTGCAGTGGAGAGGGGTGGTGTATCGATAAGTGGAAGGCTGTTGGGAAATGGAGGAGACAGATTTTATGAGTGTGTGTGTGTGTGTGTGTGTGTGTGCGTGCATGCAGATGTATGCATGTGGACACTAAAGCCACAAGGATCCTCACAATAAATCCTCACATAATTAAGTGCAGATTCCTAAGATTTTACTGGAACTCACTTTTGAAATGACCACTTTAAGGCTTATGTTACGATAAGATGAGTTGCATGTTAAATGCTCGTTGTTGCTGTTTGGTTTTACAGTTTGTTCTGCCTGTATCCAGTTTCTGATCCGGTGATAACAATTAAGATGTCATATGACATTTGTTATCTCTTTTATTATATCAGAGACAATACCATGATGTGAGTCTACCTTTAATGTATATGGTCTAATTAGAGAAAAAATATGTGGCATGATGAGTTGGCTGTAAAATCTGCTGCTTTATGTTGATATGTATATTTGTGTATATGTGGTTTTCTCATGTGGCAGACAAAACAGATGGGCAACAATGAAAATTGCTACTGTGTTGTTGACACTGGCAGACTGACAGAAATGTTAATTAGTCCTTATACATAAAAAAACAAGAAAAGAGGCAAAGATGATAAATGCTGTTAAAATGAGATGAAAATGGTGTGTTCTTGGAAACGTTGGTGTAAAAATACAATTTAAATGAAAAATTGGACTTCTGGTCGAAGCTGCTGACTGTGGACATATTTTAGATCTCTAAGAAAAAAACTACCAGAGCGTGTAACAGCACTTTACTGCAACATATTAGGGTGAGAGTTACGGTCATCTCAAAGTGCCACGTATTGTACAAGGCCATCTGAACAGATCTGCACGCATTTACTGCACATTTGTCAGTGTCAGCGGGAGACAGGTAGCTGATGATTTCCTGTTTGTGCAGATTTATAGCATGTTACATTGTTAAGCCTTACAGCACAGTTCAAATGCATTTCTGCTTTGTCAGGATTATAATAGATATTTGCAGGTGAGCATTTTTCAGTACATTCTTTAAAACATTAAATTTCTTTTTTTTAGCCTTTGTCAAATTATCTTTGTTATTTGTATTCTTGACTTGACACAGGACTGTATAATATAAAGGCTATTTTAAATTTACCATCCACAGACTTGTTGGTTTTGTTATAAATAACCTAAATTCAGCAGTAAATTTATTAAACTAGCACAACTCATACTAGTACTACTACTTCTGCATACGAATCAAACTACATGGCTAAATAAAATGAAGAAGCCCTTGTGAATACATATTTGATGTAGATGCTGGCAAAGAAACCAATAATCAGCAAGAAATATGAAAGAAGTGCAGTCTTTAAAATGAATCAAAAGAAGCCAAAAATCAAAAAAGGCTTGCTGTAATTAGTTTCTTTCCACTGTTGGGTGAGATGGGGTGAAACAAAGGTGAGGCAGAGACTGAGCAGAGCAGTGCCGCTTACATCATGGAAAATACCGGCAGAGACAAAGAGGCTGATCTGATCTGAAACCACCAGGAAAAAGATCCAGTCGGGTGAAGCAGGGAAGAAAAAGGTTAGTTAAAGGTTACTGGCTGAAATGTATCCAGAACAGGACTAACAGGCTAAACTTAGCATCATAACAATATGGAACAAGATAGCCAAGAATCCAGAGAGCCGTACCTGCAGCTCGTTAAAATTTGGGTTGACTGCACTGAGGGAGAAACAGAGATTCACAACAGAGATCTTTTAGTACACGATGCGGGAGGCCAGTCTGAAGGTCATCAGCTGCACAACACTGTGTCAAACTGTTGTAGCGTGTGATGATTTTTCCAAATGTGTCCATAGCAGAAATCATCAGTATCTTTATACAAATACTCTATATGTAAGGAGACAAGTTAAGTAACTAAAATGAAAATTTAAAAAAAAAAACACACGGTGCATAATAATTATGAAGCTGTGTATGAAGCTGGATACTTATTCTGAGAACACTGAGCAACATCATTAACCTTTATTTTTATCAAACACTAACATTGTGGAGCAGTTCAGTGATGAACGCTGAATGTTGAATTTGGTGAATATTTGAATATGTCACCATTTCTAAATTCAGTAAATTCAGTGTTTTGAACCATGCTACAGCAGCAGTGAAAGTCGGTAAGTCGGAGTGAAGTGAGAGGCTTTGGATATCATTTCCAGGGACTCCAACAGTTGAAGAGATTAGGAGGCACAGATCAAAGACAAAGAAAGAAAAAAGAAAAAATACCATGCTGAGTAAATGAAGGAAAGAATGAAAACCAAAGGAAGGAAAAGGCAAAGGGTGGAAAAAAAGGGTGCAATAAAAAGGAAAGTAGTAGTTCAACAGAGGAAATGAAACTCAGCAAAAAATTGAAATAACAGAAGGAGGCGAGGATGGAAAGGCTAACGTTAGGATAGATTATAAAGACAAGAAGACTGTGGGTGTGAAGAAAGATCTGAAGGTCACAGCAAGGGTGCATTATTATGATTTGGGGACACAGACCTCCTTATCTGCTAGAGGAGAAAGAACGGATGAAGGACTGAAGGAAAACTACTGGAGCAGATGAAACGATGAGGCAATGATGGGAGCAGGAGTGAATTTAAAAGGGTAGTTGAAGGGATTAATATAGATGGAGGAGAGACACACAGTGGGTGTGTATTGTAGATTCGGGGGAGTAGACAGCAAAAATGATGTCAGAAAATGTGTACAGTAGAGCTACGCACAGAGGTGAGAGTAGTAGTGTTACTGGCAGTAAAGTAAGTCTTTTATCCCCTTCAGTCATACAAACACATCCCAAAAGTGTGTTTCTTGAATACCCAATGCCTTTAAAATACATATAGTGTTATGTAAAATTACTGATACACTGCCTGTCTTGTGAAGTTGTTTCTTTTGAGTTCAATGAAGTCTACAGCAAACTGAAAGACAAATGTCTTAAGGCCTGTTTGAGCCTGAGAAAGAGGGGGTTTAAAGTTATATCAAGATTTGAGTGGAGTTTCTTGTACTAAAATTCTGAAAAACACTGAAATAAGACACCACTTATTCTGATCGCCTTAAGATATAAACACCTTCTTCCTGTCACTTTCACTCTCTTCATGTACACTCACAGGACAGCAGGTGTTTTAGGTGTGTGGACAAATCGTTTAGCTGAAATGTTTTTTAAATGAGATTGTCCTCACAAGACAAATGTCTGAGTCACCTGATTACAGCTGTTTACACAGTGGCAAACGGCCTCCAAAGGGAGGAAGTAAGGTGACGTTACAGAGCAACAAAGTCCAAGTAGGGATGGGTAGGTCAATAAAAACTGGACTTTAACACACATGATTACTTTTCATTTCCTGCTGCGTGCGAATACTTCAGTAAGAGACACTTATGTCATGAATATGACCATTTTCCAGCGAATGGTTTTATAACTAGATATGGCAGTATATTGTTCAAGAGGTTTCTCACTAAATCCTGCTTGTGTGAGTTAATGAGTGTTAATCCCCACCTGCACTCAAATCTCAAACATCGTCACTTACAACACAAGGAGGAGTTGTTGATGTTTGGTTTATCAGCAGACTGTGATAAGTGACATGTTATCAGATAAACATGCTAAACCAAATCAAACCTCACGGTGTTGTCACTTTTCATTAGTGATTTGTTCTTTGGAGATTTGGCAGACAGAGACAAATTTGTCATTTGCATTTTATTAATATACATCTAGATGAAGATTTGGGAAAGCAGTGACATCACCAATAAGGCAGGCGGTGGTACAGGAGGAGCCACACGGTCACACAGGATGTAAACATAACTTACCATTAACCAATATGACCGACGTAAACACTGATTTTAACACACTGATTTTGTAGATGAACATCTTGGCTTCTCCCTCAGTGAAGTTGTATAGTTAACTGGTCTGAGCTGTTTGTTTAAGTTTTTGAGTTTGTTTCAAACTTGATTGTCTTCCTGTTTATATTCCCGCCCTTTTACCAAATGTCCACTTCTCAGCAATTACCTAATAAATGACCACAATGACATTACTTTAAGTGTTTTACTAAAGGACAGTTCAGCTGGGAGAATAAATATTTAAACTTTTCTTTACTTACTGACGCTCTTCATCTAGTTCCTGTGCTGACGGATACTCAGATTTCAAATTTATTGATTTGTACTGTGTTGATAAGAAGGTTATCATGCTAATTAATGAACTTACATGTTGACAATGTCAGATTTCATGGTTTTAGTTACGGCCCATTAAAAACACTAGACTTCCACACGTGCTAATACAAGAGGTGTTCAGGACCGTCACCCTCCAAAAGGAAATTATTGTTATGGTAACTTGTTAAGCAGTTACAAATCAGTCATCTGGAAGTGCATTTTAACATGAAAAGCTGCTTTTACCTTTATGTGGTGAGGATAATGTGACACACGTGCACGAGGACAAACAGGCTGCACGCAGGGAGAGCGCAACCTTGAGTGAATTATAGAGATGAAGGGATTCAAATTAGAATATAAAAGCAGCGTGAAATCAGTTGCAGTGAAAGCGAAAACAGAAAGCCACTTTCTTTCAGTGAATCATTGTTCCCTCCATTTGCTGGGGACACGCAGTACAAATGGCAGAGTCTCATGGGTCAAGAATGAAGTGGGTGGTTCTGATTAATAAGTGGTTCAGGCCTCTCTCACATTTCTGCACTGTTTTGAGACATATGACATATTCATGGGAGTTTTTGTAAGTGATCACCACTGCTGTTGAGGTGAAAACGCATCAGATCCAGGTGTCTCTTCATGAAACTGACAGCAGTGTTTCTTGCTTTGCAGCTCTTCATAAACACAGACTGTGCTGTCCAAAATTACGGGTTTAAAATAATGACTTCCTCTTTTGCCCATTCAGCCACAAGTGTTGCTTTGTTATGTGTTATTTTGTCATTGTCAGTCCTATTGTGTGTCACCAGATGACATCAGTGTCAGTAGTGCACATCCAGTTCAATACAAAGATGAGCTCACTGCCGCAAACGACACAACAACAGAAGCTCTTTTTGTCACTGCTCAAGTTAATTTACTCTGCTCGTTGCTTCTTTGTTTATCGACACATCTTCTCAGATGGTGAAAACAGCAAAGTTTGTTTCTATGTCTGCATGAAAAATAGGACAAGCGAGAAGAAAACATGAGACAAAGTGCGAGTGAATGAGTGTGACAGTCATTGCTCATAATGATCAAACTTCCTTTATTTCTCGTACAGTTTGGTTCACATCGACCACCTGATGATCCTTGTAGCTAACGAAACACATTTTCTAATATACATGAAAAATCATCCCTTACTTCTGTTCTGGCTTTTGTTTTTTTGTCTCGCTGGGAGCTCTGTCGTCCTTGTGTGTGTTTAAGAAGGATTGTTTGATGTGGAAAAGATGTTGGTGTTTGCTTGTCTCTGTGATGGAAATTTTTCTTGGTGTTTTACAGCGGCCAGACTGGGGATTTGCATGTTGTGTTGTACAGCTGCCTCTTAACTAAATAAACCATTTTTCATCATATCACATTGAATACACATGTTCATGCAGCTGTTAAATAAGACTAGCACTGCTTGTGTCCCTCTGAGGCCGTAATGCCACCCTCCTAAACAAATTAGATTCTTGTCACAAGTAAATGCTGAACTGCTCCTCGCAAATAACCCCAAATTAAAATCACTCTGTACTGTTTTTACGCAGGTTTTTGTCTTTAATAACCATAATGTGTCAAGTGAGCTTTAGGGGTGCTGGTAGGTGGATTTTTTTTTATATTTATTTTTGGCTATTTCTTCATTTAAGAGCTCAAGACAAAATAAGCATTTAAAAAGGTTTTTGTCCTCTGGACAGACCTGAAAAAGCATTCATTCAGAGTATTTACAAATTGGAATCATGTTGTAGTTATTTCAGCGTCTTTTTTATCTGTTTTGTGCAAATAAATCACAGTCATATCTGTTTATTTTGAAATCATGCCGCTGTCTGAGCGGAGGCGTCCAAGCTAATGTCAACAAACAACCGGCACGTCCCACAACACAGACACACAACAACAACAACAGGCTACACGTTGTTCATAATACTCCCCCTACCCACAGTTCACCTGATCCTGATGTGGCAGTGGTCTTGACGGTGCTGAGCCTCATCAGACAAACAGCAAGAGGTAAAGCTGGCTCACAAATGGTCAATATTTTTGAGAACTTTATTGAAAAACAATTACATGCAGCCTCGCGCTCACAGAGTTGGAGCCAAACGTGTCACTGTCGACACATTTTCTGAATGAATACAGCCTTTTAAAATGTGCACATTAAAAAATGCTGATTCATCAACGCTTCACCATGACCCAACTTTTCTGTCTGCTAGTAACATCTATTAACCATATTTTTCGGACTATAAGGCACACTTAAAATCCTTAAATTTTCTCAAAAATCGACAGTGCGCCTTATAATCCGGTACGCCTTATGTATGAATTCTGATTGTGCTTACTGACCTCTAACTGATTTTATGTGGTACACGGCGCTCAAAAATCTGTCAAAATGTTTTAGTACGACTTTGGTAAGCTACAAAGCTGCTCTGCTTGATGGATTGTTGGAGAATTTTGGCCACCGTAGTCAGGAGCCTCGCGGAGTGATACGTACTGTGTGTAATGCACCTTATAGTCCGGTGCACTTTATTTATGAAAAAAGATTGAAAACAGACCATTCATTGACAGTGCCCCTTATAATCCAGTGCGCCCTATAGTGTGGAAAATACGGTACTTTTTTTTTTTTTAAATGATCACAAAATCACAAGGCAGGGGTTCAAAATGAAGTGAAAATGAAAGAGAAAAAAATGTTGTTGTTGATTTATTTATTTTTTCTTTATAACTTAAGTTCTCTTTGGAATTGAAAAAAAAGTCATAAAAAGGGACTCTCACTTAAAGAGCTGATTGCTCCTCAAGAGATGCACAAGAGAAGTTACCTTAGTTCAGCAATAATTTGGGGGATTTTCCAAGTTTCAGAACCCATCGTTAAAACACGCTGCACCTGCACTCCTTTCCTTTCCTTTTTTTTCTTGTTGTCTCTCTGAAATTTCTGCAGGTGTTTGAGTTTATAGCAGGATCAAGCTTTCAGTAGCACCTCGCCTCACCTCTCATCTCCGGTGTGCTGGCGAGGAAACGAGGCAGGATGGTTAGTAAATGTTTGACAAAGGAACTCTTTAAAGATGAATTTTTAGCTTTGTGACTGCAGTACGATGTAGAAAACATTTTTTAGTTGTCTCCTTGGCTCATAACATTTGTTGAGTGAAATCAGCTGCGTGTGTGGCAAAAACACTAGAAGTAATGTCTATAATCTATAATATAAACAAAACAGGTCCCATTTTGTCCTGATAACCACGTTACTTCTTCTTCTGCTCAACAACTCAGTTTGAAAAGCTGACTGAGCTTTATGTCAAATATAAATAAGAGTATTCGGTTGGAAATATAAGATAAATGTTTTCTTTGCCTCTTTTCTGACCATTTGAATATATTTTTTATCTTTAGCCAGTGGTCCTGTACACTAGAGTGTCCTCACAAAGATTTTATTTGATCTAAGGTTTGTGGTTCAGGATGAATCCATACATGGGAACCTCGTCCAGTTTATCTGCTTGTTAATTTATCTTCTACTTCGCTGCTGTCTCTCAGTATCAGCATTTCTTTAGAGTTTAGGGTGCCTGGTGTACATTTCCTCCTGGGGGATGTCTGGGACACTGGCCAGCATGTCACTGGTTCTCCGTGTGTGTGTGTGTGTGTGTGTCTGTATGTGTGTGTGTGTGCATATAAACAGATGTAAATGGCCATGACTCTGCCAGTCTTACATAAGCCTATTTAGTCTCCTAAGGAGATTCTCACCTTCTTCCTCATCTTCCTCACCCCTCCCTCCTCCTCTTCCTCTCTCCTTCCCTCTTCCCCACCCTCCTTTCTTTCTCTCTTGATCCTGCTAACACACCCACTCATCCCTTTAGTGCTCAGACTTCAGCAGCAAAGGGTTTTACCCTTGCTTAAGGCTTTTTTGGCGAAGTCTTTAATCATGTCTGGCACAAGTTCACAGTCTTGAACAATGGTGATATCTATCCCCAGTACTTCTATCGGTCTGTCTCTCCTCTGCTTTCCATCTCGTTTTCTGTCTCAATCTCTCAACCGATCCGTCTGGCACCCGTTCTCTCCCCTTTAGGTCACTTTCTTATCCCCGCTGCACACATTCCTCTTCTCCCATCCTCCTTAAAACCCATTCATCCTACCTTTGCCTCTATCTCCTCACCCTCCAAGCCTCTATTTACCTTCCTCCTCTGCCTCTAGCACTCCCATTCAATCCCTCCATCCAGCTGCATCCTCAATTCTGCCCTTTGTGGGTTTTTTTGGGATCATTTGAATCCCTATCCATGTCTTTTCATCTATCACTTAGTGCCTGGGATGTATGTATTCATTTAGGGATGCTGCACAACATAATCAC
Source organism: Amniataba percoides (assembly GCA_037176925.1). Lineage (NCBI taxonomy): Eukaryota > Metazoa > Chordata > Actinopteri > Centrarchiformes > Terapontidae > Amniataba > Amniataba percoides. Next base: position 6,670,218 of record JBAJHX010000041.1, read on the forward strand.
TCCTCACAGCGTCTCTTAACTTTCCATATTTTTCTCCTATACTTCCACATGTCCTCATTCATTTAAACTGATTTTTTTTTCCAAAAAAACATTCCTGCATCCCTCAATAACACAAAATGCTCTCAGTGTATTCATCCTTTCTCTCTGGTTTCTGGTTTAAGGACACGCTGACGTCCTCCCACAATCCAAAGTCATGCAGGTCAGGTTAACTGGTGACTCTAAAATCCCTTGAATATGTGTAAATGTGAGTGGTTATCTGAAGAAAACTAAAGCTGAAGTTTGACTCACCAGGTACTTTTCTCATCTTTATTTTTCAGCTTGAGGTGGTCTGCCCTCGATGTAGGTGGAAGTTTTGACTGATTGTCATGGCAACACGCCGTTATACGAACACAGAGCAACAATAAATGTCATTTAACAAACATAAATGTTGCACTTAGTTAGCTCATTCACTCATCTGGGCTCCATGAAGCTTCTGTCATCGTTTAGTTTAATCTCGTTCTTGTGATGAGAACACTGAACAATCAGCGCTCTCCAGTGTTTTAATGTCACCTTTTAGTATTAGCTCAGCTTCACTGAAACCTTGACTGAAGTGATATCAAAAAAGTAGCAGGTACCCAGAACTATCCACAGTGGAAAAAAAAAAAAAAACATTGTTCCAAGCAATTCAAATCTCGATGAGCTAATCCGTACAATGTAGTGGAGACGCACCATAAATCCATTCTATGAAAACTGTCTTTGGAAATAAGAGTTTGCAAGCAAACATTAGCTGAAGTTGGTAAGAATGAAAATATCCAACTTTACATATAATTATACATATATCTAGATTTTGAAACGATATATTTAATGTAAGCAGCTTTATCATCATTACAGTATTGAGGCTACTTTCCAGTTTTATTTACACTAAAATGTTTCTGGGTTGGGCGTTTTGTATTGGTTGTCACACTGGGTTGGATGGAGATGAGTATTAGAAAAACCTACACCTGTGCATCACTAGTACTCCTTTGTCTGCAGCCATCTTTATTTAAGAATATTTCACATCCAAAAATTATACGACTAGTTTTTAATTTACCAGTGGTTAAATAGAAAATTTTTACTTTAATATCAACACTTCAATTTATACGGTCTACTTCCCTTTTCCTATTTTTACATTTTATTCTCTTCCATCACACAGTCTCTCTTCCTATTTTGAAATTATGGACTGCCTCATGTGCACAAACACACACCAAATACACACCCTTTGTCCCTGTAATAAATCAGCACACGGTGCTTGGTGGTTGTTATGGAGGTAAAGTAGAGAAGGCAGACAGATATAAAAATATAAAAAAGCCATGGATGATAATAGGTACAGACAGAACAAAGAGCAAGGGATGGGAGCCAAGGGCAGGACAGAGAGGGAGGGAGAGAGAGAGAGAGAGAGAAAGAGAGAGAGAGAGAGAGGGAATGAAGAAGAAAGTGATAGAAGAAAAGCCTGAGTGGAGAGAGACAGATAAAAGCCAAGGACAGTAAAGACAGACAGTAAAGAGAAGAACAGGGGGGAGAAATGGAATAAACATGAGAGAAAAGGAGTGAATTAGGTAGAAATAGAGAGAGTGAGAAAAGGAGAGAGAGAGCAGTGTCACCTTTTATGTGCACTTTATTGTGTGTATTATGTTGGTTTTAGCCAGTAACCATGTATGTATGTTTGTATGTATTTGTGTATGTCTGTATGTGTATGTATGTTTGTATGTATGTTTGTATGTATGTATGTATGTATGTATGTATGTGTGTATAAGTGGGTGTATTTGATATAAATTGCCGTCCCATCCTATGACTTTCAAACTATGTCTATCATCATTATCTATCATTTTCACATTTTCAACAGCTTATTTTTTTAACCATAATCAGTGTCTATTTCCTTGTATGTGTGTGTGAATGTGTATGTGTTAGCGTGTGAGACACACTGGCTCACTGCTCTCAAGGTTTCTAGGTGTGAGGCTGTTGTGTCGTGCCACTTATCAGTGTCTAAGTGTCCTTGAGTAACGCTGAAAAACAGAGACAGACTGTCTCTCACACACACACACACACACACACTCACACACACACACACACACATCCAGGTGCAGGTTTGTGTGCATGTATTGAAGTAAATTGGTACAAATATCAGCTGCAAAAAGTGGTGATGCATGAAGGAAAAAGTATATGAGGTATATGATGATATATAAAAAAATGCACACAAAGACAGTTTAGTTGGACAGAGGAAAATAAAGAACAATAGACTTGGCTACACACACACATACATAATAACTGTATTTTCCCACGGTATAGTGTAAGTGTGTTTGGTCTTTGGTCTGTGTGTGTGTGTGTGTGGAGTTTGAGGTGTAGGTACATGTTTACATACCCAGAAAAGGTCAAATGGTCTCACACAGTAAGAAATATTACATCAATAAGCTACACTTCCTGACAAGATCTGGAGGTTCAGTGGTTTCTTCAGTTTCTTCAGCCAGTCCCAGTCTCTACTCCATCTAGCACTCTGTTTTCTGAAGTGTCAGGGAAAACCTTTTTATTATTTTTTGTTTGCAATTTGTGTGTGTGTGTGTGTGTGTGTGTGTGAAAACATCATAGTACTATAGTGATTAGTGAAAAAATATAACATATACATATTGGACTTTTTCACTACAGCTGAATATGGTGAATTTGCATGACAATGTAAATTGAGTTGATGCCACTCGTGCTTGTGCACTTGGTAAAAGTACAATATTGTTTCTCTGGTACTATAAGATGATGCTTTGTTTTTGAATTGCCTTTCATTGTGTAGGCATGGATAGTTTTGCATCTATGACTGTGTGTTAGAGGGTCTCCTTAGTTAACAGTGATACTCAGGATACCCAATCTGACACTGAGAGAACAAGGTTACTTCTCATATAATCAGGTCATACTGATAGTGTTGGTAGTTTTGTTATCTTGAGCGTTACTGTGGTAGACTTCATGTCTCTAAGCAGTGCTAAATCGTAGAATAAATATAACTGAATGTCATTTTATTATTTAAAAAATTATCTGTCTGTCAGATAAGAACAAACTCAAAACAAGTTAGAGCATTTACACTGTGGCAGTTCTAGGTATTTTTTGGTCTTAATAAAATGCAAAATGTAAACAAACTTCCAGCACATTTTTAGTTTTCAGCTATTGTGGAATATTTTTTTTTGTCTCTAGGTCAGCTGCGACTTTTACTCATTAATGTGTGACGTTCTTGTTTTTCCATTTCACAGTATCTGTAAGAAATTGAGGAAAATAATGGTGAAGAGCAGAGGAAGATGAATAAGTCAAGGTTACAGGAAGAGAAATGAGCTTATTTCAGAAATTGGCACAGGTGAGGAAGTGAGATGGATGTTAAATACAGCTCCTTGGAAAGATTAGTGGCAGTGAGTAACCTCAGAATCATGTTGCACCATCGGGTCAGTGTCCTACTTGGACTGAGGCCTGTCAGCATTCCTGCTACAATAAGTAGGAAATTAAATGGTGCAAAAGAGGGATCATGGTATGAAATAAAGAAGTGAACAAGAGAAAGAGGAGGGTAGAGGATTTGAATAAATATAAATCCAAATTCATTGTATTCAAGGGTTATAATACTCAAATCAAACCATTGGTACACAGTGGGCAAACAAAATAAGGCAAATACTAGAAATGAACAGCCTAATTAAAGGACACGTGTTTGCTTTCATCTTAAAAAAAAATTGATCCACTTTCATCTTAAAAAAGTGCCAAACAACAAAATGTACAAGCCTGCATCTGCATTGCATGTGCTTTGACAAACACAGACATGTGCTTAAACTGCTCATTTCCTTTGTTCATTTATAGTTTCAAACGAAAGCTGCTTTCAAGATTTTATTGTCTATTAAATTATATATATAATTGAGAAAAGATTTCAAAGGACAGGAAGGAAGCATGGGTTTGATGAAAAAAAGTGAAAAAGAGGGCATTGGACTGGTGCATATCTATTCCACTGTTTTTATTCATATTTTGATTTGCACATAAAAAGAAAAAGTGGGGTATTGTATCAATAAAAACAAACTGCAGTAGAATTAGAAGTAGAAGACATGCAGAGATAGTGATGGATGGATGAGTGAATTCACAATGACGGGCAGAGTCGAGCAACAACAGATAACCAATAAATAGATTTGTAGTATGACTTCCTACGTGTTGACAAGCAGATTTTTTTAATTAAATTTGAATTTATCACTTTTGTTATGAGCTCAATTTGTCTCATTGGAAACTCTGCTTCTGTAAAAAGAAAACAAGGATTTTAAAATGTTTCTGTACACTATAATTTCCCTCTTTT
>JBAJHX010000041.1:6703020-6713299 GCA_037176925.1 Amniataba percoides
ATTTCTCAACACATGCTTGCTAGACACAGCTACACCTGTTTGACTCTCTTTCCAAAAGAATTATTCATGAACAAACATAACGTCCTGGAAGGTCTACGGCCACTGAAATATCGACCCAGTGCTGAGAAGGAAAAAAACAGAGACTGCCTCAATTGGAGGATAGATTAAAGTTAAAGATTATAAAACAGTACAATGACAAGGACATGTGTGATCCATGTGTTAATTTCATGAAAATCTTAATTGTAATTATGGAGATGAAGTTGTTCTAGTAAAGGTTGATTTAGGTATTCATTTCATTTTTAAGAAATATGGCCTTGAAAGCCTCGCTCACATTATTTTCCTCACATCATTTGTAAACGTCTGTGGAATTTAAGGTATAGTGAGCACTCAAAAGACTGTCATGTGTTGTTAATACCATTATTTTATACTCTACGTTGTCACTGTCTATGAACATTTTCATGTTTTAGTTAATCTCATGTTGTGCAGTGAAATCAACAATCGAGTTATGGGGTGGAAGTATCAGAAGAATTCTTAACAGGGGTGTGTTCAACATGAAAAGGGATCACACACATTTCACAATGTGTGTCTACATTGTGACACTTGTGGCCACAAGTGTCCACAGCTGACCTTCAGTTCGCCTACAAAGGCTCGCTCTCGTTGTTAACATTCCTCATGGGAACCGGAGGCCCAGTTGGGCAACGTTAGCTTCTAGCTTTCCCATTTGGTTTCCAAAAGGAATCTTGATAATGTTGGCGTGAGGGCAAATGGAAAGGTTTTCCTCTTTTGCTGCTGGTATGAGGATTTAAACTGCTGATGTTAAAGAAGAGGGACTGCGCCTCTGACCTTCTGACCCATTACTCTCCTTTCCCCTCCCACTGCTCTTGACTCTCTTTCCTATACATTATATGATGGTGACACACATCTTTTGCCGGTTTGCCAGTGTCAGCCACAGTGAGACTGAAGCGGCAGAACGAAGTGGTTTATTGGTTAATTAACTCTATGAAGCCCCAATCAAAGACACCATTAGCATGAGACACATGCCGTTTGACGTGGCCAATTAGAGGCAGTGTTCAAGCTGAACTCATTAACTATGAACTCGTTAAGTGTGCTAATTAATTTGGCAGGGTGAATGAGGCGAGCAGTGTGGATGGTGTAGCTCTCATACTGATCTGTCTGATTATCTGCCTGTGAAAACTGCAGAATTTAGCATTGAGATTTGTGCATATACAGAAACATACAATATATACACTATATTACAAAATGTATCTCCCTTTTGCTAATGAGTCTTACTTTTGAAGGGCTACTGAAACTGATATGTGCTTCAGCACTGAATCAGTGGAAGAGAAATTATACACAAACTAGAACATTTCATGTGATCTCAAACTTCTGTAATTTGAGCCAGTTGAATTATGGTATAGTAGAAGTAACATTGAGTAACAAAATTATGTTTTGATTTAGCAATATTATCCTCACTAACTTTTAGCAGACTTCAGTCAAATTATGTAGTAAACTTTGGAGAAGTTATGCAAGTTTTCAGGTACCACTTTACCACATTTTCCATGTTACATGAACTTTCTGATTCACTATGAAACCAAATGTCTGTTAATCTGTTTGTAAAATCACAATGTGGGTAAAAAACTAAATTGTTATTTGGGATAAAAAAGTTGGCTCCGAGGAGATTATCTACTTTGAGACTTGATTTTAAGTTATTATAAATGTCATTCTGTTTGAGTTAGAAGATCAATGTACTTCAAGAAATGATTAAATGTGGGATGAATTTAAAAACCATAGCAAGAATATTATCAGAGTATCCTGATTGGCATTTAAGAGCTTTGGGACAGACAGATGCAGGTTTCTGGTTCATGAGTCTCTTTGTGAATTACTCATGAGAGAAATATGTGTGTAATTTTAACTGATGTACTCTGTGTGTGTGTGCGCGCGTGTGTGTGTGTGTGTGTGTGTGTATTGTCCTCAGTTCATCAGTTTAAAGATGATGTGGTCACTAGAACAGGTCAGTCGTAACAGGTCATGTTGTGGTTTCTCCTCTCTGTGCTTGGCACTAAGTGTTTTGGATAAACACTCCAATGGTGTTACTGTCGTGGTGGAACCAAAAAAAAAACTGAACCACAACACTGGTCAGTTTAAAGGGCACACACACACACACACACACACACACACACACACACACACATGAAATAGGTGTGTGGGGATTATGTGCATCTGTGAGAAACCATAGTGCTGACATCAAACTGGCAGTGTCTCTCAGTTATGTTGCTGTTTTTAACCCAATTCTCTCTTGACCAAACCAGTTTTTGAATATTGTGCTTTTTTTTGTTTTGTTCAACAAGGAGCCCATGTCTTTCTGATCCCCCGCCTCTCTTTTGTATCCCAAGCAAACAAAGTGCATTGCTTCCTTTGAAAACTTTCCTCAAAAGACACCATTAAACCAGTCACTAACTGTCACTGTCAAATTTTTCCTTGATAGTGATACAATGTGTGAGATTGGCCAGTAAGACTGTGAATCTTACAGACTTGACGGGAAAAGCAGCCATGTGCTTGGTGTAGGTTTAATAACCGTTGCACTATTAATACTATTTAGTGAAGGAAAGGAGGAATCCAGACATTTACAATATACAGTAAAATGTCACAGATCGTTATTGTAACTGATGTAATTATGTGACCGTCCAAGTGGGATTCTGGTATTTGGCAGCCTGCGAGCAGAAGGATGGCAGAGGAGTGAGAAGCTTTGTCAGGAGGGAGGAAAAAAAGAAATTAAATGATTTATGAGCCAGCGGTATTATTCTTTCCTCAGTTATTCCTCTGGGTACTGCCCCTTGCTTCCGTCTCTCTTCTCTTCCTTCACTTCTCTCTCTGCTGGTCTTATTATCCGTCCCTTTCTCTCCGTCTCATTTTCCAGCTCCATGTCTTTGTTGTCTACCCCCTCTGTATATAGTGCACATGTTGTTTGACTAACCTAATTACCTGTGTCTGGACTAAAGCTCAGATTCTAGCTGAAACACTCTCCAGTGAGTATTCACAATAGTTCCATTATATCACCCGTTAGCCACTACAAAACTGCCATGAGTAATCAAATTAGAGAAAAGCAATGATCAGTATTTATGACCACAGACAGGAAATAATGATAGCATACAGTGAATTGTCCTTGTCCGAAGCTGAGTGGAACTTCAACTAAAAGAAGTGACACTAGGACGTGATTGATTACACCAATTCAAAACAATTATGGTACACTTACAAGCCGTAAGATTTACAGAGGCTTGACCTTTTCAGATGGCAGCCATACCTTTTGGCAAAATCTTCCTAGAGGATTTCCAAAAGCCATTTTTCTTAACTAGCTACCGCAGCTACTGGCCGGATTACAGAAGCCATGTCATAGTCAAAAGAAAAAAAAATCTTGCAAGAAGGCTCCTCAACTCTTTTTTCACTCAAAGAAATGCTTAAATGAAAAATGATCTTTAGCTCTTTAGCTAAAACACATCACATCAGCCTTCACAGTAGCAGTGGCCAGGGCAACGTTACTGTCGCTGAATGTATTTCATACACTGAACTGACTCCAGTTACCACACCAGGACCTCTGTCTGTCTTTAAACAGTGGCCTAGTTTGCTCAATAGCTGTGCAAAAGTCATTGCTGAAGAGTATAACCTGAACCATAATACCTATGATTACATGGATAATCAAAAAGAGTTATTTGCTGAGGAAATAGTAGAGATAAGTAAGTTCTCTTGTTGAGCGTGATGTAATCAGGGCTTGATGCTGATGATGTTGATGGTGTTTTTTTTTCCAAAGTTACTTGTGACTCTGTATTTACATTCAATTAATGGCAAATGGCAAAATATTTATTATTATATTACTATACTAAGCCTACCTTACCCATTTCCAAATTGAAAGATGTTTTTTTCAACTGATGGATGAATATATATAAAGTGGTAACTGCTCAATAGTTACTCATCCAAGTCAGTCAATATGGAAAAGAGTTAAAGGCAGCTCCTGCTTGCTGTCTCCCCTCAGCATTCAATGATTTGGACTAAGTTTAGCCGTCACACATAAAACAGCTCTGCACATGTTCCATTCTCTGTATGACTTATTGTCTTAATAGGATTTACTTGTTGCCTTTAAAGACGTTGCAGTCTAAGTAAGACCTGACTGGAAGTCACAGAATCAGAGTTATTTGAGCAGAATTACAGTGAGATCTTTCCATCTCGTGTTGATTTCCCAGACAGATCTCTGTTGCAGGTGCAGTGTGTTTATCCAGCTTAAGACGGAGTTCAGATACAAGTGTGAGCAGATCTTAAGACGTCTGATGTTTTTCCCATCTGAGGGATCGACTGGATGTGCTGGCAGGAGGCTGCAGTAGGGGAAATTCATGGCAATGAAAAAGACAAAAATAATTAACCGCAATGGGTACAGGCTGCCTTCACAGTTAGTTTAATTTAGGCTTGTATTATTTAATTTGATTTTATTATCTTTTTTAGTGGAACAGAAATGGGGAGGAGAAGATAAAGGTCATGAAGGATGGAAAGTTGATTAGTCAGAGCAGAGGAAAAACTTTTCTTTTTTTAAAGAAATGGAGAAAAGGAATGGGTCCTTTCGTGACCAATACTTATAATATTGAAAAAGATAAAATTGCTGAGAAGGTTTAGGAGGAAAACAAGTGAAAGGAGCAGGAAGACAAAGAGGAGAAAGGAGGCAATCCCTTTCAGAACTCCTCCAGATGACATGTTCTTGTGGTTGTGGACCGCTCCCAAACTCTGCGTGTGCATGCATCTGCCTGGTGGCTTCTGTGACCAGCGCACAACTTATTCACAACTTTTCCCCCTCATTTTTTCCTCTAACCAGCAGTCCATGAAGTGCTGACCACATATTTACAATGTTGAAAGGCACCATGTATTTTACAGTCCTTCCTCAAACACACGAAACACACAGGAAGAGAAGCAGCCTGGTGCTGTTAGTCTCCACTGACCGAAAGGCTGAAGGGTTCACTGTGGCGACTTTGCCAAACGTCTCCCATCATGCATCTGTCTTGCATAAGGAATCAACCCATTTTGTGTTATTTTTGGTACAGATACATTCATGAGATGCTAGAAAATGGGAAAACAACATGAACACGCTTACATACTTTTTCACTGTTTATGGGGCACTCTGCAAGCCAAACCACTTGTTTCTGCTGGCAGGCCAAATGTAAATCCTCATGTATCTATAAAAGTGAAAATAAAGATTCAAATCACTTAAAACTTAATGACAAAGAAAAGAAAACAAACACCTGAGTAAAGAAAATAAGCATGCACCACGACTCTGATTCACATGAGATGTAGTAAAGGAAGAACGTCTGCAGTGTGTTGGCTCGTTACGTCTGTATTCGAAATTCACAATTTTTCTTTCAAGTGATCTAGCCAAGCCCTGGTGAACCACAGGCAATGTTCTTTCAATATCCTAATACACTCTAAGTCCAACCCATGCAAGGGTTATATGAGGTTGCATGTAACACAGTCCACACACAGTATACACACACACACACACACACACACAGCGCTGGTCACTGGAAACTCCAGATTGGTTGTGTGTGATGATGATAATTGGAGCTGCTGGCTTACACTCTTTTTATGGTAAAATAGCAGAGCTGCTTGTATATCATAATGTTCCCTGAAAACCTAACTGGAAAACTCTAAATGATCATTTGGCCTCTGCCAATTATTTATCAAGAGACAAATTCTGAAATGGGAAATTAAAAAATTTAAAAAATCATCTAGTTCATTCTTTGTGGTTACTTATGTCAGATGGCTTTGTGACCATATTCTGTCTGTCATAACCTGTAGTAAATATGTTCTTTGGTGCAGTAGCTAAATTGCTTTAGTTCAAATCCTTCCTGTAATTCATCCCAACAGATTGAGGGTTTGGACAGAATAGGAGAAAGAGGACAAATTAACAAGTAAAAGCAAACAGAACTGAAGAGAAGAGAAAAATATTTAAATATGACATCAACTATTGACTGATTGAGATATGATAAATGATAAAGCACAGATGCCAAAGGGGAAAGTGAGGATAAAACGAAAAGAAGAAAGCAGAAGACTGAGCAGCAAGACATAACTGAGAGAGAAGTATCGGAGGGAGAATCCCACTAATGATCAACAGATGTTTGACCAAGTCACACAGGCCTGGTACTGCATGATTTACACTGGTTTCCCTCTTCTGTGGTCAAAACCAATGCAAAGTTGAAAGTAACCATTATGAGACTAATAAAACTTTAAAAATCATTGCTAAAGGTGCTTTAATCAATTACTTCATATTACTGATGGATCAACATGACTAATCGTGATTGTGTAAATAGGTAACTAAAGGTAAGGTTTGTTAACAAGTTCAGCATATCAACTTGAAAGTTATTAATATTCATAATATCAGCTAACACATTCTTAACTCATGTGTGTACTGTGCTTTGTTGGGTTTATCATAACTCCTCATACAGTCATTAATATGCCCAATACGAACATGCACACATCCATCACATCTATAATTTAAACTGAAGACCAGCTTTTTGTTCTCAGATGGGAAATCAGTCAGATGCACACATGTAAGTATAAACTGTATAAAATCTGTAGCAACTCAAATGTAATCCAACCATAACCTTAAAAATACAATCCAAAAATGTGTCTTCTTTTCCACGTCATCCTCACTATCTCTCATGTTATGTTAGTGGAATTGTTTGCCTCTTTTTGGAGGAGATCTCTAATGTGATTCAGCCAACACGGCAATTCATATTAAAGTAATAACACATGTGGAGAAGTATTATATGGTTGTCTTTTTTTTCACTGGAGCTTGTGTGCTGTGGTCGCAGGAGGGATCCTGCAGGCTGTGTTTTTAATGTATTCAGGAGTAGTCACATTAGCCAAGTTGGCTACAGTGTCTTAAACGACCTTGCGGTTTCATTTACTCAGACAGAGGGACCGTGTGTGTATTTATCTCCCGTATGAGGCGTATCAACACCACTGGAAGGGCCCTGGATTAATGACAGTCTGTGGTTGAAACTTGGTGTCAATCTAAGGGAGAGATGGTTAATACATTGTATTACTTCATAACTTAGGAGGGCATTTAGAGTAAAAGGAGGAAAATCATTTAAAGAGTAAAAGTTTTCACTGGATCTATATTGGAACTGTTGACAAGAGGTTCTGTGGATCATCCGGTTTAATGGACGATGCTTCTGGAAAGAGATATTCCTGCAGGATTTTCATATGATTTTTCAATGCTGCTAGCACCACAAACAAAACTCACCTTTCACTGAGCGTAGATTTTCACTCAGGTTTGGTGTCTGACTTGACTTGCTCTTGTCCTTTGACCCCAGCAGACTCAAAGGATGGCGCTACAACAAAGAATATAAGATCCAATACTTTCTTTGTAACGGTTTCGTTGCAACTGCTGGATGAAGAAAAGCCTCTGGACACGTTCTTAGAGACAGCACAGACAAGAACAGTGGCCAACATGTTCCACATGTTTACGCAGCAAAGAGCGAACCGAGGCACAAGTTAAGGCATAAAGGCTGATTAATTAATCTTTTTAAGAGCTAAAAGCAAAGAGAGGACAGTTTGTGTTTGTGCGTGACAAGGCTGATATTTATAGAGCATTAGCTTGATCCATCCTGTCAGTGACAGTGAGTGTGTGTCCTGTCCCGGTACGGATGTACTGTTACTGTTGATCACTGCTTCTGATCAGTATCTTAAAAAGTCTTTATGTCTGTCACCTTCCCTCTGGACTGGAGAATTTTTCATTTCTCTTCCTTTTACCATCTAAATTTATTTCAGTGGATTTTCAGATGTTGCTTTATGATTTTGCTCTTTATATGTGGCACACATGAAGAGTAATAATAACCCATTTGCTGAGAACACAGAAACGTTAAAAACGAGATGATTTCAGTGAATTTGCTGGAATTTGTTGTTGCTACCGTGGCATGGTTGTGGAAAGTTACGAAATTCTAATAGAATTGCCTTGAAATGGTGACAATGGTGATAAAAGTGTCTCTGTTTGATCTCAGCAATCAGCTGCAATTCAAACATCATGTGTCTTTTTCTCATTTTTCCTCTTTACTTTCTCTCTCTTTTCATCTTTTCCATCTGTACCTTTCTCCCTTCCGCCCTCCCTCCCTCCCTCCAGCTTTTCATGCTGCTCAGAGTTTAAACAGCTTTGTTTTTTTCCCTTGACACGTTGGCTCCAAGGAGAGGGGAGGAGTGGAAAGAAGGAAAGTTGAGCTGAAGAAGAGCTGAGCCAAAACAGAGGGAAATGACAGTTTGTTTGGTCGGGACAACCTATTACTTAGAACACTCTAATCTTCCTCCACTTGGCTGACTACCTGTAACCTCAAACAAGATGGATGGAGGGAGCCTGGAGTCAGAGGCTGCGGTGTATAAACGGTTTCATTATATTTGGGGACACACTTGTATATTTTACCAAATTTAGCACCAAAAATAGAATAAACTACCAGGTTCTGCTCGAAATAGGCACGGGACAGTATTTCCATAAATTTTGGTCTTAAAAAAGAAGACACACCAGTGTGGACCAGCACTGATAGATTAAAACACAGCGAGTGTTTGCCTTTTTAATAACCAAAGGAAGATTACAGACTTATGCAGAAGCACCAATAAATGTTGAAACATTTGGGGAGAAGCTCAAGATTAGTGCGTGATGCCATAACAATGCCTCCTGTCAGCCAGCTGTGGCCTGACATCTTGAGCTGATAAAATTTGCTAAAACAGAACAGGTTGTTCTATCTTTAGCTGAGGTTGGCATCAGATGAAAGTGAACGTTGTTGCATGTTTCTTCACGAAAATATATGAGTTCCAGATTTGCTTTTAAGTAAAACATTTAGACATTTTCAGTGTATCTGTGTGTGTTTGTTCTCTGCGATTTTGGGGCTATGTTAATGACAGCTGTCGCCTCCGTGATAACGAGGTGATTTCCCATGTTTCCCTGGCAACCCAAAATCACACCCTGTGTCGTGCACTGTTGGTGTGTGTGTGTGTGAGGCTAGCTGACAGACTCCCTTTTTGCCCTGTTTTGTGTCTGGAATTCATGTGGGCTCAATTGTTCTTCAATAGCTTTGCCGTTCAGCTGAGTGCTGTTGTTAAAAAAGCCTTTGTTCTCCAATCAGGACTTCAACAAGGTCTTTAAATTTAGAGCCATTAAAATACAAAACATGTTGAACCTTCCTTCTCTAGGACCACATTGGCATTATGATGATCAGGAGTTGGGACACAGACTTTGCTGTTCAGATATTACCTTTGTACTGTCTATAGCTGGCAGCTAATTGTTTGATGACCGTAGTCTTATACAGCGTGTAAGCGTGGATCCTGTGATACACCAAATATGTTGTCAGGGAGAAGCTGGTGCAACTCCCTGTTTTAAAGTTTTTGAAATAGCCCACAGAGCATGTACTTGTTAGTTAGTTAGTAAAGAACTGTATGGTCTTCATAATAACAGGAGGAATAAATAAGGCTGGAAAGCCAGGGCAGATTCAAATGAGACAATCCTACAGAGAGTTAATGGGAATGATCTGTTGCTACCTAACGCTCTCACTGATGATGATCGCACTGACTATACACAAAGGCACACGACAATCTGTCACAGGACAGGGGAAAATACAGACAACATATACATGAGGTGAGGGAGCACAGGCAGAAACAATCAGGGCGGGGCAGACAATCACAGGAGTGGCAAAATACACAAGGGCAGGAAGTCAAGCGCATGAAATGAGGGAGAGAAATTAGATGCCACAATAAAACAGGAAATTACAAAAAACATGAACTAACACTAACAAACTTGATGAGACACAACAGACTGCTTCAGTACTTCAGTTTGGCCTCATTGCTATAAGTCTTGCTTTGATAGTTAAGGCATTCAAATACTAACATATTGCCAATAAAAAAAGACTAAATGAATAATATATATCAGACATTAACTGCTAGTTTAAACTAGTTTGAACAAGAGGCTGTCTGAAAGCTTTGGGGCGAATAATTCACCTTCTAGTCTGTTGTTGTCTTCCCCCTTTAATCAGCACACGGAGAAACAAAGCAAGCAGCAGAGTTCAGTGTTAATGTTGTTGAGATACAAAATCTGCATGTGGGCCGATTTGACTCAAGATGAATACTGGACTGCTAATTTGCTGTTTTAGAACGGTTACCTTAGTGGATTACCTTGTAAAATAAAGGAAATTGAAATTGAATTGAAATTTACTCCTGCAGGTTGGTTGGAGGATTCACATGTGGATCTGAAATGGAT
>JBAJHX010000041.1:6729424-6741599 GCA_037176925.1 Amniataba percoides
TGTGTGTGTGTGTGTGTGCATGCATTTTAGTGTGTGTAGAGTTTGTGTGTATATTCTCATCTTTATGTATTTTGGTATGCATATGCATGGTTAAAAGTGATCACTACAGCTTTCTGCTGTATTTTTCCAGGATATTTAGGAACTGATGTCCTCGTATAAAACAATTGGAGGGGCTTTTAGAAAATACAGCATGCTTTAAAAATGGTTGAGTTGATGATGAGCCAGCCTCAAAACCAATCCCTGTAGGACCCATTTTGTATTCTCTCGACAGTTGTTAGCTCTCATTCAAGTGTGCTCGAGGCCCACCGGCAGAGTTGAGATAATACCTGCAGAGTGCTGCTGCGCTGGACTGTTGCTGAACACCAGGAGTCAACATACAATCGGGCCCATATTTGGCTGCAGGATTTGATACATTCAGGGGTGCATAGTTGTGCCAATTTAGGCTGAGAATCACCTCCAGTAGCAATGCTTTGGCTAACTTTGGACAAATCAAGGTCTGCGCAGTGTAAACTGTCTGCATGAGCTTCCTTAAGTATTGTGAAACTTCTTATATGGAGCATATAGAGAAAGTGTTTTTTGTCAGATATTGCCCCAGTTATTGACAAAGATACCAAGTCAGCAGTATATAGCAGAGTTGAGCCACATATTTGACAAGCAGTTGATTTATCACCAAGACACAAGTGAGGTTTTTAGAGAAGGGAACAGATGACGGACAGTGATAGTGGTAGTTTTTAGGAGGGGGAGAAGAAGCAAAGCTGGAAAGTGAAAAAAGGGTAAAAGCAGACTCTCTGCCTGTTACTGAGTGCCAACTGTGAGGTGTAATATAATAAAGGAGACTGTTTCTGCTGAAAGGCTTTATTGTTACAGCTGACCGCAGAGTCCAAAGTACTGAAAGAGTGTGTGTGTGTGTGTGTCCAATGCACTTTTTTTACTACACGACATACAAACACATGTAGTGACTTCACTCCTGCGCCTGCTGTGGTAGAGTTGTGGTTTACAACAACACACTCACAATTGAAGCACCAAGTTATTGGGGATTTTTCCGGAACAATAACAAATCTGTCACTTTAAATTTGACTCCAGTTCTCAAATAACTTTATAATAGAGATTTTTTTTCTATACTCCCTGCCCATGCTGAGTCCATGCTGAGTATCAGAAACAGATACTGAGATTATAGAAACTGTGTGTATACATGATTATAAAAAAGAAAATTTTGAAGCTTTGGATAACTTAAAATGTAATTTATTACACTATAACTTAGAATTGGCACCAATCTCATGACAAAAACTTTGTGTTCCTGGACTCACATGCACAAGACACTTTCTGTAGAGAACACTTATCCATCCAGGTCACCGTCAGCTCATTGGCCCTCGGCAATGAAGACATCTCATCTACTCTGAGACTGTCTGCCAGCGTGGAGGGGAGGGAGTGAGAGAGAGTATGAGCAAGCATGACAGAGAGAGAGAGAGAGAGAGGGAGAGAGAGAGGGAGAGGAAACCACTTGGACTTGGCAGTGCCAAAGACATGGAGAGATCGTGCTTGGCTTGGCAGTGGGCAGGCCATGTCAATATCACACACACACACACACACACACACACACACACACACAGTCTTCATCACCATGGTCAGTTGTGTGTTTTGGATACTGTCTCTGAGCCTTGCTGTAATGTAAGGAAGAGAGGTGTTGTTGCCGTATTCGAGTCTGGCAGGGGTTTTAGTGTGACTCACACTGAATATACCTCAGACAGCAGTTTTTGCGTATTTATGCAGGGACATACCTGGCACAAGCATACGCATACTAGTACTTTACATTTCTAAATCCTAAATTCTTAATCCTCTCCCTCTCTGTCTCTATTTTTAGGTCTCTATGCCCATGTGTGACGTTTTTTGTCCCGTCTTGGATGTGAGAGGGGAACTCGGTTGTCCTTCACGGGAGAAGCAGTGAATTTGCCAAGAGAACTTTTCTGAACCAAAGAGGACATTAGAAAGGTTATACTGACCACTGAGAACTGGAGGAAGACTTCAAGAGACTGAAGGCCGACGAAAGCAAACAACAAATCACTTTTGTGTTTCCAGAGCTGAATCCTTGCCAAAGACTAAGCCCAAACCAGTCAGAAGGCAGGGGGACTTTGGCATTACTGCCAATTGGAATCCAGAAATAGACCATAATCCACAATAAATTGACTTCTAGCTTGTAATTTAATTTTTAAAGTTTACTTCTGGAAGTAGTTCATTCCAAGTGTGTCAAGATGATGACCATGATGATGATGATGGTGGCCACGATGGTCACCTGCAGCTCACTCTTCCTGTTGGGTCTGGCTGCTGCTCATGCTTCTTCCGGGACCATGACCCGCACTTCCTCTTCGTCCTCATCTTCCTCCACCTCCTCTTCCTCCTCATCCTCACCACGTATGAAGCTCTCATACAAAGGTAAGAACCAAAGCTTTAAAAACGCAAGTTTAAATGTTTCAGTGGTCATTTATTCATGCAGATTTAAATACGTCTGAGTCTTTCCCACTGCCTATAATGTAAACTCTGGTCTGTCTACAGTACGAGTGCACACACACTTACACACACACACATTTTCTCTAATGTGAGATTCAGCTGTATCCTTTTCAAAGTAAACACTCCTGAACAGTAGCCAGACATAATTTGTGGTTACTGTGATTCACAGCCACACTCCCCAACACAAACAGATGCACACATACGGTTTAAACAAACAGTGGCAGGGTTTTGTGTTTCATCATGAGCATTGTAAGTTAGAAGAAGGCAGCTCGATGCCCAACAGTACCACATAAACCAGGGATTTGTTCCACTATTGACAGCGGCCAATTACAGCCTGAACTGACTCACAGAGGACTTGAAGCTCGCTAAAGGCATCTGCCCAGCTGAGATATGTGCTCCTTTCATTTAGGTTAAAGGTAACAAATAGGATACAGAGTGAAGATGAGAAGACAGCAAAATATTTTAGTTTTAAGGACTAAAACAGATCTTGTTGAACCCATGTGTTACTGAAATGATTTGATTTGATTTGGTTAGTTTAAAATGCTACATACTGAACAATAGTACATTGTAATGCAAACACATTGCATGAATGTGCACATTTGCTAAAAATGGCCCCTAGTATGAAAACAAGGGCAGCAGACCCAAAGTCCTGATGTCATGCAGGCGGCTGCTGGGTGGTGTCGAAGTCTTAATTAAAGTTATAAATTCCCATTAGAACAATGGCAGACTAATAAAGCCATTTTAATGTCTAAGCAGAGAGGGCCTTTGTCTTGTTTTCTCTAGCTCCTGATTTAAGCCAGGCCAGCAGGGGAGGATGCAGTCTCTTTATTTTTTCAGCTTCTTAGGCCAAGAGCACCATTTTTTCCACTGACTTGGGGTAACTATTATAGCTTACAAATACAAGTACAATTTTCCTGGGCACCGTTCCCCCTAAATTTGTTCTTGCCAGTTTCAAAACAACAAGGACACTCAGTTTTTCCATTGAAACTAATATAGTGTCATTAGTGTCAGAGGATTTTGTCCTGCCTGTTCACAGGTTACTGGCCTTCATGCACAGCTCAGAAATCTAAATACTAAAATTAAGTGGTAATCTTCCTTTCAAACTCATGACTTGTTGCAGCCCTGAAGCGAACAAATTTGGATTTAAAGACTTTGATGATAAGGTTGATTTGACATTGACACTATCATCATCATCATCATCAAGCTTTTTAGTGTTGTTTTTAGTGAGTACATTTTGAATAAAACAACAAGCTAGCATGAATGTAAATATAATTAATATTTCATTTGAAGTATTTATTTCTGCCTCTTTACAGTGCGGCTGAAATATCTTGTATGTGGCATGGACAGCAGGATGCATTGTGTATGGTGTCACAGAAGACAGATTGAAGGGTGCCACCTTCTATAAACTCGTATATTTGTGTGATTTCAGAGTTGCAGCAGTTCCATGGAGTGCGGCGGTTCGAGCTGGAGCGCTCCTGCTGCTTTAGCGCTTTGCTATTGGATGAAGAGAGAGGCCGCCTCTTTGTCGGGGCCAAGAACTTCCTGCTGTCGCTATCATTAGACAACATTGCCAAGCAGGAACACAAGGTTGGTCATTAACACAACCAGTGAAACACATAATGAGTCAGGAATGCGTGCTAGGCTGACAACATGTTAATCTAAATTATTTAAAATTTTACTGTTTTACTAAAATGTGTCAGAAAAATGGCTATTCAAAAGTTTGGATGATTTATATCAACGTACCTCTCTGACAATGAATCATATTCTAAGAGAAGAAATCAATGTGGGATTAAGAGAGGAAGATAGCATAAAAGAGGTGAAAAAGAGCATTCATACAAAGAACATTGTGATTGATAACTAAATGGTATGCTTTTATTATACACACTAAGTGCACTTAAATACATGGAGACACACAAACAACCACATACAAGAAAAGTATAGCCCTCTCCAAAGAGCTTTTGAACAGCCGTTTGGAGGAAATTGTGTGCTTGGAGCGTTAGATATGAAGCCCCAGTTGGTTCTAGGTGGATGGGAAAGATTGATTTATGACATGGGTGTGCTGATTCATCATAGCCAGAGTTGTTTTTCAATGCGGTGGGGTCATCCTCCTTTACCTTGAGAAGGCAGGTCGAGGAGGAAAGCGTGGGGATGGGGGGGAGCAGATGGGAAAGGAGAGAAAGAAGAGAAGTGAAGCTGGACAGAAGTATGGAGAGGCTCAAGGATAGGGGGATGGAAATGTGTATTAATCCAGATAATAAATTGAGATTTCAGCGACGGGATCATCTGATCGCTGCCTGCTGTGTTTCAGATCTACTGGCCTGCTCCTGTCGACTGGAGGGAGGAGTGTAACTGGGCTGGCAAGGACATAACCGTAAGTCTCCTCATACCACTTCACATTACCTACTGTAATTTTACCTCATCCCATTTTGTTTACTGTTTCCATTCACAGAAATAGATTTCTATGGACAAAAAAACTGACTGAACCTCAGCAGTGTATTAGTGCATTAAACATTTTTTAAAAAAGAATGGAAACCAAACTTATCAAACCTACTATTATTATCATCGTTAATTAAAGTGAAGATAGTTCCCTATAACTCTGTGACAGACTGTAGGGTATGAACAATTGTGCATTACATAATCGCTCCTCATAAGCCTCCAAACATCGTGCATTATGCACGCACAGAGTTAAATAAGAGGGCCAGGGAGCTCCTCATGGAGGAGGTAACCGTCCACTCCTACCCAGTTCTACACAATGCTACCTTTTAATCCACTGGAGTCATGGGAGTCATCACAAGACAGAAACACCACGTTTAAACAGATAACGTGTAATAATAGGAGCAACACTCCTACTTTTGGCCCTGCCCTGTGTTGAGATCACCTCCTTGAAATCTGTTTGTTTAAATCTTATCTCCTGAGTTTGATGCTCAGGCAAACACTCATGTTTTTCCACAGAATATTATAATCAGTGCTATAATGTTTGCAAAATAAAATCCCAAAAAACTTAATCATCAATAAATCAACTTTAATTTGGTTAAAGGATTAGATAAAGATAAAGTCAGCTAGCATTTCAAGATATCAGATTTCTTTGCCTTATAACGTTTAAAACAAAGCTGTTATGAGAAAGAATCACAAAGATTTCAAACTAGGACAGCAAAGTGCTGTGACAGAAGGAAAGCTTCCTTGGTTAATTTAGTTAAAAGCCAGACTTAAAGTCAAATTGGCACTAAGTAGCTTTATCACTGTGTCCTATAAATAAGTTTTAAGGCTGAACAGTTCAGCATCAGAACATCTTGTATTACTAATATAATTAAAGTAGCTTTTAGAAATTAAGTCATGGGTCCAAAATAAGGCTGAACGACTAAAATCACAGGTGATAGAAAACACACATTCATGGTTTGGTACACAGAGTATCACTCAAGACATACAGATCCAGAGGGGAAAGGCAGAGGGAATGTCAGGAGAAAACTGAACAACATTCGAAAGCCAAAACACTTGGGGAAAGACGTGAGAACACAAATAACAAAGGGAAACACACAAAGAGGGAAACACAGTGACTAAATCCACACAAATGAGTACTACTGAGGGTGAAACTAATCAGGGCGGGGCAGTTAATCAAACTGGAGGGAAACTCACAAGGGCAGGACGAGAGGCGCCTGAAACGAGAGGCGAGGTGAATATACAAACCAAGAAATGTGCAAAGCAAATGACACGGGACAAAGACAAGATTAAGACAAGAAGGATGTAATATGTAAAGCTATATTAGGCGGCGGTGTGTGTTTAACCTGTGTTTAACCTGATCGGGAGCAATAAGAATGACTTACAGACTAACAAGATAAAGGAAATGATACAAAATATGCTGCCACACCATAACTTTCAAAAATGCACATGATAAATGAAGACTAACATGCTTTCCTATATGTTGACGGACGTTAGAAAGACTGACCTCATGACCTACTAATGCTCTGTAAGGACTGACTCCACCCTTCCTAGGCCACCCTGCCTCTTCCCTGCCAAAAAAAGGTTTAAAAATCCAAATGTTCTATTTTAATATACAGAAGAGAAGCACTATGCAAAGTAAACACTGTGTGTGCTAATTATGTGTCTAAATGTGATGTTCTGTGTGTGGATGGACAGTCTGGGCAGAGCCGGCTCCGCTTCACTGATCGAGGTGTAGAGGCCACCAAGAGCCTATAGACCACCCAGGATTACATCACAATTAGTTAACTCTGCATGTGTGTGTGCAGACTTGTATGTGTGTGTAAAACAGTAACCCATCATGCCACAAATCTGTCTATATAAACTGTATTTCTGCTCGTGTGTTTGACATTAGGGTGACTGTACATTTGTTCATGTGTGTTTAAGTATCCTGTGTGTGTGTGTGTGTGTGTGTGTGTGTGTGTAAAACAAACCCTTCATCAGTGTGATTACACAGCTGTACCAGACAGACAACGGGCTCCATTCATATAAAAGTCCAGGCTCCGGTTTCACCTGAGCAGGAGTCTGTCCAACAGTGTGTGTCCTCAGGTTTCTGTGTGTTTGTGTCTGGAGTATATGTGTGAACGTGTGTGTGTGTGTGTGTTTGAAAGGGAGAGTAACAGTGGAGACGGGGTCGTAGAGAGAATTAGTTAAAGCTCCAGAGATAAGAAAGAAGAAAAATGTGGGGAAATTTTGAAGAACAATTTTGCCTTGAAAGGAGTTTCCCCTCTGGTCAGTTGTTATTCCTCCTCTTTTTGGTTCCTTTGAAATGTTATTTTTGTCCTTTGTTAAACACTCTCTCCCCCGTTACTACTTTGGACTTTTAGTATCTCTCTGAACACTCACCCACACACTGAGAACTGAGCTGACCTCACACTGTTGACCCTAATTACAGAGAAGTATGTTTCTCTGTAAAAAAAAGGCCAAAATCTCTCTCCCCACTGGATCTCTTCTTTCCTACTTTACTTATTCTCTGTCTCATTCAGACTCTTTTCCCATACTCTCTCCGTATTGAGCTATGTTGAGCTATGTGGGATTTATTGCTGTTTATGGACTACAGTTCAGCATTTCTACCACAGTTCCCTTCATGCTCATCAAAAATCTCTCGGGCCTGATATCGAACGCCTCACAGTGCATCTGGATCTCGACTTCCTCACAGACAAATCTCAGATGGAGAGAGTGGTTAGACACACCTCTTCCACCCCCTTTATCAACATCGGCGCACCCCATGGGTTCATTTTGAGCCCTTTCCTGAAGTCTCTGTATACACATATGTGTGGTCACTATGACCTGATGACAGAAAAAGTGAGCAAAGGAAGGAAGGAAGCGAAAAAAAAGGAAGAGAAAAAGGAAGCAGAAGACCTGAAGTGTTGGTCTGTAAAACCTTCTCCTGATTCTCAGTCAGAATAAGGAGCTGATAGACTTTGGACAAAAGTAAGGAGAAGATCCTGAGGAGGAAACATCACAAGAGAGTCATTAATATTCGACTCGTAGCTCTCTGCAAGAAAGTAGATGAACTAAAAATTTGAATGAAAAGCTTTTCTGTGTTATCTGATATATAGTACAGAACATTACATATTCACCCACCAGTGTATTTATTTTGTATCTTCAACACAAATATATGAAGCACAATGAGTCATGACTGTTCAACAAATACACACGAGACATGTGATTGGCTTAACAAGTTGCCCACATGAAGACGAGTAATAAACACCTCATCACTCACACTCACACCCACTGACGAGCGGAAAGCCACCTAACATGCACACAGTCACACTAACACAAACACAGACACATGCACACAAACACAGTCAGACGGCGTCAGTAAACAGTCGCCGGTTCACACAGACACCCCGTCTGACTCAGCTCTCTGACTGAGGGCGTCCCTGCAGCTGGAGCCATATCTGCACCTACACCACTGATAAATGACATGTTTGCACTGTAATGTTTGCACCAGTTGAAAGAAGATTATCAGTTAAAATCCAATCACTGACAAGAAAATTGCGACTGAAGAAAGTTAAAGCTTAGTGTGTGCTTAGTGCTAACATTTTCTAATTAGTACTGAAGACAAACACAACTGTGGCTGATGGGAGTATACCTTCTATCAGCACAATGGCACTGTAGACTTAATGCTAACATGTCTTAGTTTAGCATGTTAACATTAGCTAATTAGCCCAAACCCCGTCAGAAAATGTTGTTAGTTTTAGTCACTAATCAAAGTATTGGACAACTTGTGTCTGACTGAATGAAATTGAGGTATTAAATAATCTATCTTGACTGGGACATGAATGCTCTGCCAGATTTCATTGTAATCTATCCAATACCTTTAAAGACAGTTCCCTTTAAAATCAGCCTCATGTTGGTCCAGAAAAATGTGGGTATCTCTACAAAATGTCACAGCAATCCATCTAATCATTACTGAGGTCTTTCTGTATTGACCAAAGCGAGTGAACAACCAAACACGGCAGCCACGCTTGATTTGGAGTAAGTGAGTTGGAGGTCGCTAAAACATACAAGCAGCATGTACCTGAAACCTGACTAACTTTCACTGTGTAGAATTACACTGAAGACCATCTCCATGTGGATTCAGTTTACATCTGCAAACAAGTTTCTGAATAACTGAGCATTTCCATCCCACTGATCGAAGAAAAGAAATCCAGCTGTGTGTTATTATTTGTAGCTGGACTCTTTGAAGGTCAGAGTCCAGAAAGCAGGAGAATTATATCAGACAAATGTCAACGCTGCTGCATTGGTCTGTTCAGCAGAAGCGATCAAAGGCATTCCTGGGATATTAAACTGTACTGTGCTCTGTATCTGATGCTCGTCCACTGTGTGCCATCGTTTTGTCAGTTCGGCCATTAACTTTATTAGAATTACTCCATCACTGGACTTTTTGCTCTCACGGTCACAAACACAGTCAACAGACAAAGAAAGACTAAGTTATAACATGAAATAATAATAACAATTTAATAATAATGATAATAATTTAAATACTATGATAAATAATAAGACCAATATGGCATATTTGAATGTATTAACTAGTGGCCATTTATAAATATGACTGGATGCAAATTCTTAAGGCATGTCTTCCTTTTTTGCTTCAAAGCATCATTAACAATTATTGTAATACTGAGTAAATTACACTTTGGACTTTGAGCTTTTAAAACAATACCTGATAAAACCTAGTGAGACATACAGAGATGGAGAGAGATGTAAGAGAGGGGAAGACATGCTGATAAATGGCTATATCAGGTTAATCATTTCTAAGATGGAAAGAATAAAGAGAGAAAAGGGGAAAAAAAGACATCCACTGGGGAACAATACAGCTTTATAAAAGATGAAAGCAAGACCTAAAGCTCAGGCCGCAGTGAGGTCACAGCCTGCGTTTTGCTCACTGTTTCAACTAATGAGTCAGTGGTGGGTTAAAGGTTGCCAGTGAGCCCTTAGATACCCACCCACACTCACACACACACACACACACACACACACTCACACCCAGACACGCGTGCACACACACACACACACACACACATTAAGGAAATGTGGTTGCTGGCGTAATTCACCTCCCACGTTCTCCTACGTCCTTTCAGATCCTTTCTTTTGCTCCTGCTCTATTTCTCTTTTGTCACTTCAAAGAAATGACTTTGTCGAACCACCGCTCTGGTGACTCCCTCACCTTCCTCTGCCCTCTGACACAGACACACACGCATGCACACACACACACGCGCTCACACACACACACACACACAAAGGGCTTAAAATACAATGGGATTTAAGTAGAGGAGGAGGTCTTGCTTGAGATCGCTTGCTTCACACTGGGAATTATGAGAGAAAGAATAATTGAAACTCAGCACAAGTATGGCTGATGAGGTGTGTGTATGTTAACAAAGGTAGAGGCAACAGTGAGTGGCAAGAGTGTGTGCTCCTTTCTTTCATGGGAAACAGAGGTCTCCTGTGTTTGTCAACAGCTTAATCGGCCTGTCGAGTGGTTGAACACTTTCACATTTACACACACATGGAAGCATGTATGCATTCATTCAAACGCCAACCCCACCGTGGTTTTCAAAGGCTGAAAGGCAGGCCTTTGTTCTAAACCACTGAGTGTGTGTGTGTGTGTGTGTGTGCGTGCGTGCGTGAATCAGGTCTAATGAGCCACAATTCTGCCTGCTTTTACAACTGGGCCATCAGCCTCAACTGAGGGTGAAAGACAAAACAGAACAAATACAGAAAGGAAAAATGTGTAGATACAAATGAAGAGACACAAAAGAGAAAAAACTTAAATATGCCAAAGATTTCCCTTCATCAATAACTTTCACATTGTCACATCTCTTCAGTCTGACATTTATATCTTCACTTTAAACCTGAACCCCTCCCAGCTAACACAAAATGTCTGGGGAAAGTTTAGGGAAGTTCCTCCAGGTTTTCATTGGTAACCTTCTCAAAACATTGTGTGAACATTTTTGTTTAATGTAACATTCCCAAAACGCTCTAATAATCATCCGAAATAATGTTTTTTGGGTTTGGGTTTTATGCTGCTCCCCTGAGGTTCCCTGATGGTAGCCATCAGCCTAACCATCCCACAATATTCAAATAAAAAAAAGTAGTACAAATGTTCCTCCTCTGTGTAACATTTCCCACAACATTCAAATAATCACCTGAATTCATGTTTTTTGTAACGTTCCTGTGAGGTTGCCTCACCCACCAATGGCTCGCTGCAGCACTTACAGTACAGCAGAAAATCCTCTGCCCCCTCTGGTGACTGTTCATCTGGCCAGTCTGTGGCTGACGATCAGATTCATATCTTTATAAACCTCCTCACCAGTGGGCCCCATGGGTCCAACAGTGGTTGTAACTTGATCAACAGACAGATGTTGCAGTTGTCTGTCTAGGGAAAAGCAGACAGGAGCAAAAGAGAGTGATGGTTCAGTTCGATGTGAAAAGCTCTGTGTGTTTGTTGTAGTGTGTAAAAACAACAAGCTTTTATTTATTGGAGTATTTTCTGAGAAATTGACTAGTTTTGTAGTGATTGTAGAAATCTGGAAGGATCATATTAGCTCATGGGGATGAAGACCACTGATCATCAGAGGGATAACAATATAATCATGGTGTCTTTTCTCCATTCTCATCACTTAGTGTGTTAAAAAAGGGTCAGTCTCCTAAAAGTCTCGTCCCAAGATCAGAACTCTGGCTGCAAAAGATACCAGCCTGTTAGTGGACAGTAAATCTATTCTCCAGCGGTCCCCTGAGATCCAGCTTACTGTAACCTGACTCTGAGAAGGACAGATGTGATTGTGGGTCGATAACCTGCTGTCTAGATAAGACGAGGGAACGGACAGCGAGGATACTGAAAGTTCTTGATGTGAAAGAGGATAAAGGACAAAGAGAAATAAAAATGTATGTAGCCAACATATGCTTCCTGATTCAAACACCAAACATGTATGTTGCTGTTAATGAAGCAGTTTTAGATTTTGGGAACAAAGTAATTGTTTGCTTTTTTTTTAGTTAGAGATAAAATCCCCTCTCATAAGTGCACTCTAAACGCTGCAGTCACCAGCAAGTTACCTCACCGCAGGGAGACAGAGTCTCCCTACAATTACTCTTCAGCTCATTAACTAACATCTGT
The DNA here is from genome assembly GCA_037176925.1 of Amniataba percoides. NCBI lineage: Eukaryota > Metazoa > Chordata > Actinopteri > Centrarchiformes > Terapontidae > Amniataba > Amniataba percoides. The sequence goes on from JBAJHX010000041.1 coordinate 6,741,528, forward strand.
AACTGGTTGATGTCTGTCGCTCACTGAACAGACAGGTATGAGAGTGGTAATGATCTTGTGAATGTGAAGCAT
>JBAJHX010000041.1:6741699-6761212 GCA_037176925.1 Amniataba percoides
TCTGTAACTGGTTGATGTCTGTCGCTCACTGAACAGACAGGTATGAGAGTGGTAATGATCTTGTGAATGTGAAGCATGTTACACAGCTCAGTGGTTGAAAACTTTCTCAAAACAAAACAGCAAACACAGTGGCCACTTATAAGTTATGGATGATTCAACAGTAAGCTCTCCCATTTTGGTTTCTCCTCTTGCTCCATCTGTTTCTCTCAGTTATCTTTTACGTTTTTTCTTGCCAATCCCCAATCCAGTGTGTCACACCCACTGTGGTGCAAGTTCAAATTATCCACGTGTTAAATGAGCTGCATGTAGTGTAAGTCAGCCAACAACATGTAATGAACATTGAATAGCTCACACTTTTGGGCACTTACTATACTTGAGGCTGTGCATTCACTGACATCAAGGTACACATGACTGTGATACTCTGAGCAGACACCCGCATTTTAGGCATGTGAGTGTGCAGCCAGGACACAAAGGCTGTCACAACAGTGTGCTGGAGGTGGAGCTGAGGACTCGACTGTGTTGTCACAAGCAGACTGGGTGAGAAGAGCTATGTGAGGAATGTACATAACTAAACCAAAAGACTGAGTGAGTCCAAGTTTTGGATGATCTTGGATTCACTCTGTGTTTTTGTCTTGTGTTGTCGTGTTAACTTGTTTTTACACTTTTGAACTGAGTTGCAGCTGACTAAACTCACACATTCAGTCATTTTCTTCTGGGAATTTCAGGGGTTTTAGTGACCTGAAGTATGTAGTAGTTGACTTTGTACAAGTGAAGGTGACACATCATTTAGAGGCAGAAAAATTAAAGGTACTCCCACCTAAACCTTTAACAGCCATGTATTTGTCTTACCTGAGTAGAATTTTATTGCTGCTGGTATATAATACTCTAAAGCTGCATTGACATGATTTAGGAAAAAAGAATCATCTAGATCAATGGATATTTTCTCCTTCAAACTGCTGTTCATAGAGAAACTGAAAGTGAGCATCACTGTGTATCTTTCAGTCGGACTGCGTGAACTATGTGAAGATAGTGCATCACTATAACCGCACCCACCTGTATGCCTGTGGAACCGGGGCCTTCCACCCGACATGTGCATTCGTGGAAGTGGGACACAGGATGGAGGTGAGGAACACACTAAACAAAAACAACATGAATATACACAAAATATTTTATGAGAGCTTTTCCATTCTGATTGTCCTGATGCGAGTGCATCAGAAGATCGAGAAATAAACATGCAGGTTTGATGGTGCAGGGACACATTCAAATACTATTTGTTTAGCATTAAAATCTAAATTTAAGCTATAATTTATAAAGGATATAACCTCTACATGTTTACATACATTAAAACTGTGATAAACCAATCAATTACAAGTTACAAGTTACAGTGCAATTACAGTGACAATATTTGAATTACCATTTCCTTTGTTCTCACCTGCTCAGATGTGTTTTTATATATATATATATATATATATATATATATACACATACATATATATATATATACACATACATATATATATGGTTCTGATGCCTGAAAGTTATTAGTACCTGAAAAACCTAAGGAAAGAATCTCAAAACACCAAGTTTATGTGAATGAATAGGTGGATATTAACATCTGATGTCAAGCAAGTCACACATAATCTGAAACCTTGACTCAGGGTAACAGGAACAAAGCTGCAGAGAAGGTAAGTTATGACATGCAGACAAACCCATGGTGCTCTTTTGTTATGTGTCCCTCATAATGCCAAAGTCTTAAATCTGAAATCTTTAAAGTGTGTGTGACCACACAATCCATTTCTTTCTCTCCTCTCTCTCTACATCAGGACCATGTGTTCAGGATTGACCCCTCAAAGGTGGAGGACGGGAAAGGGAAGAGCCCATACGACCCTCGCCACAATGCTGCATCTGTACTTGTTGGTGAGCTGACTGCCCAGTTATGGTTTGATTTAAAACTTGGCTTGTGTAAGAAATTTTATCAGCACTGAGTCAGTAAGTGTGAGCGTTGAAATATTTAATTCTTGGGTTCATTTTCTAACATTTTCATGTCATAATTTTAAGTGATCTTTGTGGCTGATATGGACCCAGTGACCAAGAAATGGTCCCTCGACCAATCAATAATTTATCAATTCATTCTGTCTCCTAGGTGATGAGCTATATGCAGGCGTGGCCACCGACTTAATGGGACGAGACTTCACCATTTTTAGAAGCCTGGGGAAACGCCCCTCCATCCGCACTGAACAGCATGACTCACGCTGGCTCAACGGTCTGTCTGTGTGTGTGTGTGTGTGTGTGTGTGTGTGTGTGTGTGTGCATGATTTTTTTCAGCTGAGTTCACTTCATGTTAAACTGCAACTTATCTCGATATGGTTGTGTTCTGGACAAACAGAAGAAAAGAGAGAAGAGATATTAACATAATTGACATTGTTCCTTTTTGTTTCTACAGAACCAAAGTTTGTTGGCTCCTTTTGGGTCCCAGAAAGTGAAAACCCAGATGATGATAAGGTATTTTTCCTTTTTCGTGAGACGGCGGTCGAGGCTCAGGGGCTGGGAAAGTCCACCTACTCCCGAATTGGACAACTCTGCAGGGTGAGAAAGGATGCCATCATTAAGTCCAGTGTTTGCACTGGGTGTGAAAACACTACTTTTCACAAGACCCACCTATTCTGGCTATTTGACAGATTCTGTAACAACATGAGGTCATATTTTGTTTAATAAATTGAATTTGGTTTGGTGGTGAAAGTGGCTGGTGCCCAATTTATAAGACTGGTTTTACTGTCTTCTTTCGTTCTGCACAAATGAAATGCAATATCCTGTTAAATCACTCTGAGCTGTTTTGTCTTGGATCAGAATGACTTGGGCGGTCAGCGCAGTCTGGTTAACAAGTGGACGACATTCCTCAAGACCCGTCTGATCTGCTCTGTACCAGGAGCCGACGGCAGCGACACGTACTTTGACGAGCTACGTAAGTTCACTGTGCTCTCAGACTAACTGTACAGTGTGAGCTCAGCTATGACTGAAATTATGTTGAGTAAAGGTGTGACATAATTACTGATGAGTGCATGAAAATGAAAGTAATGATACCTATCCTCTTTGAGAACACCCACTTTTGTTTGTTTGTTGTTCCTAATGTCATATGAACTCATTTCAACTCAAGTAGCAGCTGTCAAACCGGTGTAGGTTTCTATTTTCTGTCACTACTTCCAACATTATATATCTAAAACATTGTGCAGTATGATGAAGCAATCACAGTTTTTAGAAGCTAGAAGAAGCAAGACAAAGACTTCAAATTTGGGCTGATTTTCCAACCTTGCTTTGTCTGCTGGATTTTTATCCAGAAGCACATTCTGTGGGTGCAAAGGAAGAGAAAGTCAAGGAAAGCATAATAAATTAACCGGCATTGTTGACCTCAATTCAGCCCCAAATTCCTGCAGACTTGGAGAAAGCTTGAGTGAGAGATTAATTGGGAATAGATTTTGGCCTGATCTGAGGACAGTGTTTTTGCTGTGGATTCAGCGTAAGTTAGTATGACCATAAGCAATAATGTGTTTTCATTAGAAGAGGTCCAGCTGCAGGGCTACATTTCTAAAGCATGGGTTGTGGGCAGAGGAAAGATTTTATGATAAATAAGACGTAACTTCACTTAAACTCACTCAGATTGTTCCACAAATGTCTGTTGCCAGTTCACCCGAGCACTGCACTCATAAATAACCACAAGCAAGAGATAAATCTGCTCCACAAACTCAAAACTGCTTATGTATGATTTTATAAAATACGACTTCATACAGAAGGGTAAGTTTAGGAGCAATGGACGATGAAGTGAAAGGAAAAGTATAAATCACATTTGTTCCCCTGCAACAATTAATCCTTCGCTCAAATCTTCGTTCAAGAGGTCATCCTTTGTTTTAACTTTGTAACACTAAAAGGCATCACAGGCCTGTCAATCTCTGGATTTCTCTGCATGCAGAGGGTCATTGGAGTGATACTCTAAAGTGAAAAAAGTATTTAGTATTTTACTTTCTAAAACCAAAAAGAAAAGGACTAAAGAATCAGAGCAGGCAAATGCCATTTAATCCATTCCTAATGTAAACTGCAAAGAGGTATATCCAATTAACTAGATTAGCAACAACAAAGGTAAGCTAACCAAGTATTACTTCCAAGGAGCATTTCATTAACTAACTCCATTTTGTAGGGCTAGAGGTTCATTTAAAAAGAAATAATTGCAGATACACTATGTAGTATTTATCCACTGTGTGACAGCATAGCGTAACTCTAACCTTATGTTAAGATGAAATAAGAGTCTGATCTTATATTTTCCTTTTAAAATCAAAATACCAGAACGAACTAATTCTACACTGCATATGTAAGAGATTTATATTTTAAAAGAAGCCAACTGGAAATGTGTGCATGTACTCTGAAAAGAACGTACAATCTCTCATTAAAGCAATCAACACATGACGATGTCACATCTCACAGAGAAAAACAAAAAGCCAGTTGTGGCATTTGCACAGCAGCTGCAGCAGTTTGAGCTCTCCTGATGTTTTTGATTGGTCTCTGATCATATATGTGGGCAGTAACATGATCTGTCTTTGTGCTTATCTTGACGCAGTGAATGGTGAGCTAAGTGGAAAAATGTGTACAAATACTGACCCTACCTTAGGCTAAATCTGTCCACCATACATCCTCATATGAACATTGAGTCCCTGCCAATGCATGATGCCACATCTTTAGGAGGCGCCATCCTGTAGTGCTGATCTGTTAAAATGACTCCAGACATCATCTGTCTTGTTTATGGCAGATGCCAACCTGCAAATCCTAAAAGCTGACGTGGATTTTGTTCCATGTCATGACCCCCAGCTATTGTGTCTCTTTAAAGTAGTTAGACATGACTGCGGGGCTTTGCTTATCTTTCTCTTAACCTTTGACCTCTACACTACCACCACTGACCGAGCCTGTGTGTGTGTGTCCGTCCTCAGGCGACGTGTTCCTGCTGCAGACAAGGGACAGAAAGAACCCTCTCGTCTATACTGTCTTCTCTACTTCCAGGTCAGAGTCCATTCATGTTGTGTGTGTGTGTGTGTGTGTGTGTTCACGTGTGTGTGTGTGTGTGTGTGTGTGTGTGTGGTATGTATGTGTTTGATGTTTCTAATGGAGCTCCCCCTGTCCCCCAGCAGCAGTGTATTTAAAGGCTCAGCTGTGTGTCTCTACTCCATGAATGACATCCGGAGGGCCTTCCTGGGGCCCTTCGCTCACAAAGAGGGGCCCAACTATCAGTGGGTCCCCTTCCAGGGAAAAGTCCCCTATCCCCGCCCAGGAATGGTATGTCAGCAATGGTCAAGACTCATCCATAGAGTAATGTCAAGAGAAATATATACTTGTATACTTTTCAGATAAATTACAATTCTGAGGTAAATGAAGTTAACTGGATATTTTTATTTTATGACACTACATTTAAGAGTGACAGACTGCACAAAGTAATGAGTAATACTTATTTACATGGCACACCTATCGCATTTATTTGACGGCTACTGTTACTATTTTCTTTCAGTTCTGCTCATAGATTTCTTGCTTTTTACTTTCTAAAACTTTTTTGTAATCTTTAATTAAAATATCACTGCATGAGTCCTCAACAGTTTAGTATTGCAATAACATTATGTACAATATATACTTATACTTAATATATAATGCTTAAGTCTGAGAGAAATTGAATAAATGTCTGTCACTGTCTACCGCCGAATGAGCTGGTGACTGATGAAAGCTGTTTGTAGTTTTAAGACACTGGTGTTGTGGTGAAATGAAGAAGAGATGAAAAAGAATTGAAAATATTTGAAAGTATAACTTTCACTAACAGATTTAATTACGTTTGTTCACTAGTCACTAAGATTTGAGTCACACTATCCTGATTTGTAAAAGGTGGTATCAATACGAGTACATTTAACTCATATAACAGCCTTGTCATATGTGCACTCTGTGTTAGACCTTATTTCATCCAAAAGCTCTCCATAATCCTCACAATCAATATGTGCTTATCAGGGCTCTTACATCCCGCTAAGCACACCAGTATAGCGTCAGCAGGATTTGTTATGTAGACCTTCAGCTGTTACTGCCACAGCAGAACAATTCCCACTGTGTTACTGCAGAATAGTGGTTTTATTTGGCTGACAGCACACCCTCTCTCACGCCAGCATCACCTCACTGGGATGTAAAATTAGCAGAACAAATCACATTAAAAGAAAACAATCTTGCTTACAAGTAAATTATGCAAAAACCTCATAGTAAGCAGATTCTGTATCGAAAAATATAAGGGACTTTATCGAATGATAAAATAACCTTGAAAAATAAAATGAAAAAAAAAAATCAAAATTGTGTTCAAAGAAGCTGCACCTAGAATAGCTCACGTTCATGTGACCCATCAGACCAAAGCCACTGCACTGTGGCCTGCTGCGCCGAGGCTGTTACAGACATTTTATCGCAGTTTACATGCACAGCAGACAAAAAAGAAATTTAGTCACTGAATATAATGTTATGAGTTGTGATGGAAATCTTATGTTCAAACATGGCAAAGAGTCTCTTAGAATGTCCAGTCCACAGTCAGTCGAGCTCCACAGAGCTATAACAAATCCCTTACAGTAAGAAGTGGTTTGGCTGGATTACTGAAACACTCTGAATGTCTGAGTAGTGGTCAAATCCTTTTATATATATGAAATGTGCTTGTACATACAGTTACAAATTCCCATTTTCTATCAAAACAGTTTCAGGTTGAAAGATGTGTTTTCAGTTTTTACAAAGTTTCATTAATGTTTTAAATTTAATCGCATCTCAAATAAAGTTCAGTAGAGTCGATACCCCAATGACGCCTGCAAAATAACAAAGATTATATTTGTGCAATTTCGCTTCATTCAAATGCATTTTATCTTTATTCTGATTGTTTGTTTTCAAGTTTGTGTGAATGAGAAACTTTTCTTCTTTTCATTAGTGTCCCAGCAAGACATTCGGCAGTTTTGAGTCAACAAAGGGTTTTCCAGATGATGTGATCCAGTTTGCGCGTCACCACCCTCTCATGTATAACCCCGTCTACCCCATGAGCCGCCGGCCCGTCTTCGTTAGAACTAATGTGGACTACAGCTTCACGCAGATCGCCGTGGACAGAGTCAGCGCTGCCGATGGACAGTATGATGTCATGTTTATCGGCACAGGTGAATGACTTGTTTTCAGTTCTAAATCTTGAGTTTATAGTTTAAACTGAAAACAATGAAGTGATGACTAAAAATGACTTCATGGAGTGCATCTCTTATTTTAGACAAAGGAACAGTACTAAAGGTGATCAATGTCCCCAAGGAGAGCTGGAACAACATGGAGGAACTTCTACTGGAAGAGCTGGAGGTCTTCAAAGTAAGAGAGATATTAAAGCTAAATACTTGTAGACATAAACACTTATTTACTGACGATGGAGAATGAGAAAACATGGCATCTATGTTAAACTGTCTTTTTTTAATAGTGGTGATTTAGTCTGTGTGTAGTAGTTTGTATGTTGTATTTATTTGCTGTACCTCCTCTGCTCTTCAGGATGCCTCATCTATCATCAACATGCAGATCTCCTCAAAACGGGTATGTTTGCTTAATAACTCCAAAATCACTCATACATTTTTTTTTACTCCTTTTGGGTTTTTAGAGAATATTGGTTATTGCTTTGTGTTAAGTGTCATCTTTACTTTCATAAAGACAAAATAACTGCCTTATAATGAGCATTGAAATTGATCTGCATGGTCATCCGGCTAGAAATGTATTAAGATGCCCAAACAGAAAGCATAATCTTGTTGAAGGCTGCACAAAAACAGAACTGTATATCACTGACTGTCTTCATGGTATTAAAGTGAAGGGACGGAATGCAGTTTTAAAGGTTCAGGCAGCATTTAGATATGGGAGTGTTTTGAGGCAGGTGAGCTTGGACTGATCATGTGGCAAATCAGAAAATAGGCTGCAAGATGTGCAAGAGCAGGTAAAGCAGGACCAATAGACTCTGGAAAGAAAATAAAGAGAAGAAGAAACTGGATGTTGAGCGTAGACTTAGATTAGTTGTGAGGATTTTAAAAGGATACATCATATCCTTTATGTCCAGGTGTAAGCTTCACATTGGCACATTACATCAGTGTGTAAAACAAAGCTAATGCCAAATGCCAAAGCTAATGCCATGATACAGTCCAGAAACCCTCTTTTAAAACGTCTTTTAAAACGTCTCCCTCCATCCTGTGTCCTCACAGCAACAGCTGTACGTCGGCTCAGACACAGGCATCGCCCAGGTTCCCCTTCACCGCTGCAGTGTGTATGGGAAGGCCTGTGCTGAGTGTTGCCTGGCCAGAGACCCGTACTGCGCCTGGGACGGGACATCCTGTACTCGATACCTGCCAAACACCAAGAGGTCTGTGACACAAACACTCAGATGATGATTCAATACACCAAGCAAGACAAACACAATACATATAGCAAGTATAATATGATCATCAAAATTGTGATCCTCCTGTTGTTTTACAGACGTTTCCGTCGCCAGGATGTAAGGAATGGAGACCCCAACACTCTGTGCTCTGGAGGTATTATTCAAAAACTTTGTCTTGTTTGTTTTAAATTAGACCAGGGCCTGGTAGAGGCTGTTCGCTGCAGAGGTATTACTGAGAACAAATCCTCAGTCTGAGATGTTAGATGGAGAAAGTCTCTGAGTCAGAGCAGGATCACTGTGCCTAAAAACCCCTAAATCCTTCCACCCTTCACCCCCGGTGACCTCTGTCCTCCCAGACCACAATACCAGCTTTCTGTCACTATCTGTCTTTCTGCCAACTAACTGAATAAGGCTAATCGTTCACACTGAAGGAGCTTCTGGGTAATACGATTACATCATGTGGCATGCAATCTGGGTTGTGTAAAACTAGTGAAGGTCAGTGTAATTGTCTCTGATGAAGGTGGCATTTCCCAAAGCTCCCATCAGCGGCCAGTTTGGCAGTTTGAGCACCATTGTTTTTTCAATAAAGTTGGGCAGTGTAACTGGTAGCTTGACAATAAATGGATCTGACCCAATCAGGTCATCATGTTGGATATCATTTTGTAACCCTTCACAGGACCATAACAGTTCTTCTTCAATGTTACACATGATAAATGTCAAATTGCCCCCTTGAGTACTAACAATTATTCCCATGTGTTCCACCGGATGCTGTCTTTATGTGTGATCGTAATGAACTTTCCCATCAGCACAGTTATATTTTTATTATGACTAATGTTGTTTTATAGATCAGATTAACTGTTTCAAAGTAAGCTTTACTTTCTCAGGATAATAAAATACAGAATCAAATTGAGCTGATTATCCTTTGCTGTCTTTCCTCGATCTGTCCTGTCTATTGTTTTGTCCATATCTTTCCATTTCTATCTTGCCTTTTTGCCTCTCCTATCCTCTTTTATTGTTCTGTCCTCTCTTGCTCAATCCCTTTTCCATTGACACTAGATTGTCATTAGTGAGCAGATGTCCAGAGCAGCTATGTAGTAGACCCTTAATGTCTTTGTCTCTACTGCCCCCTTCAGACCACCATAAGTACCGTGTTGCAGAGAGGAAGCTTTATGGAGTTGAGGGAAGCAGCACTTTCTTGGAGTGTATCCCCAAATCACTTCAGGCCAGAGTCTCCTGGACTTTCCAGAAACACCCACAGAACCCACGAGAAGAGGTGAGAGGGAGTCGAGAGAACCGACAAGAACACAATCAAGAACCATCAAAGCTTTATAGGAGTGTGTATATCATCATGAAAGACCATTCTTTCACAATGTGCAGTTAGTGTAAACATTTATTATGATTCTGGTAAAAATAATAAGGGACAAAATAATAAAGGATCTTTAGACATGTATTAGTATACAAATATGAATGTTGTTTCCACATTATGCTGCTGTTATGCAAGTAATTCAAGTCAGCATCTACTAAAAGGCACTGTAAAGACATCTAAACTCTGGTATTAGTATTTAACATTAATGTGTAAAAGATTGTAACAATACCAGTTTCAGCAAAGGCTTCTGTGAGAGCTACTACTTAGTTTTGGTTTCTCTTTGTTCTGCCATTAATCAGAATCAGAATCATCTTAACTCACCTTCATGAAACGTCACTCAAGATGCACACTTGTACAGTAAGAAAAAATGGTAGCAGTGCACATTTAGATTTTTTTTTCTTTGCCAGGTGCGTCTGGATGACCGCATCCTCCAGACTGACAGAGGTCTTCTGATTCGTCGAGTCCTGAAGAGAGATATTGGCATCTACCAGTGCCACGCCATGGAACATGGCTTCACCCAAACCTTACTTGGCATCACCTTAGAAGTTGTACCTTCAACATCCTCAGTCTCTAATCTACCTTCCGACGCGCCTGTCCGATTAGACCCCCGCAGCGGGGGTGGACCCTCAATGACCAATCAGAAGCTTTGGTATCGGGACTTCATGCAGCTGGTAGACCATCCTAACCTGAGCACCGTCGACCAGATTTGTGAGCAAGTTTGGGCGCGCAAGACGGCCGGCGGCGACCAGGTGGATAAGAGCTTTCCTGCTCCGGGGAAGGACACGGCGCCTGTGGGCCCTGCTGTCCGCCCAGCTAACAAGAAGTGGAAGCACCTTCAGGAGATAAGAAAGGGGAGAAACCGGCGAACCCACGATGGGAAACCGAACCCTCGGGCGCCTCGCAGTGCAGGGGAGTAACAGATTAGAGAAAGATGGAGGGAATGGAGGGGAGAGAATGACTGATACAAAGAGAAAGAAACAGACTGAAAGGCCATGAACTCCCAGAGGTGTTCACACATACAGATACACCCACGCACATAAACACACACACACACATGCACAGCACCTCCTCTATTGTGTATATTTATCTGTCAGTGCCCCTACTATATGGTACCCTGATCCCTCAGTCCTCGTCCTACTGGCCAGCCCCTGCATGTGCTGCCTTACTGTCCAATTTTATTCTGCACGGTCCCTTTACATTGTTCCACTTGAGTGTACAAGCAGGTACGTCGGAGTGGTCCCATTTTAATCTGTGGGCAATAAACTTACACTCACCTGTTACTCCCTTTGCCACTAATTATGTACAAAAGGTGGGTTCACAGCAGAGGATCACCAGATGGGTCTTAAAGTTTTCCTCCTTCATGAAAACAGCACGTTATATGTGGATAGTGGCTCATAATATGAATGCCTACTGTTGGACTACACCACTCAGAACAAACAGCCCCCGAATTGTGGATGAACTCTCCTCACAGCTTTTCAAACCTGAGGATTTCATATCAGTACAGAAGAATAGTGGACTGGAGTGCTGAGCATACTGGGAAGTAATGGAGAAATGTGACAACTGGAATATACTGGAAAGTAATAGTCTCTAACTGGAAACACATTAAACTATTGTTGTGCAATTGCACAAGCATGCAGACAAGCATTTTATAAAAAAAAAAAACATTATTTCTATATAAACAGATTAATTGATCAACTTCCTGTGGTGCTCCTGTTGCACATATTTCCAGTAACCTCACTTTTCACATGATTTTGTGTGCATATTACATACTGCAGTCACAGAAGCGGTAGAGATGCCAGCAGCACGGGGCAGCCCGTGGAACAGACCAGCTTCTTGCTGAACTGGTTATATTATATAGTAAGTTTCTTAGTGGTTTTCTTCGGCACATTGAGGCATGTTGCAGCAAAATAAATCATACAGTACAATGCAGTCATGGTTAGAGAGCGGTTGTATCTGGCCAGATGTGATTATATTGCTTTACTGGTCCAAACCACTAGAGAATGAGAAATGGAAAGACTACTGGCATTCCACGATGCGAGAAAAAGATGAGATGTTTACAGTACACAGAAAAGCTGGAGCACAATTTCAATGTCTAAAAAAAAGCCAAAATAAGACCTGGATTACATCTAAATAACCTAAATTTAGTTTGAGTTTAAGCAGTATCTTTAACATACACAGATATGATACCCACTGCAGTGTGAAACCTCTCTCTAAGGTTAATTATTTATTGGGTTTATTTCTGGCTGTGTTCAAAGTTTTGTGCATTTTGGAGAAGTCACGAACATGGTGGTTTGGGTGGGATGCATTAATATGATAAGAAGGACAAGGAACGAGTGTGTCTTCGTGCACTCTGCTATGACAACCCGTGTTTCTGGGTGATATATATATTAGCATGATATTTATGAGTTTCATGATTTTGTTGTATTCTATGCGGTACCTCTACTCCTTGCTTTTTTTACACTGTTCTTGCATATGTTGTTTGTGATAAATATATATGCAAATAATGAGATGAGCGAATCACAGACTCCTCTTTCAGCACGGTAAAATACACAGAAAGCTGCCCTCTTCTTCTCTGCGCTACCCACAATGTATTTTACTGTCTGAAAAAATAAACAACAAAAGCTGACTTCTTACACTGTTGGAATCACTTTTCAACATATTGTTATAGTCATTTGCTGCATAACGATGTCATCTCTTCTTAACGGACAATTGGTACGATAAGTACAATAAGGTCTTCCTTCTCTCTGTCTTTAGTCTAATCTCTCTCTGTATTATCTGTAAAGAAACCCTGTTTGTTGGTCGTCTGTGCTAACATGGTGTGTGTAGCCTGTCCCTTAGTGTCTATTGTGTGTGCAGGCTTGGAGGAGCCTACCTGTCGTATGATACTTCATTATATCATAGTCTAGCTTCATGAAAGAAAGCGACTGGCCTTGTAAGATAAAACATGCATTTATGTTTTGCATTCATGAAATTACTTTTATGATGAATACATATGGCCTAATTTGTGCTGCTACCACAAATTTCTCAAGTGTTATAGATTTTTCTTTCTTTTTTTTTTTTAAAGATTTACAGTGAAATTGGCAAAATTTGTTTTTGTGTGTTCATGAATTCACAAAAGCCATGATAACAGCAGGCAGCACTAACTAGGGCTGTGAGTGGATTTTAGATGTATGGAATCATTGTTGATGTTATTTATATACCTTCTTTTTAGAGATGTAATTAACTCTTTAAACCGAACTGAACTGAACTAACTGACTCTGTTAAAAGGGACACTCTGCATTTTGACACCACATCTGAAATTTACTAAAGAAAAAAAAGGGGGGCCTGGAAAAATCTAAACTGAGTTTAAATGTAGGAAGATGGTGCCCATCTACACAAACACTATCTGCATTTAAACCACTAAAATAACTAAGTAAATGTACTAAATTGTCTTTATATGTAGAATGTCTTAATTGTGTACTTCTTTTCTTTAATAAGAGGTTATTTACATTGGTAGTGATGTCAAATTTGCCCGAGTCTCCCTTTTAAGCCATATATTGTTTTGTGCTCTTTTGAAACTGCATGAACAATGTTAGTGGCCGACGCGTTGGGATGATGGCGTGGTGGCGAGAAAGACCGAGAGACAGAAAGTACAGTGTTGAATATTATTATTATTCCTATGTATTTATGTGCAAAGATAAGCTGATATGTTGTGGTGGACTTTTATTTTTCTTATAAATGTAGATTTACATCTGTATTGTTCATATTCTGCTGAAAATGATACATCTGCAACATTTTTTGGATATTATAGCCGTTGGGGAAACTCCCACTGAATACATTGTCCAATTAGTCTTTGCTGTTCACGCAGCCCTGCGATCGACACTCCTGTTGTAAGCCATGCCATGTGACGCACCCCTGTATGACAGCTCACAAGGAGAGGCTTGTGTGTGTGTGTGTGTGTGTGTGTGTGAGACTGAGACATGAGTGCCTCTGGTTTACGTGTGTGTGTGTGTGTGTGTGTGTGTGTGAATGTGTATGTGTGAGTTTTGGGGGAAAGCAGAACTCTGTATATAATGGCAAAGGAACAGTGGTGTGTGTGTAGAGCAGCCATAGGTGAAAGTTCAAAGGTCGAAGGCCAAAGTTAACATGGTGCACTGTAATACTCCCAGAGGTCTTTGTTAAATGTCATGTCAGATTGTTTTTGATTAACACAATAAAAATATGCAGTTACTTAAAAATGAAATAAATTCCTGATTTGTTCTGTAACATGGGAATGGGAAGAGATGAATTATGAGAAAATTCAAATCGTGTCATCTCTGGTTTGACCACACGGTGGCAGTCACACCATGATCTGAAGTCCTTTTTTTTTAAATGAATTTATGAGCTTATTCTACAATGCTACTGCTGTCTTACTATCTAATGTATACAAAGAGCTGCAGGTGTCTCTTATACAAAAAAGGTCAAGCTTACTCATTTTGATAAAACAGAAGCAAAATCTGCTCCTCAGTCCAGCTACTTAAATCTGAACAAGAAAGCTCAACAAATACACTGACGGCAGGTTGCTGTTAAGTCCCTGTTACTACATAAGAAAGTGACTGACCTCTCACCATCTCTGGAACTTGTGTTATTTGTATGACACTATGACAATATAGTTTGTTTTATTCAATGTCACATGTTTTACTTTTGCATGTCCATGCATCATTTGTTTTCTTTGTTTAGATTCTTTTTTTGTTTTGTGAACATTTAAAAATGTGTGAGACACTATTTGGTATTTACAGCCAAAACTGATCAAATCAAATTATACATCATCATTTAATAATGTATACATTCATTTGATGAAGTTATTCACTCAGTCACATGACGTAAATGCTCACGCATTCAGTTTGCTCAACAGTTCCCACTGGATCATATGACAAATTAAGTAAATTAAAACAGTCTGGTCTCGTAAAGGTCATATAGAGATAGTTTTTAAAGAATGAAAAGCAGTGTATAAGACATTATATATGTATATCACTACATAAAAGTTTAAGAAATACCTTCATGTTGCAAAATGCCATATACAATACAGGCCCTTTGCCTTTCACCACAACCCTCTTATTCTGTCTACATATCAGTGTTTCCATCTTTGACATTAAGACCAACATTCTTCATACCATCAAGACCTGCTTGTCAGCACTGGGAACACAGATCCACACAGGAACATACAACACAAAATACACACACACACACACAAATAAGTGAGGCCACTTGCATTCCTTTACACATGAAACATTCACATATGTTTAAGTATTCAGCAAATAAAGCTTCAGTAACATGTGCGCGCGCGCACACACACACACACACATATGGTCACCAGTCATAAACATGAAATGAAATTATGTCCATATTACTCAAACTGGCAACCCATTAGTTCCTCAGTGTTTTCAATGGCCTCGGTTTTCTGTATATATATGTGTGTGTGTGTGTATGTGTGTTAAAATGGGTCTGCAGTGGTCCATGGGGTCCCATCTAAGGGCTCATTTCCGTATTGTGATTTTACTGGTTACCCTTTGCCATTCTGTGTGTGTTTCTGTGCTCTAATAATTCTGTCTTTGTGAGGACTGTTTTTCTTTTTTTTGAAAAGTCATGACATCAGTCAGTTCACCTCTTCAAAGGGCTCTTTGATACTTAAGTTTAGAGTTAAAGTTTGAAGCAGGTTCAGGTTAAAGCTAGGCTTAATTGGTTTAGAGTTTGACACTATTTACCTGTCCCCGACACATTTTTGAGATCTGAGACAAACTACTTCTGGTTGGCGAGGAACTGAAACTGGTATATGTCAAGACAAGGCATCTAGTTTAAACTGTTTCGAAACACATTGTAGTGAGCTGTTCAAGACGAGAAACAGTTTTCAAATAGGTCAGATCATAGTAAAAGAAGATTTGTCTGTAGTCAGACCTTAGGTGTCTGATGGGTATATCCAAAGAAAACACACCAGAAACTGATTTTTTGCATATTTCGGTTGACTATCACTCTTGTTCATCCACGTCTACACCTCTCAGATTAGAATAATGTTGAAATTACTGCTGCAAGTCTGTACAAGTTGTTCTGAGTGATTAATCATTTCTGTTCAGATGGGAGTGGTTTCTTCATGATGACAATGTATTTTGCAGTCATCAGATTTGAACTAATGTGAACAGCACTCTCTACCACCATCATCAAAACAGCAAATGTGGGAATATCCTTGATGATGTTCCAAAGACTTTCAATCAATGTCAGGATGTATTGAATCTTTTCCAGTGGCTCACTGTTTGTCATCAGTGCTTTTCCTTTAATTCATCACCTGTCTGTATAGCTATCCTATTTTAGTGTCCCTGTCCAGGTATGTCTACGTGTGTGTGTGTGTGTGTATGTGTGTGTTATAGATACAGGTCTTTCTCTCCCTCTTTCTCTTTCCCTTTCCATATATGGCTGAGTGTATCATACCGGGGTAAATGTAATTGTGGCCTCTGCATGAAAGATTATATCACTGAGAGCCCAACACACACACATACAAACATACACACAGACACACACACTAATGCCTTCTATTTTATATACCACCATGTTTACATTCAATTTGTTTTAACAGAAGAAGAGAATAGGGAAGGCTTTTTAAGGCATTCCTATGCTATTCGATAGGACACTAAACACAGACTTATATGGAGTTGACTGAATGAAAGATAATGAAAATGCTAGTTTAACCCAAAAGTAATTCTTTCGAGAGAGTTATAAGACGCAGCTCTGTTTTTTCTTTGTTAAGCACCAGGAAGAATATATCTTTATTATTCTTGTGTCTGTTTGTTGTAGCAATGAAGTGGTGCAACATTATATCAAGTCATGAAAAAGTCCTTGTTTACACCTTTTCTGTTCAAATAGAATTTACAATTGTGCATTTGAAGCAAGCATTTGCCCAGTAAAAACACACACGCACACACACACACTAGTTACCAGACAGTGAAACAGACTGACAGGTCTAATGATTAATGAGCCTAATTAACAGTAATTACCTGGGTGATTACCCAGAGCAAGTGAGAGCCTGTTGACACAAAGGACATGGGGCTCCCACCAACCAACCATAGCCACTCATCCGTACACACACACTCAGACTTTTTACCACTGATTGACTTGTGGTGAAGGCCACCACCTTGACAACCCAAACACTCTCCCCCACCAAAGTGTTTGTACAGAGAAATTATATCTTAGACTCAAGTAAGAAAAAACAAAAACAGTAATAAAGAAAGGACAGAAAATAAATAAAGTCGGGCAAAAGTTAGTCAAAAAACTAATTCTGGAACGCCATTCTCTAAATATTTTTTTTCTTATATCTGTGGTGAGACAGTTAGCTGACGGTGTGGGGTAGTTTATCCTACACAGACATAAACATTTACCTCTAATTAAATGATCTAGCGGGTGGTAATTGGAGTTTTATGGTGTTATACTACAAAGAGAGTGTAATGAATCGTCTAATACCAGCGTCTTCCTGTCTCTGTTATGACAGGTGACGGCACATGCCGTGTGCAGATGGAGAGAAGGCAGTTTCAATATCAGAGTTATTGAGCTCCATTTAAAAGCTATATGAACTAATAATGTACACGCTCTGCCAAAGTGAAATGGCCCTTGAGCAAAATCAGGTTATTCAATCATCTGTATGAGTAAAGACACTGCTGTGTTCCCAAATCACACCTCATTAAATCACCTCTTTACACAGGAAAGTGGAGTTAAGTGAGGACCTCATATGACCAAATGCTCATGGTCATTCTCCAGTGCATATTTGATTGTTCCAAAAATAACTTTTCTGCCACCTCTGTGGTTCAGGTAACTCAAAGTACCTTGTGAAGGTTAGGCTTCATTCTATGGGGATCATAATTGTCTATACACATTTTCATCTTAATTCCTCCTATTTAGCCAAGAAAAAATAATTATAACACAAATAACAAAACAAACAATGACCAGAAAACATTCTAATAACTCAAGAAAAGACAAACTTTACAGTATACACACACATACACGACTGCTCCATATGAAGAGGCAAAGCAGGAACAAGACACTGAAGTGAGTGAACAGAAATTTAATAGATTTAGCTTTTAATAGCTTTAATAGGTTAGAAAATGCTCATCTTTAAAATGTTTGTTTTTTCTGGATAAAAATAAAAATTACATTCAGTAAAAAACCAAACAAACATATATTAAAACACACATACATAAACACACACAGTAGGAAGCGAGGCAGCTTGTCATGCCTCAGTCAGATCACGTGTGCATTCTCAGGAAGCTCCACTTCCTGCACATTAAGGTGTGACCACACCTTTAGAAAGGTGACCACTGTGTTCAGGACACCTCCTGCAACACGCACACGCATAAACACACACTACTAACACCTTACCTAGAGTCAATGAACCCTGCTCACATAAAGTGAGGGTTTATCTTTAATCAACAACACACAGTACAACTAATCATATATATAATTCATTTGTGATTATTTTTACCAGAAGCAAAGGGATTGAATAAGATGTGAGGAAAAACAGAGATGTTTGGCAAATAGACTGAAAGCCGTACCCAGTGAACGTGCTTTTATTTATTATGTACTTTCTTATGTTAATCATTTTTATTTTCATAAATGGCTTTCTTGGTAATTTTTCTGTGTAATGTATATTACACAGTCAGACTTTGCTTTCTATAGGCAACATGTTCTTGATCAAAATGCCAATAAAACTTTTTGGAATTGTATGGGGAGAGGGGGAGAGTCAAATTTTATATTTTGGCCAGTGTGTTTGAAACGTTTGGTCTCAGGTGGGCAGTTCCAGAAGTGCCTGTTCTTTTACCTAGTGCAGCTGTTATAGATATCACACACACACACACACACACACACACAGACACAGACACACACACACACAAGGAAAGGCAATCTGGTGAAGGCCCAAATCCAGCTTTAGAAATGTTCCTAAACAGGAAAAGACCAGGAAATGATCCATACGTGTGTGATGGTAAACAACCGGTCGTATGTGAGTTCCCAACGACTTACAATTAACATTTGGCGTGTAATTGGTGTATGGTTTACTTCTACCTTTAAACCACATGTTCTTCCTCAGTTGTTTATTCCACTCTGGGTAACAACAGCACTTCTGTGTGTCTTATTTCTAATACCTAAAAGCTGACTCCTTCAGAAACACCACATGAAAACACATGTTCCCCTCTGTGCTGCAACAAACATCTGCTTATGGCTCACATAATGTTCTTGTATTTGTTGAAAAGAAACTCGCTAATGCCAGGAAATTACGGCCCCAAACATCATCAGCTGTGGTTCCTGATGACAGGCTGCATCCTGTATAT
Organism: Amniataba percoides; assembly: GCA_037176925.1. Lineage (NCBI taxonomy): Eukaryota > Metazoa > Chordata > Actinopteri > Centrarchiformes > Terapontidae > Amniataba > Amniataba percoides. The sequence goes on from JBAJHX010000041.1 coordinate 6,760,823, forward strand.
AATGACGACAAAGCAACAAGCAGCAAGTGGACTGTGTGCCTGATACACACAACTGCAAATGAGCTGACGCCAGTGGTGAATCATCGCTGTATAAATTATGCTTGGGATAAGGCACACAGGGATGGGGGGGCGGGGGGACACACAGTCTGAGTCCTGGACTAACAACAGTCATCTGTATCTCTTTAAAGTATCAACCTCCAAACCTCAATATGTCTTCGTCTGTGTGTGACTTTCCAAGAAAAAGCAGCTAAAGTGAAAGTTCATATCCAGTTAGATGCTGTTAATCACTTGAAACTCATAAAACAAATGTCAACCTCCAAAAATCCATCAGTTAAACCATATGGGCTTTTTTTTTTTTTTTAGCTTCCTTTTCAGTCATTTTCCATTAAC
>JBAJHX010000041.1:6897906-6914542 GCA_037176925.1 Amniataba percoides
ATAGATAGATAGATAGATAGATAGATAGATAGATAGATAGATAGATAGATAGATAGATAGATAGATAGATCTTTATTAATCACCAAGAGCAATTCACATTGTCTGTCACTGAGACTCCTCTGCCTGCAGGTAGCGCCGTGCAGTGGATTATTAAAACTGTCTATGATGATACTTTCAGCCCAACTATATACTGAGGGAGGGGAAATTGAGGAACAGGCAGTCTACTCTAGCCACATCTACGGGAGCCACATCTGGTCACAATTCAACTTTTAATTGAGTAATTCAAGAGTACATTAAGGTATCATACAAGTTGTTGAGTCATAACATAACAATATAAAGTTCTGGGAATATATAGTATAATGTAACAGAGCATGCAGCCTTAGTTTGAGCTGGTACCTAACTAGAAAATGAATTTAGCCAAAAATGACTTCTTTCTCTTCAGCTGATACTGAGGATTGCAGATTAAATAAACACAACAAACACAATGAATAAATGATTTCTTCTTTTACGTCTATTATACAAAAATGCAAGTTTTTTTGTTGCCTTTTCCTGTCTTTGTGCTAGTGTTCATTGGCCTTGAAGCAGTTTAAAATGAAAAACAAAAATGGGCAACTTGTGTTATGTTATTACTTAACAGATGAATAGGCAGTATGCAGTATAAACCACAGATGGAGCATTGACAGAAACACAAATCTACCTTGCAGTGTTCACGTCCACTAAAATCAGCACAGATCTATGACATATATCACATAAAACAAATAAATGCATTTTAAAAAACATAACAATACACAAAATGAAAGGCTCAGCTATCGACTATTATTGCTATCAACTATTCTGGCCTATCATTTTTTCATCACTATAAACATTTTTATTAGATATAGTATATTCAAGTGCTGGTGACCACTGATTTTAAAGGTTCCACCTTTCTGATTATCTGTGGCTGTCCACATAGATTTTCCACCGCTTCCCTTAGCTGAACTGTACTCTTTTCACTGTAGGCAATCCCTGGTCTGAGGATCAGATCTGATATTGTCTTGTGGTCCTGCCTGTGGGAATGAAGACTCCTGCACAGCTTGTCCAAGTCCTTCATCAAACAAAACCTCTTGCAAGCCCTCAGTTCCAGTGGAAGATTACTGGCCGTCTTGTCATGCTGCTTGCCTAATTGCACCACCATAAACTTAGCCAAGTCGCTGGTGCTCTTGGCGTGGCTTGCCACCATGTTTAGAATCAGGGGGTAAAGGTCTGCAGCTGCAGCTGGGATGGAGGGTGCTGGGAAGCTATTGTTGGGAGGACAGTGGATGGGTCGTGACGAGAGCTGGGAAGACTAGAGAAGAGAGTTCAAATTAGTTGATTCGACATTATGAGGAGGAAAAAAAATCATACACAACTACAAAATGTCACACTTTGCCCCGGGGGAGCCCCAGGGACACACTGTATGTGCATATGATGTTAGAATGACAAAATGAGTGAAGAATGACAAAATACATGATAATTACAGATAATGTATAATCTCTACCTGTGGGCAGACGATGAGCACTTGGTCTACAGCCTTGGCCTGTTCTGCCAGCCATCGCATTGGGCCCAACTCTGCGATCTTCCCCTGCTGCCACATGTCAACGGCCACGTTGCAGCCACCATGCCACTGCAGGAACTCTGCCAGGGCCACCACGGCCCGCTGGAAGGCTGAATTCTGAGCAGGATACACCACAAGGACAGGAACGGGACCAGTGGGAGACGTAGGCAATTTTTTGAAACCCAGTGCAAATTTGGTTCCACACCTTTTATCTAAAGAGTAAGAAAAGATTGGAAAGGAAAGGTTAGATATCTCCAGGAAACCAGATGGCAGCGTCAAACATTTTATATAACGTATATGTAGGGTCAAGCATGTTTTCTTTTGCAAGAGAACAAAAAATTCATCCAGAAGAGAAGTAAAAGCAATGTGACAGTCCTCAGTAACTGAAGACTAGATTAGCAACTCATTTAAATTTAGCACTGAGATAAAACATGCTGCTGAGAATCTCTTTCCATTTATTATTTGCAGTTGAGTTACTGGGTGCTCTTTCCACTAAATGTGAGTTTAAAAGGGTGTATTTACAGAATATGTAGCAGGAACTGAGGATCATCAAACCGACCAGCCCTCCAAAAATTGCCCCCATTGCGATGGTGGAGTTGCCATTATGAGTGACGTCTGTCACGCCTGTACAGACAAAAAAACACACATAAAACACATTCTTCATTTTACTTCATGTAATTCTATTGAGATTTGATTGATTTAGTGGATCTCATGAACGTGCATGCAGAGTCTTACCTAACGTAGTGATCTCAACTGGAGTGAAACATTTAAAAAGTATTGTTAATGAGAGAGTCATCAGCATCTTTGAGTATTATGAATTACATACATCCATGCATGAAAAGTAAAAGAGATAACTCACCTGTAGAAAGTTGAGAAGGGTTTGTTGTACTAACAGCTGAGAAAACAGAGATAAAGGTTTAAATATTTAGACAATACTTTTCACTTAAATTACAAAACAAATCTCTTACATATCACATGTTTTGATTATAGGAGTGGAAAATGTAGCATTTCATTACCATGTTGTATAAAAACAAGAGCATTTGATTTCAATGTTATAAAAGCATTAAGTAAATACTTTTGACTAGTGTTGCATGCTTCACAGCGTTGATTAATGTAGCCACAAAGACTCAAATGGAAATGGCTTTATTTTCTGCTATTTCATCGCTGAGTATCAAAGAAGTGCAGAATGACAAAATAAACATACGTTTTTGTGGACGAGATACCATGATTGAGGTAACCTTGTAAGAGCGCTCGCTCCCCAGCTGAGGCAAAGGAAGATTGGCAACTTGGATGATGGTGAAGCCATAGCTTGCCTTGACTGAATAATGAAACCATTTCTAGATTTGAAGAGAGGACAGTCATTCAACCCCACATACACTTCTGTAGTTCCATCATCTCAATGCTGTGCAGAAAATCTGATTAAACATGATCAATTTCAGTCAACACTCTATCCATAATACCTGCTGTGACCCACTGAGGTTTGCCTTGGCCAATGGTGGGTTGTAAGTACAGTGACTATATTCCCCATTGATTCCAATCCGAGTTCCTGTCAGACTTCCAATGCTAGCTGTAGAGAGACAGAAAAAGTCAGCATTTATAGAAATCAAGATACGAGACAGTCTATAAAATGCAAGGAAGGTCTGTTTATCCATGTGATTCATTTTTTAAAATGATGGTACATTACAAGAAATTGCAGGACAGAAATGCCTTAAAATCACTATCATCATCCCAAAGTTTGTCCACCAAACAGTAATGAAGTTTATTTTTCAATTATCAAATAATGTCAATTATTAAATGTCATTTAGTTTTACAAATGTTTGTAAGTGTGAATTATCACAGTGATGGTTTTCTGTTGTATAAGCCAATGTAAACCCATTTATTATGCAATACTGTGCAATGTGTCATCAACAAAAAATAAATAAATCTACTTGTTACATTTACAAGTTTGATTATTTTTGGGGTCAGTGACACATTTTAGTATACAGTGATGGAGCAAATAAATGAATACAACTCTGGATACCGTGTGTGAAACTGTCAGATGACACAATCCAGTGATGTGTAAACTTTCATAATTCTAAGATATAACAACATAACTGATGAGTCTCAATATTAAATTGACTCACAGTTTGTGTGAATTTCCACTTGCGTATTAAAGCCTCTATATTATGGAAATTTGATTTGATACAGTTTTCATAGCGCTATAAAATAAAAACAATACCTCTGCAGTGCCTTGAAAAACTATAAGAGCTCCTATTAGAGCTCCTATGTTGAAATTTTGAGTGTGTACCAAATAAATTATTTCGGTATAACATTTGCCAAGTGCACTTTGTCCACAGCCAGACGAGTCCTGTTTGTCATGTAAATAAAAAGAATGTCTGGAAAATCTCCTCGGCTACTGGATACACATCGTGGGTGTAACAAAACATTTGTAGTTTTAACAGATATTAGCTGAGATTTAGATATATTTAATAATCACTTTTGAATTTGCCATGTGAGAGAACTCGACACAATGTGTGTGCCTAAGTGTTTAGCACACTGTAGGATTTAAACAGCCTTAAAGTCAACAACATTTGTTTCCATGTGGAAAAAATACAAAGTATTGTTCCCTACCATCAATACTGACAGCCCAGCTAATGTTCAGCATATAATTTCCCTCCACTTTGACCTTCTCTACTTTCAAGTCTGCCAGGAATGAGGGAGAGGCGTGATTGTTGGGAGGGAAACCTGGAACAGAGGAAAATAGAAGTGATGCTCCCTGTCCACAAATTGATAACATATATATGATTTTCTGTAAAACTAAACGAGGTAGATGCTCCTAATAATCTACTTTATATTTAAGTCTTCACTATATGTTCAATGTAAAACAAACATTGCAGATATTACAAAAGTATTGGACTCTGGAGTTGTATAATGTGTTGATGTGGCTACAGCAGACTTCATTTACAGCACTGCTTCATTCATATCAAACTGTCGGTGCCACTATTTCATATCCACCTCCGTTTTTTTGATTCATTACTCATTACATTCTTATTTGGTGGCGGTATTTCCATATGTGCCATCTCGTCTGAAGAGATGCCAGTCCAAACAACTTAAAGGTAAACAACTTCATAGAGGAAAAAAGAAATAGACATTTGTATAAAATATCAGCCATTTCCTTAAAAGACAGTGACTTTATCCTCCACATCTACATGATATTACAGAAGTGTAATCCAGCATTAACATCACAACATACCAGTATATCTTCGACACTCCATTTCCTGCAAAGAAATAGATAGACAGAGATAAGTCACTTAGATCACCTTTCATTTGAGCTGGATGTTTCTAGTATTAAAGTCGGTAACTTACTATTTCCTGTGCTGTCACCTGAGCTGCCACATAGGAGAAAACAGTCAGTGCGACCCCCCACATCTTCATCACTAACGAAAAAAATGATCAGATGGAAAAATAAAGATGAGGCTGTCGTACTCCTTTGCTGTCTCCAGCGCAGACTGAGGGGTTGATCAGCCTCCTGCTCTAACAAACCCTCATACTCACACCGGGGGAGTCTTTCCGTTAAATCACACAGCCCACCGAACCACGCCCACATTTGGACGAAATCACGCCCACTTGGAACAAAGCCCCGCCCCCGGTCGAGGTTGTCCTGGTGTCCGGTTTCCGCAGCAGAGGAAGGTAAGGAGCATGTTTTCTTCTCTGCTGCTTTTAATTAAGCCAATCTGTCTGTCTGTCTGTCTTTCTCTACATTAAAACACGCCGGATGTGTTTTGTTATGTTGAGTTCGTGAAGCTGCGCTCAGTTTTTCGCTGCTCTGCGGCTCTGCTCTGAAAATAACGGAACACCCCCCCCCCAGGAGAAAAAGTCTTTAAAAGTCTAAAAGTCTCTTTAAAACCTCAAATTTTATTTTTTTAAGTAATCGTGTGTGTGCAGAAACGTGTCTGTGTGTGTGTGTGTGCTGTGATCTGCAGTAAGTGTGATTTCGACATCGTAAACATTGCATTTGCAGAGGTGAGTCTGTCTGTCTGTCTGCCTGTCTGTCAGTCAGTCTGTCTGTCTGTCTGTCTGTGCTGCTTCACCGATATGTCAGTCTGACCTAGTTTCATGTCGCTCCTCTGGCCGTGGTGAGCAGACCACACTTACTTCAAGTCAAACATTTACTCGACCAGACGCTTAATTGCAGGCTTTGATGTGCAACTTTTTAACACAACGGGTCACACATCTCTGCAGATTTTATTGCAGCGTCTCATATTTTCTCTCTGAGGTACTCAAGACTTTCTCCTTACTTTGGACACACGCACTTTATTTCACACACGTGGACTCTAGTGTGTACAAACTGACTGTTGTACAACTGTATGTCACACTGCCATTTTGCAAAGCTGCATCTTAGAAACAGAACTGCCAGATACCTTATTCCAGATTTTTCATATTCATATTTTATATTATATTATATTCTTATCTGTTATTTTAGATAGTTTCTACTTGCACTTTTTTACTGTTACTGCGTGCCCTTATGTTTCCACCTTTTAAGCTGCTGGAACTGTGAATTTCTCTTGGAGATGAATAAAGTATCTATCTATCTATCTATCTATCTATCTATCTATCTATCTATCTATCTATCTTAATAACAAGTAAGATTGAAGCACTGGTTGAGTCAGAATATAAATGTCTCTCCTCAACAGCAGTGAGTGAGCCAGGTCAAATACCATGTCCAGTCTTTCTAGTTAAAAGAAGGTGTGCCTCTAATAATAATTAAACAAAAACAACCAAAAGCCTCTGTACAAGCCACAGTTTGTATAGGCTGGGTAGCTGGACAGTGCACACAGTTAATGTTGAGTTTGGACGTGTTCATTTCATTCAGCACTATCAGACATATTCGTGCTTCGTGCAGAGCATCCTCTAACGTGTTGTTGTGATTTTCAGTGAATGAAGAAGAGCCTCCCTGAGCCAAGATGTTGTTTTTGGCCACGTTAGGCCAAACTGGAGCCTGCCGAGTGGTGGCGGTGGCTCGAGGGAGACTTCTGAAGGATGGCAGGAGCCAGTTCACTGCCAGTCTGCCAGAGCGTCACTTTGTCCCCAGAATTAAAAACACAGGCCAGTCCTTTTCCTACAGGTGCTTCACTGCCTCAGCTGCTCACCTGAACGCTTCATCATCGCCTGCAGCTGATCAGAAAACCCCCTCCTACAGTTACATCATCGTTGGAGCTGGTTCGGCAGGCTGCGTTCTTGCCAATCGCCTCACTGAGGATGCCCACGAGTCTGTGCTGCTTCTGGAGGCCGGGCCAAAGGACATGTTGCTTGGCAGCGTACGACTGTCATGGAAGATCCACATGCCAGCTGCGCTGACCTACAACCTCTGTGACGACAAGTACAGTAGTTAAACTTTTACAGTGTTATTTTCATTAGCATATGCGATTGTTGCTACGTACTTAGCTGTTTTCAAGTTCATCCAAAAACATGTTATATTTTGACTTGATGTAACTTTTCACCAGCATACCTATTCTCAAAAACTCATTAGAATGCTAACTATCATATAGTTTGTTCTAGTTTTTGTAAATAAAGAGAGAAATTTTGTCTGACATGACAGAAGAAAAATAATTCGGTCTTAGTATGAAAATATATTAAACTCTTGTCCAGGGCGACGAGCAGACAAATCCTTGATGTGCTGTATTGCTTTCCATTTCTCCACAGATATAACTGGTACTACCACACTTTACCTCAGGCCCACATGGACAACCGGGTGATGTACTGGCCAAGGGGCCGTGTCTGGGGTGGGTCCTCTTCACTCAACGCTATGGTGTACATCCGCGGACATGCTGAAGACTACAACCGCTGGCAGAGAGAGGGCGCAGAGGGCTGGGATTATGAGCACTGTCTGCCTTACTTCAGGAAAGCTCAGTGTCACGAGCTGGGAGAAAACAGGTACACAGCAAAAATACTTGGAGGGCAATGTTTTTCATCGGAAGGCTCGGGGAACTTTTTGGCTTTTGTACAAATTTGCACTTGCCAAGTTTCACAGGAACCCTTAGTGTTAGTGCTGCAGTCCCACAGACTCAACAGGCGTAAAAATGCTTTTCACTTGTAAATGTGCAGTGTCGCAATGACAATTTTATGCAGCTCCTGGCACCATGAGCAGCACATGTTAAATTGAGTACATCACTAACTTAATTTCAGCACAAGATACTGGGAAACCAACATAAATGAGGACGCTAAATGGCACCTGAACATAATTGCTAAAAATAAGATGAAGTAGACTTATCACAGGCAGATGGGTCCATCTAGGTAGTCAATGAGAAACCAGATTTTATTATGTTTTATGTACTATAATTCATTTATCAGAGAGTGGAATATAACTTTATCAGTCCAGGCCTCCATGGGACTTTTACACTGCAGTTATAGTTTAGTGACTGATCTAATGCTTCTCCTTAGCACTGTAACATCAAATGTTGTCCATTTATTTGTGTTTAAGCTAAGCACACAACTAAACACATACTCAACATAAGGTCAACACCAAGCATCTTGTTGATGTTCAGGCCTTATGGAGGTGCAAACCATTCAGTCCACTAGGGATGAGGTTATGTTTAAAATCTCTTCGATGTCTGTGCTTAAAAGTCATCGTCTTAAGTCATCGTCTTAAGTCATTTCCAATTTTTAAGAACTGGAAATTTAAGTCAGTCCCAGTCAGCATATCTTCCCTCTCTTATATTTCTGTGTGTTTTTTAATTGTGTTGATCTCATCTGGAACACTCTTTTGCTGCAGGAAAAAACTAAACAACAATTACATCAGTGTTTCATTTTATACTCATATCTTGATAAATACTTCTGCAGTATGTTAACGATTAGCAACTGATGAACTTTATTCAAAAAGCAATTAGTGCTTTAAATATTTTTCTGTTTATTTTACTTGATCTGTGAGAAAAATCCAGTCTGTCTTGAGCTTGAACAAGAGCACGCTCTTCATCAGACAAGTTCTTATATTTTTACTCGTGTTTGGTCATGTGGTGTTTCAAACTGCAATCCTTTAAGACAGCGACCTGCGGCAGACAAACTAAACACACAGCTTTACCTTTGATTTCTGTACAGAAATATGTATATGTCCATGTCTTGTTGTTGCCTTGTTTTTTGGTGATCTGACATTTTGCTGGGCAGCTGACCAAGCAGGGAGTCCTTCTCATCATATGCCTCATTCATCCTCCTCCAGACATACGGCTGATTCATAGGCCCAAAAAGTTCCAGTTTTGTGCAATACCTGCTTATTTGTGTAGTTTCAAGTATACTGGAGCAAACTTGGGTTTTTTTGGGGTCAGTAGTGTTATTCATCTCAGAGTTTGGGCAGTGCACCGTACAGTAGAAAGTGAAACCTCAGTGGCTGCTGAATCAAAGTCTTGTAGTTAATCAAGGGTTTTTGGCCACCTGCCTCCACAGAAATCTGGCAGCAGCTCTTTCTGCAATGTCCAGATAGTATAGCCACTTTGCTTCCAACAGTTTTCTGTAAACACTGTCTTTGCTGTCTTTTTGTGCCCTTTCCTTGTTTTCTGCAAGTCAGACTCTTTAACTTTTTGGACTTTTTTTTTTTGATAATTGATTCTAATATTTATAATACACAACCCAGCATAACTCCTTGCCAATCCGGGTATTTGATGTGTTCTATGTCAAACACACCTGGTGCAAACAATGAAGCGCTTGAGTAGTAGTTGCATAAGATGTTCTTGAGACAACACCTCACTTGTAAATCAGTGCTCTTATGAGGCTTTCTGTTCAGGGGGTTGAATGACTCTGAGACCTCAGCAGTCACAAGAAATACTATATTGTGTTGAATTTGGAGACACTACCTGTTTTTTATTGAACACAGCAAAGTGTTTGCAAAATTTGTCAGTGCACCTAATTTGCAATGGAGGTTGAATAATTTTTAGTGTAACTGCACATGCACACAACTGTCTCCTGATATCTTTGCAGTTGCAGTTGGTGAACACATATACTACATTTCCAAAGATAAAAGTATTTCATTATTAAATGGAACAGCTCTTATCTTTGTGACACTTGTGTTTCCTGTGTGTGCTGCAGATACCGGGGAGGCAGCGGTCCTCTTCATGTGTCAAGAGGAAAGACCAACCACCCCCTTCACAAGGCTTTTATTGAGGCTGGGCAGCAGGCAGGATACCCTTTCACGGATGACATGAATGGATACCAACAGGAAGGGCTGGGTTTTATGGACATGACTGTTTATAAAGGTTAAAGGAAAAGGGCACTACTATAACTACAGGATCTGTAAATGACTAGCAGATAACCACTGAGAACACTTGTAACTCCGATATCATATTTATACATCTTTTATGAGCCAGTCCTCTAATAATATCTACATCTCATTGAACAAATCTGTGTAGGCAAGAGGTGGAGCACAGCTAGTGCCTATCTGAGACCTGTCCTCGGTCGACCCAACCTGAAGACGGAGGTGCGCTGCCTGACCACCAAGATCCTGTTTGATGGCAACAAGGCTGTGGGTGTGGAATACACACTGAATGGGCAAAAGAAAAAGGTAAGATGGATAGAACTGCCATTATTTTAAAAGATTTGAAAAGTATGTTGTGAAATGTTTTTCAGACTCTTGAGTGGATGACATCCCGTTTTAGCACTGCTAAACATTTTCGTTCTATAATTGTCACTGTGAGCACATAAACATGCTGATGTTCACCAAAGCACTGCTTTCTATTCACAGAGGATCAAGGCCATAGACTCTCATTCTTACTCAATGATTTACACATTAGTTATTTGGTCTCTCCATAGGTGTTTGCAGATAAAGAAGTGATACTGTGTGGAGGAGCCATCAACTCCCCTCAGCTTCTCATGCTGTCTGGCGTAGGAAATGCTGATGATTTGAAACAACTCGACATTCCTGTAGTGCAGCACTTACCAGGTACATTTTTTTTTTTTCAAATAGAGATGTTTTTTAACCACGTCAGCTTAAAAGCTTATTTTAGTAGGGAAAAGGAGAAATATTTTTGCATTTTATGCATTATATTACTGTAGCTGGAACTGATGTGGACCCGGATTAGTGATGAGAGTCTGGAAGGCATCTTAACTTGCTGTGTGCTGATGGAAAGTCTCTACGAGTAACTGATGTACGGAGGTTGCTTGGTGGGGTGGGAGTCCTAGTCAGTATTTGCTGCTGTTGTCTTGGTAGTGTTTCTTTTTCTTTGTGATTTTGATGTAAGTGTTTGCTTTAGTGCCCACTCCAAGGCCACTGTGGCCAGAGAAAAGCTCCACTCATACTAGATTGGTGCAGTTGATGGTCACCTGTAAACAGCATTTATAGTACCAGATGGTGTGCCTGCTTGGCTGCCACATTTCAGTGACTGCTATTCATATCCCTCTTTGTCTTCATCTCTTCTCTCTGTTTATTCAGGTGTTGGCAGTAACCTGCAAGACCATTTGGAGCTGTACGTTCAGCAGCAGTGCACTCAGCCCATCACCCTGTACAAGGCCCAGAAACCTTTCCAGATGGTCAAGATAGGCCTGGAGTGGCTCTCCCTGTTCACTGGTAACCACAGACATTAACTCAATCATATGGGAGCACACACTCCCCATTCTCAGAATTCTCCTAATAAAGGAGTGCATTTGTGTGGGTTTATATCACTGAGCAGACAAGGTTGGGCTGACCAATGCTGATGGCTGACAATCATCAACCACTCTGCTCTGTCACAGTAACATTGTGCTTTAAAAGCTGTAACACTTAATGTTAAAATTATGTGTTTTGTTCAATGTTATTTCTGCAATTATTTTCAATAAAATAGTTGTTCTCAAAAAAAAAGCTGTAACACACAAACTACCACACACAGGCATGAAATTGACACCCAGTAATCACCAGTTGCAAAATGTAGGGAATTTGCAGTGTCTGATGAGTAAAATCCTTTGTAAGTAAAAAGATATTAAGAGTAATTTAGCACCTTAGAAGTAATGGAATTTTTTTTTAAAAAAGTGTTACCCAGAGAGCGCTAAACTGAATAATTGGTTTACACTACTTATAAAATAATTAATGGCTCATTGTTTCTGAATTACTAAAGGAAACAGGAACAGCTTTTGTAATTTTACGATCAGCATATCAGGGTAGTCATGAGGTCATCTAGCCTTGAGTCAGACAGACAAATACTGTCTTATGTCTCATAATCTCACTTACAACGATGGTCCTCTCTTAGGTTATGGAGCAACAGCCCACTTGGAGAGTGGAGGGTTCATCCGAAGTCGACCACACGTCACACACCCCGACATCCAGTTTCACTTCCTGCCCTCGCAGGTTATCGATCACGGGCGAGTTGCTTCCAAGATAGAGGCATATCAGGTGTGTGTTTGACGTCACGTAAGTATGATCATGTATGGAAGTAGGATCATGGCTCTACTTTATTGCACAGAGAAGACGACTTGCAGACGTGGTATTAGTCAGATATGGCTACGTGGTGTTTGTGTGTGTGTCCTGGGCCACACTGAGCCACTCTATAAGGGGAAGTGTATATAGCTGCCAGTTAAAATAAAAATAACTATACATTTGGTCTTTACACACAGAAATTATGTATGTGATTATTTGTATATAAAGTAGGTAAGTGAGAGCCAATCAACAGTGGCCTCTCGAGTCATGTGGAGATGCTCTCTAATTCCAGGTAACCCCTGTGAATGTGTGTTTTGAGTGTTTGTTCTGCAGTGTCAGTGAAAATTCCAAGGTATAAGCCGTATATGCTCACACTCCTGTATACACAGAAACGTTCCCTTTATTAGTCATTGACTAGATAAGACTCAAGATTCAAAGGAATATTTATGCTTGTGTCATACCATGGAAAGCCACATTTACCCTAGATATTCAATGAAACAAGTAGAGCTTCATGGAAATTTCCTGAGAGGCAGCATGTGCGTGCCATTATTTAAAGCCTCTGTCAGAGTGTACTAGGAACTAGTCCCACACACTCCTAAGAGTGGGTGGGATTTCTATTGAAGTACTTCAAAAGACTTCACATTTTTTGTATTTTTTTCTGTCTGGCAAATGACAGGAGGTGCCATATAAATTGTTATATGTCTTAATTATCAACAGGGAATCACACATCAGCAAAATTATCACAGTTATTTGTGTTTAAAGAATTTGTTTATGGATTTGTTTTGTATATTTGAGTTAATGTGCACAGGATACATTAACACCACCTACCATTAAGCTGGTTCTGGGTTTTTTTCCAGGAACATGTTTTTGCAGAAACTCTCATTTTTCTGTGTAGCTGCTCTTGATGCAAGGAGGGCTTTCACAAAAAATGGTATGAAGCATATGTTGGGGATTTTTTGCAAGTCTTATCTTCACACGATACTTGCATGTCATACTAGGCCAATATGTGACTCTCAATAAGATTTACTGTAATATTATAAAAATGATTTGAATCCATTACTCAAGCTGTCCCTGATTTTACTCTTCCAAAGAAATATGTTTGCCCAAAATGACAACTGCCCGTGCTCAACTGTACAACATGAAGTAAAAGAAAGTTGCATTATCAATTATGCTTATCTATATTGACATTACGTGGCAAAATTTATTTTTCTCTCAAATAATTCTACGGCATGTATACAGTTTTCACAGAAGTCATTATATCCCTTCATTCTGGCCATGAATTCATACTTGGAGGAGGAATTATCACAGTACTTTGTACTTTGTATAACAGTACTTTGTACTGTTATAATATGTGTGAATGTAAAATATACGTTTAAAATTTCCCCTTTGCGCTGCAGGTTCATGTTGGACCAATGAGAAGCACCAGTATCGGCTGGATGAAGCTGAAGAGCGCCAACCCTCTGGATCACCCGATTCTGCAACCTAACTATCTCTCCACAGGTAAGATTTAGTCACTGAACTGTCATGTACCAAATCCATCAAAGGTTATTATCTCCCAAGATAATAGATTTTCAAAAAAAATCATTAGTCGTCTCATATATTATGAGACCATACCCACTGCTGCTGTGCTTTAGTCTGGATGTACTTTGCTTGACATTTCGCTTTGATGCTTCCCACTGTAGAAAGACTATTATGGGTTGAATGGCATTGTGCTTAATCAAAATTCATAGTAAAGTTTTTGATTTTCATCCTCTTCTATTTTCTTTCAGATATTGATGTGTGGGAGTTCAGGGCGTCAGTCAAACTCTCCAGAGAGATCTTTGCCCAGAAGGCCTTTGACCCTTTCCGTGGCCCCGAAGTCCAGCCTGGTTCTCAGATCCAGTCCGACGCTGACATTGATGCCTTTGTCCGCCAAAAAGCTGACAGCGCTTATCACCCCTCCTGCACCTGCAAGATGGGCTCACCATCTGACCCGATGGCGGTCGTCGACTCAAACACACGCGTTCTGGGTCTGGAGAAGTTGCGCGTGGTCGACGCCTCCATAATGCCCAGCATCGTCAGCGGCAACCTAAACGCTCCAACCATCATGATAGCAGAGAAGGCCGCTGACATCATCAGAGGACGTCCTCCTCTCGTCGACGCAGGGGTTCCCGTTTACCAACCGGAGACACTCGACACACAGAGATGAACAGACAACGCAGAGCTGAAGGGGAAATGACAGCATAGGAGTAAAGGGTATGTGTGGGTCAGAAACATAATCACTTATTAGGCAGAGTCGTGAACAGCTTATCAATGAGTTTATCAGAGAGGATCATTTTGCCATTGATTTGATATTGTAAATTAATCATGTGAGGTCTTGTAAACATATCTAATTTTCACACAGTATAAGTTCTTACAGGTTAACATAAATTATAAAAGACATGATCAAACTTCTAGGCAGTAAGTGTGTTGAATGCATTTGGTTTTAGCTGTTTTGACCTGAACTAGAGTTTTAAAGTGTTTAACTTGGTGTCTGAACGAAATACTGGCTGTGTCATATCATTTCTTTTTTCATGATGAGTTTTCATGAATTTCCCTGAACTACATTTCTTTAGTAATCAGGCACTCTGACCTAGTCAATGACCTTTCACTGATTTTATATTGAATTTTACCACATTTAAATCGACTTCAAACCTAAATTGCAACCTAAATTTAGACATTTGACATCATAGACACATGCTGGCACTCCCTGATGACAGAGTATAGTGAGGAAAGATGCTGAGTACTGCTTCTGTAGATTTGATTGTATCTGTAGATTTTTTTACAGATTACTAAACTGGGTTTCGTGCAGACTGTTAAGGCAGACAGTTTCAGCAGCAGTGTTTTTTTTCTTTTTAGTTTTGTCTGTTCAGATCTGTAATCACCGAGGTTACATTCATCTTCCTTCCTGTAAACATGTAGATTCAGCACTTTGTGAAATCACTGGTTTCATTGGTTTGCTGCAGCAGTTTAAATCCACATGAAGATAAAAACAAACAAAAAGAGTCGTTTAGTCATTTTGTCATGCAACAGTTTGCTGGACCTGTTTCTCTTGTAAATTCCACTGTTGAGACTTGAGATTAATCTCCACTGGTGCAGAGACAGCCAGGTGTCTCTGCACCAGTGGAGAGATGCAGCACCTTGCAGAGGCAATAACAAACAGATAAAGCTAAAATGGAACAGATAAGGGCAAAAGTCACATCTGTGTCAGACTCAACATCCAACTTGTAGATTTGAATGTTTGGAACAAGGCTCACTGTTGTCGCTTTTTTGCTGTTTTTGTCTCCGATGATTAGATTTACTGGGGATTAACCCTGATGTACATTAGACACAAGTATTGTTAGGGTTCACCTCCACTTCAGTGTACATAAAACCCACAGGAATGATGAATGTGCTGACATAATGAAGCAGTTATTTATGGTATGACAGCAGAGATAAAATGGTTCACAAATGAAAAAAAAAACAGAGAAACATGTTCAAGCAAAGCCCTTTTTCTAAGGAATGCAGGCTCAGTTTCAGCCATGTCTAAACAAACAAAGCTGGGTTTGGTTTTTGTATTTTCCCCAAAACAGACTTCATAACACAGTCGTACTCAGACTGCAGTTGAAAGAATAATATTTTAATCTGCTTATGTGCAGTTCAAATTAAAACTCATCCTCTTTGTGGGTGGATGTTCATGCTTTTGATTGCTGTTGGTGATTCGTGTCACGGCTTTAACTTTGCTTCTCAGTCCTCAAGTATTACAGTCTACAGCTTTCTATTAGCTTTTTAATTTTAGGGGCAGTAAATAAAAATCAGTTTAGAACATTAAAGTCTGTTTGATATAGATCTTGAGTTAAAATACTCATTATATAAACGATACACTAACAAATGTAAACCTCTTTAGGATCATGCTATTGCTATTTTTTAAAATGTTTTTTACGGATGTTTACAAAGAAGCCTTTATAGGTGACCTTGTATTTCTGATCAGACCACTAGTTCCTGTAAGATCACTACACTCTGAATTATGTGAATTACAGTGTATGTAGTACGGGACACACTGGTGTCGAGTAGATTTTAAAATTTGACTTTCTTTCTTGAACTCATAGAGGAAGTATTCTTTAGTTATCGGCCAAGTGCTAGAATGAATTGTAATGGTCTTATTAAGCTTTGCACTACAATATGAAGTATCCTCATGACTGTGACAAGTTTTGTTTACAAATATATGCAGTGTTGTACAATGTCACGTGAATGTTTAAATCATTTGTGTAATATTGAAGGAGTAACATGGATTGTAAAAGGAAAAATAATGTGAAAATTCTTACAGCCTTAATGTTTGTATGCTCTTTTTTTGTATCGATTGTGAACAAAGTATTCAAACCGTCCTGACCTTGTCCTTGTGACTTTATTCAGTGATCCTTACAAAAATCCTCAGCAGGTTCATTGTTATTTCAGGCAAGAATTCAAATGTACAAAACAGGTTGTTTTCCATTGGTACAAAATCTATAAGGTACTAGTACTTGTGCTACAAAGTAGATAGAGCTATATTTTTCAGTGTCCATACAACAAATGGGTAGAAAGCAATAATTTTCAAGTTCATCACTTACTCTTTTACAAACACTATACAAACTTTATACAATGGTGTCATCATTTCATAGACATCTGTAAAGCAATGGAACAGTACAAAAAATAAAGCTGTCAGTTGTACAACAAAG
>JBAJHX010000041.1:6914642-6928349 GCA_037176925.1 Amniataba percoides
ATGGTGTCATCATTTCATAGACATCTGTAAAGCAATGGAACAGTACAAAAAATAAAGCTGTCAGTTGTACAACAAAGATTGTGTTTTATTTTTTGTGTTGTGAAAAGTTAAAATTCTCATTATTCATGTTGGCTGTCACTGACTTTCAGACATGTTGTGAGCCAAAAAACTTCAGTAAATCTGGAGCAATGAAGTAATGAAGTGTTGCCCAGTCAATTTGGAGTTTAGTAAAACAGTGATGTTTGTAAAATCATTCAGTGATAACACTGAACGGCTCCTCTCTCCCTCCCATCACTGTCCTAAATGTGTGAAGGTCGTAATTTATGTCACACAGAAGCAGCTGAGGAGAACATGGCTGACTCTTGAGCAGATCTGCCCTTCTGGTCAGAGAAACCACCACAGGGTTGGTCAGAACAAGCAGCGTCAGCCTGACTGCACAAGTCACTGCAGCCTTTCTTCTTCTGGGTGCTTCACCGGCAGCTCGTCTGCTCAGAAATGTGACGCGGGGATATGCAGCTAATATACACATTTGTGCTTACAGCATGTGAGTAATATGGCTTCTCAAGTGTTTTAATTATTCTAAAATGGTTTTCAAAACGTCAGCAGATTCTAAAACAGTAAAACTGAATCTCTGGCTGTATTTACATAAAATGAAGAGATGTGATAATTGTGTGTGAACTGTGTTGTTCTTGTTTCGTTTCTGATGGTCATATTTTGGTGCTACACATTCCAGAGGGTCTGCTTCGTTTAACTGTAATCATGCTGTGGAAAATTATTTACAAAATAAATATTTTTTTCACACTGTTACAAATTAAAACATATATTTTCCATTTTGTGCAAATACAGCCTTTGTCACGGTTTCCCTGATGCGTTAACCAGCATACCCAGAGAGTTACAGAGGTAATGACAATAACATTTGTTAAATGTCTTAATTAAACACAAGTTTCATGCAGTTAGAAAATGCATAATTCATATTTATCAGCTGTATTGGCCATTAAAACCTGTATATAAATGAATCTTCTCAGGAGAAGGAGGAATGAGTGCATTTACAGTACATGCGAGTATTATTCCAGATACCAGCTCATAGTCGGCTGCCAGTCAAACCGACTTCTATATGTTTTATATCTGTTTGCACGAGAAAGAAAACGCAACAGGAAACTGTCATTTCAGTATTGGCATCAGTATTGGCAACCTTTTGTCATTTTTGTATACAAGAAATGGTGTGCACTTAAACAACAAATCAAAAATGGAAAGAAATCAGTGTACCTGGAAAATGACTTGAATATTGATGTGCGTGTAAATGCACTTAATGATCCCTTGATTTGGTTTTATATCTGAAGGAGCCCTTTGATTGCACAGAACAAACACGTTGCCCTGACAACAGTTTTTAGACTGAGGAAAAAAGAAAAACAAGATTGCCCAGCCACAACCCAGTGTTGGTTTGTAAAAGTTGACCTGAAAACATTGTTACAGTTGGCAGTGGTAGACAAGCATTGGTTAGCGGAGAAACAAATGTGAAGGACAGCAGGTAAGAAAAGTTACTTCTCATTGTTTGTATCTACTAGCAGGCCGTGGAGCTCTCGCCTCACAGACAGCTGCTCTGTTGGATTGGTGTCGGAATAAAAATAAAGTCTACACATAAAAGGCAAAAGCTAACATCAATCAGTCCATTCCCAAAACACATTATACTCACCCAGCAACAATATTCACTGAATTTATATATTGTCAGGAAATTCATAAAAATATAGTTTCCCTTTCTGTTTCGGCGTTATATACAAAATAAAGATGGTAGCAAACAGTGAATATCTGCCTCATCATGAAACAAGCACTTGGCTGTCTGACAAAGAATTCCACATAATTTCATGACGCTAATTTTAGGCTGTTGGAGGCTGTTGAGGCAGTAAAATGATTCACACATCAGTTTCGTACACCAGACTGGTGTCAGCATTATACTGTGCTGCATGGGTCACATCTAAATATAACCATGTCTACAGTTTGAACTGTTTGAACACTTTTTGTCTTCTTTTCTTAACTTTCAAATAGTCTGGAACAGGTCTGAGTAAAGTTAATCATTGCATATTTGAGTGAGTTTTGTAACAATGAAATGGTCTTCCCTCGCAGTTTTAAAGGGCTTTCAAATTGTTGTATTGTCCCCTATTTTCAGAGTGTTCAAAATAATCAACTTAGCAAGAACAGTGTCAATGTTTTGGTGAAAAGGGGAAAAAACGTATATAATGCTTCTCTGTGTGTTGTATCAGTGTGCACATGAAACAGGGATATGCCTGAGGACAAAGTCTTCTTTTTCCACTGATATGTGATTTCCTTTTCAAGTCTAGTAACACAACAAGCACCCTGAAACTCTGAACTGTGAACCCAGAGCAGCTCCCAGATTCATACTGAACCTACCAGCTGTGATGGCTTTTAATCAGCCTGATCGTCGCCCTGCATTATCATCTGAAACAGTACATTAACAAAAAAAATATTCTCATGTTTTTTCTGTTATTTGGATCATGGATGTCAAAATGTAATGTAAATATCCAGCAGCAGATCAAACCTTATCGGTCATCATGGCCCCTAAAGGTTAAAACCACACATTATATACACACAAAATGAGGGTTAATCTGAATACAGGGAATCTTTGTATCATTGGATAGACAAAAAGATTCTGCACCAGGAAAAATGCAGCTTTGTAAAGCATCAGCTGACATTAGTGTGACTCCCTCCAACACTCACATAGATATCGCCTCACTAGGTGGTATTTAGTGTTTGCATTATAGCCAGCATATGTCACAATTTTCTTTTTTTCAGTGAAAATTGAAAGAAAAAAACTGAAAGTAAATCTGATGCAAAGAACATGTCATATAATGTAGTTTGTAAGTGTTAAGCAAGGTGACACATTTCCTGATTTCTCATGTTTTGTGAACAGTGTAGGACTCAATACCTCATTTAATCAAACCACACAATTTAAGGACGGTGCAGCAGGGCAACGGTAGGCCCACAATCCCATCATCGTTCACCCAGTATCAATGGAAGCAGAAAACAAATTAAAGCCATCAAATCGATTGTGCTGCAGTACAGAGCCAAAACAAACAAAGTAAAGTCTGATTAACCAGTACCTGCAGACTGCAACGTAAATGTTACTGCATCATCATTACTGTATATCAGTTCTGCGTATTTTACCAAAGTGTCCAGCTCACAGCTGTAGGACTCCTCTGTGGGCGTTGGAAAAACTTTGGGCTGGCTTTGTGAGGCTGCCAGGTTGTTCTGCTGTATCGAGCATGGATCCTCAATTCCTGCAAGACTGATTCCCTTGGGTTTCAAAATTTGCAGACAGCGTCCATAAATCCCATCACTTTTCTCACCTCTCCTACGTTTCCATTCTCCGCTCCAAAAAATGAGAAAACAAGGCACTTTGTTCTCTTTTCCAACCATGTTTTACATTTACACAGTCTATTATGGGATGCATTTAAAAAGCTATCCCATCACTGTGGTATAGTAGTCGAAATTCAATTGAAAAAACCTAAATAGTCCCGTCAGAGCCATTGCTATAGCGATGTGATGCATATCATCTCGTCTGTTAGGTCCTCCTCACATTTCACAGCCACGTACGGCTCCTCATCACTGTAGTCACGGATACTACGGTCTCTCAGATGCGCTGTGGCATGTGGATCTGGGCTGATGTTCCCCATTTCCCCTGCGTTGCCGTTATCCATACTCCCATTCAGAAGGTTGCTGGCGGCACTGTCCATCTCATCAATCGTCATCTCGCAGGCGTCTGCGATTTCATGTTTGGTCGCTGACACAAACTTGGGGTCTCTGGCATATTTCCCCAGACCCTCAGAGATCAACACCTGAGAGCAAGAAAATAACAATAATCAACCACATCAGAATTCATCTACATGTTTGCATCAGTTTGTTCTCAGTGTGGTCCCAGCAACATGTAAAAACGGTACTTTCTAAAATGATCTGCAGAGCTAAAACGTTCAGTTTTGGATGTTGAAAACTGCACAGTGGTCATTATTTGTGAGGGTTGGCTATGGTTTTTATACTTCCACAGGCAAATCAATGAAAAATCTTATTAAATATGGTCTGTACTGCTAATTTGTGAGTGTCCAGGTATAAAAAACTGAACCACTGGTGTTTACTCACAGCCTCCACCAGACTGTTGGCACTGCCTCTCTTCTGCAAGAAGTGCGAGCTGCTGTCTGCAGGCAGCTGCAGGCGTGAAGGAGAGCGGCTGCGGCTGGGAGGACCATCATGGCTGTCGGTGTACCATGAACTCCTCTTCATTGCTCCGGGAATGCTGCAGACGCTGCCTGAACTGCGCCAGTCCACCTGAGTACACACATACAGGTACACATGAAACAATTTTCAACAATGACTCAGATACAAGTCTAGGTCTATTGATGGCAGCACGTAGGTACAGGAAGCTTAAAAATGATGAAAACGTCCAGAATTTGCTTTCATATCAGTGACAATATTAACCTTGTCTTGTTGAAATGCTAGACAACCTATCTTATAATTTGGTCTTTCACCACAGTGATCCAGACCTGTATGAGAGGCGTATAGCAGGGCGAGCAGTCACGACTGATGGGCGACGCAGGAGGTGTGGCCCAGGAGCGCAACGACCGTGCAGGAGACAGGTGGTGAATTCTGCTGGCATCCAGACCGGCCACCGCCATTACCTGAGTTCAGTTCACAGGAGGTCACGATGATGAAGAAGAATCAATTAAGGCCGACATTTTAGGACAGGATGGAGAGATAAAATCAGATATCATCCCATCTCGCATTCATCCCGAGGTTTATAAACAAAGAAACGTGTACCTGTTGCTGCACTAGGTGTAGTGGAAGAGCTGTGCAGGACGGAGAGGGAGGAGCCTCACTCTGACTATTTCTTCTGCGAAGACACTCAAAACTGAACGTTGGTCTGTTGGAGGCTGAAATAACACACAAGAACAAAAAATGTTCACTCTCTGGATTCTTGACTAGCTCTGGTTACTCACAGAGGAATAACAACTGTGATAATTATTCAAGAATATTGTTTGGTCTAACAATAGAAAAGATCATTATATGTACAACTATAAACTGGTGTAATACAGAAATGACTCATCTATTCTGATATAAATGACCTGTCCAATTCCAACTAACTGAATTGGTAGTTTAATATGCAAACATTTACACTCGCTGTGCTCTGTCATGTAACCTTGAGATGCAGGTAAAAACCATCTTCTAGGTGACCGTCTGCCATCTTGGTAGATCGGCTGTTGGTCATTGTCATAGTAACCGTCAGGCGGGTGGTTGCCCCTGGAGACCTCAAGGTCAAAGTCTCTGTCTGCATCATGTTGGTCCTTGATAGACAACCTATTGAAGCAAAACCGTAAAAACAAACAGAATTAACTATTTAACTCTTATATAATGAATACAAATGCTCATATGGGATAAATGATGGATAATACTGGCTGCCACCCACTGAGAAAATACTTTTAAAAGCCCTGTTGTGAGATAAAACATGGCATCAGTCACTGTGTGGTGACACTGGCCACCGTTTCATCAAAGCATCTAGTGTGTCAGACAGATTCGTTGTTCAGCTTAGTTTCTGACAGCTGATAGTTTCACTGTCATCACAGTACCTGTCCCTCGTGAGCATGATGTCATCTTCGTGAAACTCCTCCCCGCTGTAGTACTCCGCTGAGCCATGCTCATCATCACTGTCCCTGCCCCCAGACTCCTCTTGACGAATGGTGGGGTAGAGTCCACCGCCGCTCTCTGACCTGTCGTCAAAACATCAGATACACTGAGCTGAATACTGACGAGCGCAAGTTTCTTATACATACAGAAGAATTAGGTGTGCCTTTCTTTTTTCTTTAATTACAGCTGCTGTTTGCCCTTGAATGTTAAATGCAGATTTACTGAAATAAAGCATATAAATTAATATTGTGAAAAGTATACTGAGAGTTGAATCTGAATCATCAAGAGGTCTCACATGTATAGACACTTAAACGAAGATTTCACAACATGTTCTGTGACACGCCTGATACCAAACCAGCATATTGTGAAATGAAGCTCTGTTGAGAGGTAACATCATGCACATACCTAATGTAGGCCTCATAGTAGCGTGTCCTGCTCCGGGGAGAGTAAAGGGTCAGTCAGACACACGGGATTATTTGTAATAGGAGAGCAGGGCAGGAGGGGAAAGAGAGATGCATGCAATGACAAAAGATAAGACACAAAAGACAACACAAAAGCAGATATTTGTACAGGGAGGAGAGGCACTGTTAATGACTAGCACATGTTTCTTATTAATACAAATTCTAATTTATTTATTTAAAGCCCAAAATCACAAACACTGTTTGCCTCAGAGGGCTTTACAGTCTGTACAGTTGTGACACCCTCAGTCCTGAAACCCTCGAAGCGAGTCAGGAAAAACTTCAAAAAGTTACTGTATATGAGGGTTATTGAATAACATTTATAAACAAAAGCTGTTTCTTATTATTTATTCACACAATCATCTCTGCTGGGAAATGCTGAAGCATTACTAACTGCAATCTGAAATAAAATGCTCTATGGGACAGGAACCAAGAGCCATTAAGATGCTCTTTCGCAATCTGGTGTTTAAGCAGAGGGCAGAGACCATCCAGGTCTGCACTTCAGCGTTGGGTGAACAAGGTTTGGTGCAATAAGAGCTGGTCATGCTGAACACAAGGCTCAAGTTTCATTCACATGATTTTGTTTTTAATGTTTGTCTTTGTCTGACGAACGTTTCTGAGAATAGTCTGGCAAACAGTTGGGCAGGTAAAGTCAGGCTGGCTAAAATCAATATTACAATATCACTGAGAACAATTTCAGATATTAACAATCATGTCATAGATGTGAGATAACGAGTTGACTGAAAGAAAATCGTTAGCCATTCTGAAAATCGTTAAACTCATTTTCCAAGCAATCGTGACCTAGCTTCTAGCAAAATGTGGTTTGCTGGTTTTCTTTGTCTTCTTTGGTGATATTAAACTGAGAACTTGTGAGAACTGGGCTGTAAGACAGACATAAGACAATTTTCCATTTCTCATTAACTCATCACTGATTCACAGTGTGAGCATCACAAATTAGGCTGCTCGTCTGTGACTATCACACAAGATATCGCTTTGATTCAGGCAAAACAAGAGTCTCCTTTTAAAGAGAAATTCATCAATTTTACATATCAAAATCAGTTTACAGCAATAGTACTATTGTGAAGTACTACTGTAGTTCCTAGTAGTTGCATAAAGCCTTTGTTGCTCCAGAGGGAGCAACACAAAATGCGATAAAGTGCTTCAAGTGATGGCATTTGAGTCTGTGTTGATTGAGGATAAAGACCACAATTTTGAAAATGACCAGAAATCTGGGGGTGGAGCTTAAACTGTTCCTTACCTGTTTACCTGTACCATGCTTGAGGCTAGCCAATATATATAAGTTACAACTAACATTACACACCTGAACCTACGACTGAGCTGTCAGCTGTCAGTGCACTGACCTTGTGGAGTGGGACTTCCATGGCTTGTCGTGGATTCCTTTGCTGTAAGTGGAGACTGATGATCTGTTTTTGGTGGAGGATGCTAGGTCTTGCCTTAACAAACACTTCTGCTGCCTCCCATTGGTCATGGAAAGAAGTGAGGGCACATTGGCATTGTTGAGGTTGGCATTGGAGGGTATTGGCGATTGATGGCGAGTGGAAATACAGTGGGGATAATTATATGGATGAGGGGTGTGATAATTATGATTATACTGGATGGGTGAAGAGTTCATCTCTGTCTCCCCTCTTCTATTGTCAAGACTGGATCTTCTGTCTATTTGGGTGGGTTCAATTGAGGCACCACAAGAGAAAGGAAGGATCTGTAGTGGCCGCTGGGTGACAGTGGTGGGATGGGAGTATCCCTGCTGATCCACACTGACATGGTTGACATGGTTCCCAAAAAGGCCGCCATTGCGCTGTAGATAGAAAACGAAACCATGGAGGACAGACAAAAACCACAGTACACTTTTTAAAGTACACCTAAGAAAGAGCTAAAGAATCTTTCATCGACTCTCTTCTCATGTTTATGAATGTGTTGTTGAACTCAATTAATTAATAATATCTGATTAAATAAAATATATCAAATATTATTACTAAAAAACATACCAGAAGCCAATTATTATTCAAAGGTGGATATTTTATATGACTTAATACATGTCTAAAGGTATCTTTAGGAATTTTTACCCTGTAGATTTCCTCTTCTTCCTCTCCATTAGCATCTACTAGTCCTTCCTGTTGCAGATCACATGATATGGCTCGACGGATCTCTGGTCCAATGTCATGCAGCGTGCGCAAGCCGGCCTGCAAAGAAAACAGCAATATCATCAAACCTACCAGCAACTGCATGCATTTTATCAAGATTTTTATCTCTGTCTAAATGAAGGAAGCTGACTGTTTTTCAGGTGTGGACCTGTCTCTGTGCAGACCGTTGCTGCCTCACTGACACAACCTTTTTTACTCATAGCTAAGTGATTGCAAGTTTTTAGTGGAGCACAAAAGCATGACAATCTAAATTTCTCTTTAAGGGTCATTACATCTGCATACAACAACAACATATTTTTCTTAACAGATGAAAGACGCACGAGATAGACTGTCAAAAGTTCTCTTGGGAACTATTTTCTTTGGTAGAAAGTTCCAGTGTTCCAATGAAACATGGCACAATGTGTTGTGTTATGTAGTATAAAAAGCAGATTTTTTTCTCTTTGAGATAGAGACAGGATTCAAAGAGACACTCATCTAAAAACATAGACAAATCCCAATGTGTGGTAATAACTGAGTGAGTTGTTCTTTTAAATGACCCACTAGAGGTCAATGCAATTGCACAGTTTGATATGATTTGTTAGATATCAAAACTCTCAATAAGATGAGGATGCCTGATGGGCTTTAAATGGAGGCCTAGAAGAGACTAAAAGACAAGAAAATGGTCTGACCTAGTCTTCCAAAGGTTTTTGTCTTTTGATGGTATGATGGTAATGGACTGAGCCTGAAAGTCTACACGTGAGAATTGAAACTAACTTTTGGTTTTCACTTTATATGAGTGCCGAGCTTCATCCAAACAGCTGCTTATCTCCACACTGGATCTTATTTAGGTGAAGAAAGTTTAGCACTGTCACGCACTAGTATTAAGGATCTATGGTTTTCTACTCCAGTGAACAGTAATATGAAACAATGTGCTTCACTCACCTGTAGAGCCATGGTGGTGTTTAGCCTCTCCCATGACCGCCTTCCCACAAGACCTTGCTCTTTGCGCCTCTTGAACTTCCTGAAGTAGTCCTGTATCAGGAAGGTGGCATAGAACTTCCCCACTGTTACCTCGTCATCTGAGTGAACAGACCAGACACACCAAAGCCTCCCAGGTCAACACCAAAATACCACAATACCTAAACACTGAAATTCTCAATGCATCCACAACATTGCACAATGAAATCCCTGAAAGCATATCTTTTCCACTACTATCTCACCATCTAAGAGAACAGAAAGCTTGGTGGAAAAGTCAAATAGCACTAAGTATAAAACTGAAGTCCATCAACAGTAAAACATCAATATAATGAAGCACAGCTACAGCAGAAGACTGTATCCAAAGATAATATCTGGGCATCGAGACAAAATCACTCACAACGTGAAAAGAATACCAAAACATGTTAAATGTCAAAAGTCCTCACTGCCATGCCTCATAACCCTTCAAAACACAATTTCAAGAAGATCACAGCAAACCCGCACACACAGCATTGCGTAATTAAGTTATTTTCCAAGAATGCATCAGAGAAACATAATGTAGTAATAAGTAAGTAACGCTGGATGTAATAATGTTATTACACACTGGACTCCAACAACAATCACCCCTGAAGAGCAGCTGTGTTGACAGAGAAAAAAAGTGCTGTTCACTTCCAATTTTAATTTTAATTTTAAACTTTAAGAAACTAAAACTAAAGAATGATGTCGCTAAGAGTTTCTGCTGGCATTGTTTAAATGTCAAAATCGACTGCATGCAAAGAGGCATCAGCTGCTGTAATGACAGAGCAGAACGTCAAATGTCAGTCAGTATCTCTTCTGCAGCAGTTTTAAACCTGGTTATAGATAACATCTACACCTGCAGTTTAATCTCTGAAACATAAGTATGTGGTTGTGAGACACTCCTCCCACACACAAAACAAACACAGACACACTCACAACTAAACATACATGTACAGTACATATGAACTCTCTTGACCTCGCACCCCTTCATTTACCAAAATCAGATAGCTGATGCTGGTTGGTAGCTGCTAGTTTACAGCATGAACATATTGAAACTACACACACTTATGACCACACATACTACGATTACATTACAGTGGATATACAATTAACTAATCTACCGCTTCAGAGACAGACAAGCAGAGGTGTTTCATATCTCTTCATGTCCCAGAAAAACAACATGATCTGTGGCCAGAAGCACATGCAAGAAGGCAGCAAAGGTCAGATCTACAGCTCCCTGCACACTCGCCAGAGAAGCCGAAACTAAACACACGCACACACACACAACACACACTATCTGCCATGCAGGGGGGAGCTAGTGAAGCGTGGGTCTGAATCACTCAGATAAGTTGTTGCTGAAGAAAACAGGGGAGAGAGACTAAACAAGAAAAAGGCTGAATCGCATGTGTGAGAAATGTGGGGGGTTTTTGCCACCATTTTTCCTTCACCCTTAGCTTAATAGGAATCGAATAAAGGTGGAGGTGGAGGGTTGGATGCTTTAAGGTGGAAGAAACATTTCTTTCAACAAAAACAAATCTGATGGTGATCCATCTCAAAGCAACCGTCACATTTCTCTACACCACCTGGCACAGCCGGAGAGAGAAATAATGAAAGGCTCTGTTCAGAAAGAAAACAAAAGGATTGTTTTGTCTAAATCAGGACTTTCTGATGTTTATCACATAAAATACACATCTGATATCTGAGTCTCTGAATCTAAAATCTCAATTTCAGATTTCAGATGTACAAGAATGCGAATATCTATTCGATTAGTCAGAGCACAGCTTAGTTTAAATTTTCAGGATTTATGAATTTTGCTGCTGCTTCATTGTGACATTTTTTTCACTTAGAAAATTATTGAGTTGATGTAGGTGATAGAAAAGTAGTAACATATTCAGACTCTCCTGATAATGTTGTAAGATTTTAATGTTCTTTATTAAGCTTCCACCTGGTGCGGGCAAATGAGTGTACACTAAATGTGGTGCCCACAGGTGTCTGCAGGTTCTGTTTCTGGGCAGAGCCACATAAAGTGTTTGAGAAAGAGGTATCAGTTTCATGCCACCAGACTAAAACAGAACTGCCCCAAAGAGCTCAGGACGGCAGAAAGAGAAAGAGAAGCGAAGGCCAGCAGCTGAGTGAGCACTTTAGCGAAAGCAGAGGAGGCTGTGGAAGAGAAAGGCTTGGCAGAAAAGTGTGAGGAAAAACAAGAAGATGGGTTAGCAAACTAATAGACACAAAGACATGCAGTGGATTTAAGTTTAACGAGTTCTCAGACACAGCAGAGCTGAAGCATTGTAAGCAAAGGATGACAACTCAAAAACTACACAGACACAAACAGAGGAAGCTGTACATACATGTAAAACAATGTGAAAAACTCAGCCCTCCCATAACAATTCTTCATATAAACCACAATGTTCACATCCCAAACATCTTCAGTTTTATACAGTATAAATAGGAAAATTTAGTCAAGAAAGAAAAAATATGTTGTTTTAAAGGGCATAATTATAACATATGCCACTATCACTCACTAGTCCCTTATTGTTCTCTAGAGACTCTAAAAATGTTTTCCCTCTGCAGAGCAGCCATGAATTACTTAATGTTTACTGACAAAACACATTATTGGCATATTTCATACTCTATGTGAGAGAGCAGAAGAGCTAGAGGAAAAGGGAGAAGACCGAACCAGAGAGTCAGAAACAGCAAGATTAAAGATAAGAAAAAGACACCGAGATTATGACAGACAGTAGTTAGACTGTGCCTTTCTGACAGCGATAAGGAGAGTTTCTGTGAATTGAAGTGAAAATACTGCAAATCTAAACACTTGACAGTTAGTTCCTGTCTCTTTCTGTTAACTGTGGTTTGCAAATGCGTCTCATTGCTTCAGAAAAGCAAAAACAGGATGCTGTAGGCCTGTGATGGATTAACCCTGAACCGCAAACATCACCCAGACTCTAGCCATTTTAAGCATTGTCACTATGTAGACTAGAGAGGTGCCTTGAACAAGTTTGAAAGTGTCCCAGTTTGCCATCTCAGAAAAGCATCAGTAGTAGTAAAGTGCTTGTAGAAATGTTGAAAAGCACAGATGTAAATGATAAAAGTAAAGAAAGCTGAATTTTCTTCAGCTGCTTCAGTTTCAGGGTCCTTTCAGGGTCCTGGGTTTTACTGGGATACTTGAATAGAGTTTGTTTATTTCATGATAATGTAACACCTGTGCTTTTCTTAATGGGACAAGACAAAATGTCTCATATGAAAAAGGCCCATCTTTCAGTGTATTTCTCTCCTGTATCGTCCATCTATATGGTCCAAACATGAAGACACACTGAATATGTCTAAACACTTGTATCTGAGCCTCAGAGCTTTGAGAGCTCTCTGAGGAAAGGTGACTGTTTGTATGGAAGACAGACGGCTGATTTTGGGTCCACTATTATAACAAAACCAAAACCAGAACAGTTTATCGTACCGAAATGTATTTGAAATTAAGTGTGATGTGATTCTTTCTTGATGGTTCCTGTATCCTGTAGTGTGAACACAGTTCAGCAAAGAAAAAAAGTTTCTAAATGTCAGTGACTTCCTTTTTATATTCAAATGAGTAGAATATTATATCTGCCTTCAAAAGTATGTCCATTGTTTGACATCCCCGCTCTTTCTATTTATATACAGATGTAGACTTGTTTGCAGTTGGACCTTCTCTGTCCCTTTTCGTCAATGCAAATTTGCACTAGCAGATGTAAATTAATTTCAGCTGTGGTCATTCAAATACATGCTTGGCATGCATGTGACATTTCTCTTGGTAATTGCTGGAAAATACAAATGTGAAACAGCACGTATTCAAATGGAAAGAAAATAAGAACACAAAAGAAAGGGCCGCCACAAGCCCACTGTTTGAACTGTGAATAAAGGTGAAACGCAAATGATGGCCACGGTTCACCCAGCGCTGCCCATGTGTGTCTGTGTAGGCGATGACAACTAACCGCCTGCAGGGGGCACCACTTGGTCCAGCAGCTTCATGCTGGTCCTCTTCCAGATCTTCTTGATCACGGCTCTAAGCTCCTCATTGGCTTGCTCCAGGTTACCTTGGCAAGAAAAGGTGGATTGCATAACTTGGTAACAGTTACTTTGACACTTTACTTTAAAAGCACACATGAATATATTATTGTCTTAAGTGGTTGTAACTAGGCTGAAAGTACACTATTCATCACAATTAGGTTTCTTGCCAAGTAGGTTTAAAAACAAATTAACCACTCCCAAGTTAAAAATGTGTCATCATAAGATAAAGGTGATCACCCAGAACCATCTTGTACTGATGACAAGCTGAACGCATTCTGTACTGTACAGGAGACACTGCACAGAGATTGATTGACAATGATCTACCGTCCCTTAGCCAGTCAGGACGCAGAACACAATGTGCATTCATACGCTGTAAAAAAAAA
>JBAJHX010000041.1:6930751-6954072 GCA_037176925.1 Amniataba percoides
AAACACTGATGATGCATGCGTATGATGTGTGCCTACAAAGGAGCTCAGACACATTTCCAATGCCCCCTTATTTTCTGTGTTAGACTCATTGCAAAAAAAACAAACAAAAAATCAAGACGAAACAGAAAGGTGTAATAAAAGTGAAAAATGCTCTCCATGAGTTTTGGTTATAGGCCAAGCAGCTTCAGAAAGTTAGACCTCCCATCTCAAGCTTAATATGCCTAGTTTAATCTCATATCTCAATGGTTTATCATAGTACAGATTCAAAGATAATTATTGGCTTACTGTCTCACCTGGAAAGATTTGATGAAGGTCCACAGCAGAGTCCTGATGCCCTCCCCCCTGCTTAGTAGTTTGACCAATCGCATCACTCTAAACAGGCGGAAGAAGGTGATTGAGATGCGAGCACTGTCCTCCGTGTTCTGAAGTGGAGGACGTGGAGAGTGATTAGCGGATGAAAAAACAGAGGGTGTAACATCCAAACACTGACAGTGACGAACGTCTGTTCCTCTCATTCATTCATGCAGTCAGTCATTCATGCATTCTTTCCGTCTTCATGTATGGACTATTTTAGCTAGCAGGCAACCTAAAAGTGAGCGAAAATCATCCCTGAATCTTCTCATTTCTGATCTTTCTGCATCTTTGCAGCGACAACAATTCACGTGCATGCAGAGTTACCATGTCTTAAACACCATGCCATACACAGAGCTGGAGGATTTACTCTTACAGGATGTTTGATTGACTGATTCAAAACAGGCAACACACAGATTCTGCAGCCCAAAGACAAACTGTAACTGACTTTTTACAATTTATACAAACACCAAGATGGATATGCTACAGTCTTGTTACAATACAATCACACAAGACCTTTGACAAGAAATGTAAACTCCAAACAGTGCACTGACTATGCAAGTTATGTTGAAATGAAGAAATGAGACAAAAGATCATACAGTGTAATCTGTTCCTCTGTGTCATGCCATGCATGCAGACAGCACAAGGTCTCAACAAAAACAGTCATCTGAATCAGGATTCAGGAGCCAAAATGCAACAAACTAGGTGGATTCAAAACAAGACTTCGACAAACATTGAGAGTTCAGTCACAAACTATCACACTTCATTGAATAAGTGAGACCAGAAGTTCTGGCACAAAGCATCTCAATGTTTTCATCAGTAAGTGAGTGACAGAGAGTGACAACAAAAAGATCTCAGTGCTTTGACTTTTGGATGATCACAGAGGGGTGAGGGGCTTTATATAAAAAGGTGGGGCTCTTCTTACCCCTGGCTCCACTATCACCTTGACGACAGGAATGGCTGCCGACTTGAAACCAGAAGCCTAAGGTTAATCGGAGTCACACAAACCATCTGTACAGCACCAAATACTTTACGACTCAGTCCAGGTGCAAACATCACCTTGGATTTATTCGACATGTAAATACATAAAAAACGCTGCGAAGCACTTTACTTAGAGAAAAAAACAACAACACAGCAATACAATATATACCACAAACAAGAACATCGTTATCGTAATGCATAAAGCCTGTCATGCAAAAGCTTTACGACAAAGTCTCAGAAGTACCACCAAACATGAGATGCAAGAATACAGTGCTGAAGACTTTTTTTCCTTTAAACAGTTTAACTGTTAACACTGACAGCAAGGAGAAATCACTGACAGATTCTAAGGAAAATGCTCATAACACACCTTACATTTCACCTAAATCATTTTACCTTTCGGTGTCAAGCATGGCTGAAATTACTGGTGTCCTGGCTAACATTGACATCTACAATAAATATATTTGTAATTAAGAATTTTATGGTACTAAAGGGTTTATTTAGTCTGTTTTTTTTTCTATCCAATGAGCTAGAAAAGTTCTTTCTAGCATAGACACAAATGCTTTTCCTGGCTCACATTCGAGAGTCAATGTGAAGGTTACAGCATAAAAAGCACAACCTGGATGAGACTGAGCTTGTTCTCTTCCTAGAGAGAGAATCCCCACATAGAAACCTGATCATCACCACTGACAGCACCATGATGGTGCCTCAGTCAGGAACCTGAAAGGGACCCTGGATGACAAACTATCATTTTTCAAAACACTGCAGCAGTAACCTACTACTGCAGATTTGTCCTTCATTTGGAGGATTCATCCCTTCTTCACCTCTTTTAGGTGTTTCTCATCTACTGCCTGGACTACAGTAAAATCCTTTCTTGCCGCACCCCCTGTATCTGCCCTCAGACCTCTGAACTTAATCTTTATTATTGCTGTCCCCATGGTATTCATCCTACTTAAGTTTTCCCTTCGGTCCTCTTTCATTGATGTAACATCACAATAAATCTGACAGAAATTAGCCATGTAAAATCTAGTAGAATCTAAAATTATGCTCCTCACCTACAAAGTCCATAATAGTCAGACCATCATATCTTGACTAGTTCCTGACTCCAGGATGCTGCACCTTTAATAGCCTCAGGGTGACCTGATGTTTCCAAAAAGTCTCCAAAAATAGAACGGGAGCCAGAGCCTTCAGCTATCTAGCTCCTCTAATGTGAAGTCAGATGCTTGTTTCGATTTTAGGTGACATAAATCCTTTCCACACTTAAGAGTAGGCTTAGATCTTTCCTCTTTGATAAAGCTCATAGTTAGTGCTGGCTCAGGTGAGCCCTGAACGTCTCTTCACTGTGCTTCTCTCTCTCTCTCTCTCTGAATTACTTCTGTCTATCACTTATGTTTTGTTTAAAAAAACATACATATATCTATATCTAAGTACTCTGAAGATGGTAGATATCTTTTCATCAAAAGGATGCCATTTTCGATGATATCTTGCTCTTGCTCCTTGACTGGACTTATCTAAACTTAGAAGTATAAAGTAAAGTATCTGCCTAAATTAATACAATGTAACCAAGTACACTATGGGAGATACTCAGAACAATTAAATATGTACTTAACTAGTTTCAGTTCAGAGTTAAACTAAAGAACCATGTCACTGTGACGGTTTATCTTACATGGGGAAGTTTAAAGTTGTTTTCTTACAGTGTATAAAAACTTAAGTGTTTCCTTGCAAAGACATGAAAAATTACTGATGTCCCTAGAAGGAAAATGAGTAACAAGATGTCGTTTCCATGTTCTCAGGAGGGAGTGTATTTTACCTGTTGGCCTTACTCACTCAGGAAAGAGGATTAAATCAGTGATGGGGTACATTGTGTTATTTACTTAAAACCTTAAGTCAAACAAGAAACTGACAAACAAACATCTTCATATCGATAAGCCTGCAGGATGTCGTCAGTGTAAACACCTGATCACAAACCAGGACACAGAGCGGCCGTCAAGTAGCAGTGCAGCCGATTCAAGGAAGTTAAATGCATCCAAGAATTAAAATGATTAGCTGCATTCAAAAGCATTTCCAAACAGGGATTTGGGGGCATCAATAAAAATTAGTGCCAAGAAACTGCGTTTTATGTGTGGTTGCTTTAGTTTCTGGGGTTGTGGTAACAGGTCTGATGAGAGAGTAAGGCCCTCTTGCGACACAGTAAGACAGGTGTGTATTTGTGATAAACGACTACTTACATTGATCTCAGTGATGGCAATGTCAACCACGCTACCCACAACAATTAAGGCATCAAACGTGTTCCATGCATCAGCAAAATAGTTCTGCAAGCACAGGCAACAAAGACACGAGAAGACAGAGAGAGACAACAGGGCAAGAAAGAAAAGGAGGAGGAGGTAAAAAAAAAGAAGAGAATTATGAAAGATGGAAAGAGGAGAACATCAAAAAGTTGTGATATAAGTGAGAGTGAGGTTGAAAGTCAAATCCTTCCTGCCACGGTCTGTGAGACTACAAATGTGTTTATTTAAAAAAAAACATGATCACCACCACAGTTATTGTATTTTATAAATTACCCATCATCATGTCATGTCTTACTCTCACTGGTGCAGCGGCAGTATGGAGAAGTTGCATTTACCACTGTTTAGTTTTAGCAGCAGGTAGCTGGTGGAAAATTTCCCTGCCAAACACTTTTGACGTTGATTTTTTGTATTTGGTCTATGGTGCTCATTAACCATTAGACCCACAGCAGATTCAAAAGACTTGCTTCATGAGCAAAAATGAGCTCAAGCAAACCTAAAAACACGAGACAAAATTAAGACAGGAAGGAGGGGAAGGAGGTAGGATGTGAAGGAAGGGGGGAAAAAAGAGTACCACAGCAGTGGGAGAGCAGGAAGAGGGAGTGACAGAGTTGTTCGTACTGACGGCTTTCTACCTGGCTGAGTATGATGTCGACTACACTGCCAATCACCACCAGGGCATCGAAGACGTTCCAGGCGTCCCCGACATAGCCCTGAATATGGAGGCATGCGCAGCCAGCAGGAGGGGGGTGGGGGGTGGGGGGGAGTATAATAGGTAGAGAGGTTATGGTGAGGAGTAATGGAGGGTAACAACAAGGAATAAATGGAGGAGGAGTCACAGTCAATGGGCAAAGAGCCCAAGATAGGGGGTAAGAGGGACAGGAAGGAGTGTGTGAAGGTTGAGCTAAAAATAAAAACTAAAAAAATCAACTTTTTCAGAGATAAAATATAATGAGTGATGAAAAGATGATTTAAGAAACTTGTGGTAGTTTTGCATATATTCGCATATCATATGCTTAAATATTGCAAATATTGCAGCATCTGCAATTATCTGCAAACAAAATCTTATGCCAGAGAAGAGAGGAGAGGAGAAGAGATGAGAGAAGAGGAGAGGAGACTTACTCTGGGTTTGAAGGCGATGAGCTTGAGGATCATCTCCACAGTGAAAACCCCGGTAAACACCATGTTGAGGATGTCCATGGCATAGTTAAACAGATGAGACTGACCATGGTGCTGCAAAAAGACATGAAAGAAACTTAGTGATTAGATCTTTTAAGTAAAAAAAAACATAATGTAGGTGATTATTATTGATAGCTGCTGAAAAAAAGAGTACATTTTCTTCAGCTTATAAGGAACAAAACTTTAACTTCATGTAGCATCACAGAAATTCACACGAAAGCCTGTTTTACTTTCTCAAATGTTAATCATTGTCAGTTCATTGGCCAGTTTATGTCAATTTTACTTTTAGACTGAATGAAGACCACTCACCTGAATGGCCAGACACAGAGTGTTGAGGATGATCAGGACGAACATGACGTATTCAAAGCCAGTTGAGTTGACCACATACCAGAACTTGTACTGATAAGGGTTTTTAGGGATGTAGCGCCGCAGAGGACGAGCTTTAAGAGCATATTCCACACACTGACGCTGTGGTGGTGGTGACCGTGTGCGGAGGCAAACAGAGAAAGACAATCAGAGTCATGAGCCAGTGTGACATGACTTCTGTAAAACAAAATGTCACTCTTTGTGCCCGTCAGCACAAAGAGACTGCTGCTTTTGCTATCTGCTGTATGCATTTTTTCTACATCAAGATGAGATACAATGCATCATTATTTAGCTAGATCTATTTAGATGGGATCAACAAATGTGTTTTTAAGGAGATTGTCTTTTGGAGCACATACTTAATAATATATATATATATTTTTTTTTTTACTACACACCAACACATAAATGTCCCATAATTCAGTTCTACCTGGTTCTTGTCCAGCTCACAGTTCTTGTACTCCTTCTCCCCCTGCTCCTGAAAGGTGACGATAACAAAACCGACGAAGATGTTCATCATGAAAAAGGCGATGATGATAATGTAGATGATGAAGAAGATGGAGATCTCGATGCGGTAATTGTAGATGGGACCCATGTTCTCTCTGTTAGAGTCAATGGCCTTGTACAGGAGACTGCAGGGGAAAAAACAGTGAAAATCAAGACAATGACTGGTAATAATATATATTATTTATATGCAAGTTTCATTTGATTAAAGGTACTACATAGTGTGCTTTATCAACCTTATACAGATTAATTCATGATCAAAGGTACATTGATATACACAAAACCATCAAGCTATAGACAAAATAGACTTGGAGAGGACTGACTATAAACATTTATAGGTTATAGAAAATGGATTCAGATTAAAAGAGGTAAACATGAATGATTATCAAACAATAAAAATTTCAGAATATGAGTCTCAGTCCTCAGAAGCAAAGCAGTACTTACGTGGGCCATCCTTCGAAGGTGGAGACAGTAAAAAGAGCCATCATGGCCATGAGGACGTTGTCAAAGTTGAAGTCACTGTTGTACCAGATCCTCTCCTTCACCATGGGCAGGGCCGCATCCCCATTGTTGTAGAGAATGTAGGTACCTCTGTGATCAAGAAAACATATTAAGCACATATATGCACAAACACATTCACAGAGAACTCATTCAGGCCAATGTCCAAAGCTAGAGACAATAAAAAAAAAAACTCACTTGCACTCTTGTGGGCTAGACTTTGCATCATCTGTGCAGCGATAAAACTTCCCCTTTGCAAAAATAAAAAAAGAGAGAGAATGTCAGAGATGCTCTTTATTTTAAACCTTTTTTCCTGAATTTGCTGCTGTTCCTTTGGTTGTTTCACAACAGCGCAGCAGTAGATTTGGTTGCAACCCTGTGATATCTGTCTTTTTTCATCTCCTCACTGTACCTTGAAGAGCTGCACTCCAATACAAGCGAACATGAATTGCAGCAGAGTGGTGACGATCATGATGTTGCCGATGGTCCTGATGGCTACAAACACACACTGGACCACATGCTGCAAAAGAAAAGACAGTTATACACTGTTAGTGGGAACAGCAAAGGCCCAAAAATATGTGGGCACAAATTTTGCTGGAAAACTAGACACACACATAGAGATGCACACTGCACCATGTGTTATTTTTATTCTGACCTTTAGTCCCTTGGCTCTGTTGATGGCCCTGAGCGGTCGGAGGACTCTCAGCACACGAAGTATCTTCACCACAGAGATTGCAGAGGACCTTTTGAGCACAGAAAGACGCATCAATAGATTTAGGTGAGCATTTTCAAGGGCATCCCTTTAAGCCTCGCCACTAGCAGAGCAAAGAGCAACATTTCTATGTTACAGCAAACATGACACACAGATGCTCCGTGATATATTTTCATCAACTTTAACATTAAAAATTGATTGAATGATACATACTGAATGCCAAAGGAGACCAGAGACACTCCAACAACCAGCAGGTCCAAAAGGTTGAAGTAGTTTCTACAGAATGCTCCTTTATGAAGAAAAGCCCCAAATGCCGTCATCTGAGCAGAAGAAAGACAACATGTTGTTGAATTTTGCATCCTCTTTTATTTCCTCTTAAGTTCATATTTTGCATTTCAAACACAAGTGACAACAGTGTACAAGATGATTTGCTTTGCAGCTTCCCAGCTGATGGTCCTTCTTTGAAATTAAGTTAGTATGTGAATTATCTTATATAATTATGTTACTTGGAGCAAGCAGGCACATAAACAGATCAGTATTTCTACAATTATATTTGCAACAATAGTTTTAAAGAAATACTTCTAATATGTTTGATTGAATATTCAAAACTAAACTAAGGTAGGCCTGGATTTAAACTTGCAAAAACAGCATTTAAAACATTTAAAATACTGAAATGCATACATGTAACACATACACATAGATAGGTCATAAAGACTGCAAAATGTTCAGACAAGATATGGGGGACATCATTCAAAAGCCACGAAACTAACTTCCAGTGCAGATTAAGCTATGGCATGTACCATAAACACTTTCCATGAAACACAGACTTTAATCTGTTCCTGGTCGAATGTTAGGCTTTAGCCACAATACATGAGATTTACCTGGTGCAGGCATGCAGCGGGCAAAAGGGTAAGACAGAGGATTTCATTTTGACAACAAAAATAATTAATCTGTTCCTGACTGGATTTCTCCAAGCACATTCTTTTGATGTGCATTTACCAAAAGAGACATGAAAAAAACAAGGATGGGTCACATCTGTGTGCACAGTATACAGTCAGGCAGGATATAAAGCTTGATATTCAAGTTCATCTCTCCACAGTCCAGAATATTCCAAATTTAACAAGCATCCTTCCAATCAAAAATTTCAAAAAGGTTTGTGGTTCAAAATATGGGAATCAAAGTTTTGAAAAAAGTAATGGTTGGTGAAAGGTTTTAAAAAGCCACCTGAGTCACGGTGCCAATCAATTTGATATTTTTTCAGTCTTCAGACAGTTGAAGAAATAAAAAGAACTGTCATATTTGGGAACACCCAAACAAGTGGTAGTACTCTGGAGAGCCACTGATCCATAAACTGGTCGAGGATGAGGAGGGGAGGTGGGCCATGATGGAAGAGTGACTGACAGACAAAAAAAGATCTGACGAAAATGCATGTTCTCCACGCTGACAGATTGGCGCCATGACAACAAGACAAGCAGGCGGCCATTTTGACCAAAAATTATAGACAAAAAATGAGGGGAAGGAGGACGTGTGCAGCAAGCTTGGAAGTGGTGGGCTGTTGCACAGGCAGCGCAACAGTTTTTATTGTTTACCTTAATAAGGATCTCAAATGTAAACATACTAGTGAAGACATAGTCTGCATAGCCTAGGATCTGAGGAGGCAATCAGAGTGACATAAGCACGCAGGGTTACTGAAGCTCTACCCAGCACATTACAACACAGCACAAAGGCCATTTACCTTCAACAGGATCTCAACAGTAAAGATTGCGGTGAAAGCATAGTCAAAATAACCAAGTATCTGCAAGAGGCAATGCACAGGTTCAAGTCATCAAGTCATTCCAGGATAACAGCACAATAAAACAAAGTATATTCAATAGCAAGATTACAAGAACAATTAGTATATGAAAGCTGCATGCGACAGAGTTTTAATAAAGCTGTGTAAGAAAGTGGTGGTTCCCCAAAAAAAGAGAGTCTAATCCATAAATTGTGATTTACAACTGCAGAGGCAAGTCTTCTCTGACCAAACTATGTGGAGAATCAAAACTGTGAAAAGTGAAATACAGCTCTCTTTAACATAAATGAGCAACAGCTGAATCCACAGGAATATTGAAAGCTAGACTTGCTAAAGTTACATCTTTTGCCTGTTCTCTGTAACTTACGCAATTCGGATGAATTTCAAGATACAGTTTCAGTTTCTAATCTGTTGTGGCCTTACTGAAAAAAACTTACCAAAATATCTACTTCTGGTATGTACTTAACTTTATAGCATCAAATTAAATGCTGTCTATTTAATTTGTGTTACTTCTATAGGGCAGGTGGTTATTTGACTATTATTTGCCAAATAATGCCTCCAAAGGCCGTTTTCAGTGTGACAGATTGCACAATAGCAGGAGCCTAAAACTGAAGTACTTTTAACAGAATCCAGCCATTATTTATCTATTTTTTGTCAAAATATTTTCGTGATAAAGCCTCATTATCAGCTACAGTGAGACAAATAAACCCTTCAAGTTGGATGAATAAAAAACAGCCTTTCAAAGACAGTTAAAGACTCCAGTCGCAGCAGTTGTTTACGTACGATATTGCGAGCAGAGAAATTGCGTATTGGATCTTCAGCAGCCAGCGAGACAGAGCTGAGCATGATGAAGACGAGGATGAGGTTCGTGAAGATCTGATGGTTGATCAGCTTATGGCAGAATACACGAAACCTGTGACAGGAAGTAAAATAAAGAAGGACAAATAGAGACAGGAAGGGAAAATGAGAAGATAAACCGTGTGTGAGACACATCCTCCATTTTAGTTTTTTTTCTCTATTTTTGTTTTAAAGTTGTTTTTGTCATTTCTGTGGCATCAAACCGGTGTCCTAGTTTCTGTTCTTCAGTACTGGTACCACCACATAAAGCATAACTCACGGGTTAGTGCTGCTGAAGATGAAGAAGGCGCTGCCCGCCGGGATGGCCGGAGTCTTCTCTTTGATGCTGAGCTCAGACAGCCGGGGAGGACGGGGCCCTGAGGGGACTTCCGGGAGGTCATCATTATCGTCATCATCAGCACAAACTAGGAGACAAAAAAGTTATTTAAATCCCTTTTTATTTTTAAGTTTCATTACAGATGCTAAAGACAAGTCACCTTTACCGGGGGAGTCGATGGCAGGATACGACTCTTTGTCTTCTTCCAGCAGGCCCTCACCTGGCACCTGTTTTGGTTTAGCACCATAAAAAATGTAAAATTACTGAGATGACCACTATATAAATTTGTGCAATTGAACGGAATTTGCTCCATTCTGTAACAATAAGTCTGCATTACTGTTTTTTTACCTTGGTCTCTCCATCCTTGCCTTCTAATATTTCCACTCTTTTCTTATCTGTGATTATATCCCTGTTAGGGAGAGATAAAACAGGGAGTAACAATGCAGAAGGCCATTCTTTCAGCCAGTAAAAAAGTGCTTGTGAAAATGTGACAAATGTCTACAAAAAAAAAGAGAGAGAAGAGAAACACAAATTAAAATGTGAAATATTGAGATGTCCTAAGCTGTACTTGGCACTATTCTTCCTCTTCTTGGCCTCTTCTTCCTCCTTCTGTGCTGTGTTGAGGCTCTCTGCATCCGCCAGGTTGTCAACAGCAATGGCCAAGAAGACGTTCAGCAGAATGTCTGGTCAAGTGACTTAAGGACAAAACACTGACCAACCTGGAAAAAACTTGTGGGCTTCATAAATAAGAATCAACTAGCTCCACATTAAAACAACTTTTTCACACGCATGTGTGAAAATGTGGAGATGGTTTCTTTGTGTGTGTTTCATGTATGGCGTGTGTATGTGTGTAAGCATGTGTGTGTGGTTTGTGGCCTCCAGGATACAGTTTCCACAGATGAAGAGGATGATGAAATAGATGCAGACCACCATCCCAGAGGAGGCCGGACCGCCGTACGCCATGATCCCGTCATACATCACCGTATTCCAGTCTTCTCCTGTCAGGATCTGGTGAACACAACACACAACATCGATGATTTCTAAAGCAGAATTAAAACTGAAACACATCACACTGTTGCAATCATGCAATCATCACTGCACTAATTAACAGCTTAAAAAAACGCAGCCACACAATATTATTTCCTGAAGAAGTACAGCTGTTTCAGAGCTGCCATTACACCTGTGGTGTGACTGGATGACAGTGTATTTATTTACCAAGTTTCTTGAGATGGTTTCAAAAGGCACAGCTTACACTGTGTGTCTAATTGAACCTAATATAATTATCCCTGCTTGGGTTCAGTTTGGCTGGCAGTAATTTGGTATTTTGATCCATTTTCCCACATAAAGAAAACACTGTGGCAATCTGATTTTTATTGGAGGGTGAGCTGAGTGAGTCAAACCCGTCTTTGTCCTTGTCACTGCAGACGCTCGGATCGAACTTTATAATTCTAGCAAATCATATCCAAACTAAATAAAAATAACAGATGAACACTCACCTGGAACACAGTGAGCAGGGCCTGCGGGAAATTATCAAACGTGCTCCTTTTAGTCACAGTCTCGTCAAAGTTGAACTTGCCCCCGAAAAGCTGCATGCCGAGCAGTGAGAAAATGATGATGAAGAGGAAGAGCAGCAGCAGCAGGGAGGCGATGGACTTCATGGAGTTGAGCAGAGAGGCCACCAGGTTACTGAGAGACGCCCAATGACTGCAGAGCAAAAAATACAGACCTGGTTAACAGAGGACAGACACACACCTGTTCAGGTAATGAGGGACAAATATAGAAATGATTGGAAAAGGCATGAATATCATATTTAGCTTCAGACACTTCCTGCTCCTTCCTCTCCTCGTAAGGAAAACATGATAAACTCTTTGACAAAGTATTTACAAATGTTCTGATTGGATAATTGAGCACACATCACATCAACCAGCTTTATATTTTCAAATGTAACATCCAACAAACATCCAAAAAAGTGGCACATGACTTTCTGTCACTCACCGTGTAACCTTAAAGATCCTCAGGAGTCGTACGCAGCGGAAAACTGAGATGCCCAGTGGAGACATGATGGCCAGCTCCACTAAGATGGTCTCTACGATGCCTCCACATACCACGAAACAGTCAAAGCGGTTAAACAGGGACACAAAGTAGGCCTGCAGCCCCAAACTGTACATCTTCACGAGCATCTCCAAGGTGAACATCGCCAGGAGAACTTTGTTGGCTACATCTGAAGAGGGATACGGGAGAGCATACTTAAGAAACAAATGACCACATATTTCATTGTCCAGAAAACTGACCCGTATACTTGTGTTTTACACTTGAACTGATAAGAATAGAGCAAAACAGATACCCTGTACTTCAGTCAGCCAGTCTGGCTGGTTGTAGTGCTCGGAGGCGATGGTGAGAGTGTTGAGAAACACCAAGATGATGACCAGCCAATAAAACGTCACAGATTTCACAGCTGCACGACACTTTCTGCGGCAGAACCGGTTCCACCGTCGCCACTGACGACTGACAGACAAA
This sequence comes from Amniataba percoides, assembly GCA_037176925.1. NCBI lineage: Eukaryota > Metazoa > Chordata > Actinopteri > Centrarchiformes > Terapontidae > Amniataba > Amniataba percoides. Next base: position 6,943,102 of record JBAJHX010000041.1, read on the forward strand.
CAAATCCACTTCAGAATCAGTAGTCAAGATATGAAAGTTTCCACAATAAAAAAAATATTTTAGAGGTTTATCACATATATGGTCATTGTTTATTGTTTATTAAGGTCCCCATTAGTTGTGCCGTGCAGCACATCTAGCTTTCCCAGGGCTCCACATAAAAACATAATAAAAAAAAACAGACTAGTATATATACAACAAAATGTTAATATAAAATATACATTCACAATTGCAGTCAAAATGTAAGACAAACATACACCGATGTTCATTGTCAATTACACATGACATGAAATGAAAACATGTGAAAACATGTGAAACTGGACAAAATGTATTATGCTGGGGTGGACTTCGGGTGAGTAAAAAGGGAAAAACACAATGAAAAACTGCAGCGAGATCAGGATAAAGACTGACTGACAAACACTGGATGAAAAAATCTGTATGAAAACATTGTGGATCTGAGAAATTTAAATGCAAGATAAGAATGAGCCATGCAAGACAAGTTGAATCAAATATATGAGTGGTGAAAGCGTCTGTCATGCAATGTTATACAGTACCAACCCACTAACCTGCACTTTGACTTTGTAATTTTTTGACTGGGGAGAATAAAAGTTGAGGCAACTTTAAAGAAAAGGTAACAATTTTGCACTTTGTGTTTAAGTCATATTTTAACATGTACAACAATCACTGCCTGGTAACTGTCCTTTCAGTGGTCAATAATAAGAAGTGAACTTCCTTTAGCAGCTAAGAGTAGTGATAATGTCACACTCACCACAGCGGTCCACAGCAGGGGGACTTGTCCTCCACTCCATTGTGATTCTCTGTATTCACCGACTCTGTCTCACTCGTGGGCATGCTTGCTGTGGTGTCACACACAAACATATAAAAAATGTGAAATAACGTGAGGTGCTGAGGTTCACAAAGTGTTAAAGACATGAAATTTGTGTCCTGATGAAAATGGGTTTAAATACAAAATTTTAAGAGATTTTCCTATTGACACCTTTGCATTTGTGGTTTGGTTTGGATCCAGACTGATTATTTTTAAGGGTTTGTTTTTATTACAGATACAAGAATGTCTCTAAACTCATCTTTTCAGATCCAGTAAACATCAAGTTTTTAACATTTCTGCTCATGGATGTCTTTGATGGAATTTGTTCTTTTTTTCATGTTTCACAAAGCTCATAGGCCAAGCCAAACCACCAGAACACAAAAACAAAAAATACATGTTTAAATAGAAAATGCTGGGGTGAATCGTTCAGTTGATATTGATGAAAAGGAAATTCTGCCAGTTTCCTCCTTAATCTGAGAATATTTCTGTTATCAAAGATAACGACTGGCAGAGTCCAATTTGGGATTGACCTCTGTGTCTCAGGGTTGCACCACGTGAAACCAGCTGTCCTGTTTTGTGAGTGATCCAAAATGATGAATCTGAAGGTTTCTGCATAGATCCCAGTGAGTACATGCTGCCAGACCTGACTCAAATCAGACTTTGGAAATAATTCTTGTAATTAAAAATAAAAACATTTATCAATTGGAAACACCATTAAAACATCAATATTGTTACTCAGATTAAAGAGTTCACTTCACTTGAATGTTGAATCTTTCAGTATTGATTGTTCCGCATGAAATATTTGATCAAACTATTTGGTCCAGGTCTGTATGCTGCAACAAGTATTAGTCACACAGTCACAAAGGTAAGATATACAGTATATTGGAAATCATATATACTGTACATGCTTGTGTCTTTATAAGTCACAAATGAAAGGAATTCAAAATGTTGATGATTGGATGAAGGATCTGAACACAAATACTCTGACAGCTCTGTGAAACCAAATTAGAGCAAACACAGTCATGACATCCATTGAAAACACTGATTTTAGTTTAATGTTTTTTTTAGTAGTAGTATTACAAGGCATGTCAAGGTGCAGTGTTTTAACTAGTACCAAAAAACACTGAATGATTGTCAAGCATGTCAATCAAGAAATATGGAAAAAATTGTCAAGAATCATCTTATTTTCCCACAAATTTGCAGATCTGCATTATTTATGATTATTACTTTTCAATCTGTGTTAAGCCTATTAAAGTAGTTGTTGCTGCTCGGCACACGTGGCAGTCTCTCCTCCCCTTTAACTTTTAATCTGTTCTACAGTACAAAGGGTTGATTCATTTCTCTAACACTTCCAGTTTGCTGATCGGGAACAATGTGATGCAAAGGTGTTCAGACATTATGGATGATATGAATGAATGTATGTGTTAGATGGAAGTCACCAGCTTGTGATACAGATGGTATTATGCAGCATCAATTATTGAAACAAAGGGCATGCAAACACAAAGGCAAAAACAAAAGCAAAAGCAAAGCACATGCAAGCAGGGGCCACCTCTTGAACAAAAGATGAGCGGTTCTCACGGACATGTGCAAAAAAACACACAGTCCCAGACACTCGCACACACATTTACCCTGTGTCTCTGTGGACTGAGTGAACCAGCCAAACTTTCCTTTCTTCTTCTCAGTGAGGTCAGCCAGCGTGACCCCTTGGTGATACCAACATGCAGTTCACACAGCCAGACAGCAGAGGAAGCAGTGAGTCAGTACACAGCAGAACAAGAGAGAGAGTAACGTACGGCAAGAGACAGCTGCAATACAAACTACAGTACAGACACAGCTACCATGTCCAGAAAAGCTACAGATCTGAAGTGAAGGACATACAGTCATTTCATCTTGGTGTGACAGACTGGCTGCAGAATCTGAGCACAGACTATGTATGTGTATCTTACTACAGTCAAATGAATGTTAGGGTCACTTCTAGCATAAAAGGAACTGACTTTTAACAGGAAATAGAAAAGTCAAAAAGGCCTTGAGACAACACAGTAAAGGGCAAATTCTCACAACAAAAACAAAACTCACAGCTCAGTTTACTGACATTTTACACATTTGCAATTACTGGTGTTGCAATAATTACATTTATGTCGACTAATAAGAATATACTGTATTACAGAAATGCAAATTTAACAGTGTTGTCCTCAGACTGACTCCTCCTCAATAATATAATATGAACCATAAATATATACGGTATTTATGATATCATAGTACCTTTAAAAAGTAACCATATTCAATTATCATTTATGTGTGTCTCAAAAATTCAGTGCAGGTCAGGTTCCATTTAGTTTCATGATTTCTGGACAGAGTAACTACTATTGCAATATAAGACTGGAAAGGATTAGCAGTAAACAAGTTATTAGAAAGAAATAAGGAGAGACAGTGGACAAGAGAACATCTGTTGCTAACAAGAGAGGAAGATATGAAGAAACAAAAGGAAGAAAAAGGAGACAGAGGGGAAAAACTAATGTTAGCAGCAATCTACAGACAGTTTTTTTTAAAAGGCACACAGACACTGCGGGAATTAAGGAGAGAAAGTTAGTGTGTTGTTCACAACAACAACAACAATAGCAGAGGTAGAAGCAGGGAAATTACTGCAGGATATAAGAAACTAAGGTTCATATGCTGCGGCTGCGTGTGAATGGTTTAAAGGCACAATGGCAGTATAGAGAGGCAAGCAACAGAACCAAAGACCAAAGCAGTTGACTTACTGACATAACACCGTAACTAAGGCTCAAACTATATGAAAGAAAAAGGTTTACATCTGCATTTTCAAACACATTTGCGTCTAACAACAACTTTTCGATATTCTACATTTCGGACTCGTCAGTAAATAGACAAATTCTTTCACACTCACATCCGTTCCAGAGGCAATTAAACAGACTTCACCTCATCTTTGGACTTTAAGAGAACAGAAAACCCAAACAGTCTGAGGAAACATGCAGACTCCACACACACCGACCTTGTTGGGCTGTAAAGGCGCTAAACACTGAGTCAAAGTGACACCAAACCAAATATTAGAGAATAAATAGAAAATACAAATAGACAGAAGTGATAAAACACTTCTGCTCACGACCAAAACAAAGCATATGTAGCTGCCTTTAAACTAATAATCGGTGAAAGAATGAGCACGATGTGCTGTGGCGATGAATTATTGGCTGTGTGTATCACCATGTGATAGAAAGGCCGAAGGAACTTTCTTTGTATGATATGACAAAGTTCAACGTGCAATGTGAAAACATTTAGATCACAGCAGTTGAAAAAATAACATTCACTGCTCACAAGTTGTTCAGTGATGCAGAATAAAATGTAGTCCAGCAGCAACGGCCATCCTATGAATGAAGTAAAGAACTTCAATACTTGATGTATTAAATGTATGGAAAACTGGATTTAAATAGCAAACAAATAGCAAACATACATTTCAGATCAAATACAAACTGGTGAAGCTGTTTTGGTACATCAGGGATCTGGTTTTATAAATAGTTTAAAGTGTATGTGTGAAAATTGGTGTATGTATATATTTTTGTGCATATATGTTACACATGAACTGATGATGAAATGACCTGCCACAATACACAACATGAAGGATCCTGAACAACATGGTGGTTTTAAGCAAAAAGGTCGAACTTGAAAGGTGGCAATGTAGCTCCACTTTTCTTCATTATTTTCTCTGTCTTTCAGATCAAAGCCAGTTTTGATAATCAGGTAAGTGATGGGTCATAGGAAAAATGAACCTTTTAGTCTGTCATTATGTGTACAGCATTACACCACGTGTGCTGCACTCGTGTGTGCACACTGAATCTGAAAAGAAGTCCCGACTACAAGTAAACACAAGCTATCCAAAGGTATAATCTGACGGTAAACCATTAAATCATATATTTTCTGTATATAAATATCCTTCTACTCTTGATCAATCTAGATCCAATTGCAATCAACTGTAATTAATATCAACTTTAAAGTTAATGTTAGTTAATTTTATGGATTAAGCTGTGCATTTCAGTTCACATTCTTTCATTCTTGTCAGTTTGTGAGAATATTTTTTTTCTCAGCATAAAAAAATCCCCTGAGAGGTTTTAAGTATAGTAAGGTCAAAGTGAGGCAAAAATACCTATATGGTACAACATTTCTATTTTCAGATAGTGTGGTCCTCTATTCTACATCTTTTACAATTTTATATCTGCTGATATTCAACCCTTTTAATTGTTGAATCCAGAATAAAGAAATGTACATGTGAATGGTGTCTGGAAAACCATGCGGGTGGAAACATCCTGTTCCCACAACAAGCCTCCTCCAGACCAGAATAAGCAAAATGATCTCTCACATGCACACACACACACACACACACACACAACCAAACATGCACTTCTACCACTGTGTTGTCATGGTGACGAGCACACAGAAGGCCACGCCATGGAAAAGACCAAAAATCATAACACTGCTGTAGGCCACGTTCTTAGTCTTAATTCAGAAGTCGCCTCCATGGCTGAAATCACAGTTTTCACTGGCTTATTTTGAAGCATTTCACTGTATTACAGGCGTCGTGCAACGCGGTGCCTTTGTGATGTGACAGTTGTTTGAATGCAGTTTGTAGCTGCGAGCCGTCATTGTGTCGGTGGAGCAGACTGGTCACTCTTCATTGGCTCGAAAGAGTCAGTCGACCGGAGCAATTTGGTCCAAATGAATAAAAGGTTTCTTTCATGATACATTAAAGGTAAATGATCGGTGAGCTTGTCAGAAGAGAATAACATACATGAATAATGGTTAGTCCTTGTCACCGGCTTTCTTTCATTATTCAAGGGCTGAAGAGACGTGCAGCTTTATTTGAAGGTAAGAGATCTTAAGATTCTGTCACATTTTTTATGTTGGTACGAAGGCACAGAGATAAAAAACCCGGCTAACTCACGGTTTCGCTTGCCCTCCTCGTCTCCCTCCTCCTCATTCTCGGGGTCGATGTCCTCGGCCTGGGTGATCCAGTCCAGGTAGCCTTTAAGGTCTTCCTCTAATTGCTGCTTCTCACGCAGCTTCTGGAAATCTCCCCGAGCCTTGGCCTTCTCTCGCTCTTTGGAAAACTCTCTGGACAGATCAAAGTGTGGTGACGGTCAAAGCTGAGTCAAATAACACTGCACTGCGTTGTAAACCTGCTTAGCCTGTTCACATTCATATGGTTTATTATATTAAGTCAAACATATTTAATCGTTCAATCATCAGAAAGCAAAAAATGGACATCATATTGGCAAAAAAAACACAATCAGACTGAAAACCTACCCGCTCAACACACCCAAAACCAAGTTGAGAACAAAGAAGGATCCAAAGATGACAAGACTGACGAAGTAGACCCACGGCAGCTCAAAGCCCATTGCATCATTCATCTAAACAGACACACAAGCAGAGAGGGAGGAAAGATGATTACGCATATTACACCTCATTTATATATAATTAATTTTGTGTATTTCATAACCATTTTCTTATTTTTATAGTGATTTTTCATTTTAGAATTGCTGCCTGTGTGAGTGAATTGAAATGTTTTAGACGAGGAAGCCCAAAGAGACTTGTGAAAATTACAGGACAGAAAACGAAAAGAGGAAGAAATGACGATCTATTCCTTAGTTAGTTCAGTGTAATTCAGTTTGTGGTATAATTCGACCAAACCTTTGGTTTGACAACTAGCTTTGTGCTGCCGCTGTTCAGCTATTAATGACTTGCTAATGGGTGAGATGACGGGTGCCATTTTTGACAGCTTCTGTCAGTAAACACTCTTATACAAACCTTTACTTTTACACACAGATGCCACACATATTATCATCTAGGAACTGAGGAGTGGAAGAAAAACAGCATTTAGCACTCCTGATTGCTTCAGATATTTACAGTTAAATCCAGACACAGTTTTAAAAATCATACTTTCAAAAGCGTAAGTTATTTTTACTGTCATTACTGTAACTGTGCAAGTTTTTGTGTGCTTATCATTTTTGGAGCCCAAGCCCATATTGTGTTTTACAAGTGTCTCTACAAACACTGGATTCTGAATGAAATTGAATGACTTAAGGTAATTCAAAGGCCATAATACTTTCAACAAAAACTGGAGCATGAACAGTGACCACTAGAGGGCACCATGTGAGAGACAACCGAGTTAATGGCGAGTGGAGGAGGAATTACAGGATGAGATATATGTTTTGGTAATGTGGTCGTAACAAATGACCGCACGACACAGCTAAAGTGTTTTCAATGGAGCCATTTGTCAAAGAAACACTAAGAAATCATAGCTGTCATTTGTCCATTTATAACCACACATCTGTTTTTTTACACAGTCTGAATAATCTCAACACACTTCACCCTTTTCCTTCGCACTGTATGCATGCGTGTGATTCTCCTTAAGAACTCAATTCCCCAGAAAGAGACCTCCACACCAGCTGGAGACAACACAAGTCCTGAGTCTGCCTGCAGCCACAGCACAACACGTCGCCACCCACACTGTGGCGATACTTAATGAATTTCTGCAGGAATCAGAGGTCAGATTTAATCTGTCTCTCCGTTAGGTTTGTCAAGTCTCCTTCCTTCACCATTTTGACAGAAGTATTAGCATGGGATTGCCATGGTAACACATACATGCATAAGAGAAGTAAAGAGCGCATGAGGGGGAGAGAAAGGCAGAGAGGATGGCCGAGAAAGAGAAGGAGGAGAGAGGTTCATTATTTCATAGACGAGGGTCTCTATCAATAAAAGGATGTGGGTGGATTGTGATGAAAACTCATTCTGAGTTGAGCTTGAATGCAGAGTGTTTTGGCTAATTAAAAGCTGTTGGTGATTTCTGCTAATGAGAAGCTGAGGGTTTTGAAGTGAGGCTTTTTTTTTACTTTTAAAATACTTGTTGTTATCAGCTTAAATAAGGGTGATGGTTCAGGCTACAGCTCTCAATGAGGACTTCTTTGTCATAAAAAATTCACGTTGCTTGAATCTGCAGGAGAAACCGTTTGATTTTGTTTGTCACTTATTACAAAACCTTCAAATAAAATGTGTTTCATCATCTAAAACACTTAAAAGTCCTTTCTAGCAAAGGTGGCAATTCTTTATGGGGCAATCATGACAATTCATCTGTAGTTTTGAACACACCCAAAGTGACATGGATTATTTCACAGTTTTGTCAAGACTTCCCAGAATCACATTTCCTGTCAAAATCGAAAATCTCAAGAATGAGAAATATGGTATAATAGACCAAAATTAGGGCTTGATCAGAGTCATTTTCATTCAGAGTGGCAGATTACCCAGTAGAGAACGTCGGTCCAGCCCTCCATAGTGATGCACTGGAACACAGTAAGCATGGCAAACATAAAATTGTCGAAGTTAGTGATGCCATTGTTGGGGCCTTGCCAGCCCTCTCTGCAAACTGTGCCATTGAGCAGGCAGTGACGGCCGTGCCCTGACACTGCGCACGGCGTGGGCTCTTCTTCTGCAAGGGCACCTGGGGGCACAGAATTAGACAGATGAATCTACTGATCAACACTACGTCTGCAGGATGAAGACTAACAAAAAGTTCAAACTGAATTAAAACCACTGACACGAATATCCACACGGCTCAACGATGGGGAAAGTAACTTAACAAGTAAAAAGTCATATGACTCTAATATATAATTATTTTGTGAGAATGTGTATTCTTCTTTCATAATATGTATTTTGTCATAATTTTTCATTTCTTTTCTTCTCTCTTACTCATTTAACCTGTATTTGATTACTGCATTTCGATTACTACCCATTATGATCATTATCATTACATCATTATCATATAATTACTCAGTAAAAAGATAAATCATACAAAATTATTTAAACTATGGAACTAAGCACACAGAGATTATCGCTTCACACGGTCGTCAAAGTTACACATTATTACGAGATGTTCTGTCATCATGCGACAATTATGTAACCATTGCAGCAAACTATGCACAGACACAACAAATACAAAACAAAAAACATACATATATAAATTAAATGATCCCATGATATAAACTTTCCTTCCTTTCAAAAATATCCACAATACAGATGCAGGCACACACAAAAATATACCCATCTCACAAACTAAGTGCCTTTCTCAGCGGCCAACAGAACAGACACGAGCGAGGGGAGATTAAAGAGAGCTTCCATCTCGCACTGTCATGACCTCTCGACTTAAGTCTACAATGCTTCTCCTGACATCCACATGCAAACAGATCAAAGCAGGAGAGGGAAAGAGGATATTAAGTGAAAGGTGCATGAGAGGGAACCAGAGCGAGTGGTTCTCTATGAAAACTGCTGTCATACTGCGGCTCATGTCTATCAGCGATTTTCAAATGCGACTGCGTATGTATGTATATACTATATGTACGTATCCACTCTTAATGACAATCCATCAGTTTATCTTTACTTCTTCAATAATTCTGCCACGCTGGAAGCAATCCTAGAGTAAAGGTCAAGCCTGTTTACATAATAGGCAGATATTAGTCATTTAATCACTGGATTTAATCCACCATCTGTTGTTCTGCCCTGTTTTCAGCAGCTTGTCACCATTCACATACAAGGTACATGTGTCCATTCATTCTCAGGGATTAAATCCTGTATCTGTCCTATGATGAGATGTATATCCTGCCCAGACTGCTGGTTTGATGTGTGACGCAATTCAAAAATGATTTACATGGTAAATAAAATTACCTTCAAAATGAACTGTAGGATATTCTACAAGAGTTTCACCGTGCAAACAGTAGGACACAGCCGAATGTGACCAATATTAAACAGTAGAAATGTCCATAATGTGCGACCATACCTGTCTGTATCACGTAGCACGTTGCATGCATTTTGCCGATGAAAAGCTCCAGGCCGATGATGGCGTAGATGATGATGACGAAAAGGACCAGCAGAGCGATGTGAAGCAGGGGAACCATGGCTTTAATAATGGAGTTTAAAACCACCTGTAAACCTGCACACATACACAGAAGACAAGGTCAGAAGAACACACACATACAGAGATATGCATGTATATCCTGGATTACACAATTCTTCAAACATAACCGTAATGTTCATAGAGGTTAACATGCATTGAAGGAAAAACAACAACTACCATTTTCTTTCATTACAAATTCCCATGTCAGAAATAGCAACAAAAAAAGGAAAGAAAGAAAGAAAGAAAAGAAACTGAAAAACAAAAAACACTTAATTTTCTGAAACCCATGGTAATGTTACTTAATTACTTATTTTGTCTAATCAATAGTCTAAAACCTGGCACTTAGACAACTCTGTGTATAGTTTACACACACACACACACACACACACTCAAAAGAAAAGCAAACAGACAAATGCACGTTGATAGAAACACATGCAATTTGTCCAATCCATCAATCTCATAATAGCATTATCTATATCTCTCATGATAGCAGTGAATAGACATGAAATACAACAAACTGGCCTGCAGAGTGTCAGCAAACAAGCTGAAATATCACACTTTAATTACACTGCAAATACTGTCCAACAAGAAAAAATGTTAAACGAGAATAGAACTGAAAATGTCATTTCAGCCCAGTTCAACTACATCTTTCCCAGAGGTCCTTTCCTCCCTGAGACCGGAAAATGATAAGTTGCCATGGCAACTCAAAGATTGCAGACACGTTAGGGCAACTTCATGTAAGGTCAGATATGTGCTGAAAATAAGAACAGGTCAAAGAATCAGTATTTCCTATTCACATTCAGTATTCGTGATAAAGGAACTGGAACAATAAGGACGATGCTAATGTTTTCTTTGCATTAAATCTTTACTTTTTTATGTTTATGTAAAGTTAATAATAATAAATGTACAAAAACATTTGGACTTTTACTCTGTTCTTTATTCTATGTCCTATATAATTTTTAGGAAAACATAGTTTACTGTTGATGTTATAATACAAAAGTGTCAAATGTGTCACATTTAGAGCCAGAAATCACTCAGACACCAAACACTGGAAGGCACACTTCGCCATAACTAAACACACACACACACACACACACATACACACATATGTATATGTAGTGTGTGTGTGTGTGTGTGTAGATAGATAGATAGATAGATAGATAGATAGATAGATAGATAGATAGATAGATAGATA
>JBAJHX010000041.1:6954248-6971381 GCA_037176925.1 Amniataba percoides
GATAGATAGATAGATAGATAGATAGATAGATAGATAGATAGATAGATAGATAGATAGATAGATAGATAGATGATGAAACTTTTCTATCAACGATGATGAACCTCCACGTTAACTCACTGGGAACTCCGGAGACAAGGCGAAGGGGTCGTAGTACTCGGAAGGCTCGGAGGGCTTTGACATCAAACCCCCCAGGTTTGCCTCCAGACTGGCCGCCAGAGTCAGCATCTTTGGTTATCATCTCCAGAACCACACTGAACAACCTGGAGAGGGGGGAAGGAAAAGGCAGGAGGAAGAGTAAAGGGAGAGGGAGACACAGGTTTGAGACAGAAGAAGAGGGAGAAAGAACAGAGACTTCATGAAAAAGAAACAAATCAAAAAAAGACCCAAGCAAAAAAGACAGAAAGCAAAGAACAAAGACATGTGTGCTCTTTGTATTTCTCTTTGTGTACATGCACCTGTGTGTGCTTATGAACATGCTCTATGTGTGTGTTTGTGTCCTTTATGTCTGTGCGTATTTACCTTTAGGTTTTCACACTTCATCACAGTTTACATTGAAGTCCTACTGAGGCCAGGTGGTCCACTGATAAACCATCACTCTCAACAGGGCACTGGGTGTTTACACCTTCGACTGTGTGTGTTTATGTGGACATGTTATGTGCTACATGAACTCACCCCACTATGACTATGACAAAGTCCAACATGTTCCAGCCGTTTCTGACATAGGAGTTTTGGTGCATGACGAGGCCGTAGGCAATAATCTTCAGAAATGTCTCTATAGTGAAAATGATCAGGAAGGCATATTCTACTGTTTCCTGTATAGAGGAATGAAGAAAGGGTGGAAGAGAGATTAGAAGGAAGGGAAAGAGGGAGAAATAAAAGAGAGAGAAAAGAAAAAAAATATGTTAATCTAAGTTTACTTAAACTTTACCAAAGAAATTCACTGCAGGTCGAACCATGTGAGGGAGATGCCACAGTAAGAAGCAATGAGGCAAACAGGTATAAGGTACAACAACAATGGTTCATTGTTAACACAAAAGTTGACATGGCAACTGTTTCTTTTTTGTCAAAGCAAGCAGAAAAGATTACTTGACAGATCAGTTGACTGCAACCTGACTTGAAATAAAATAGTGAAAACAGCATGCTGTAAACAGTGTAAAACAATAATCCACCAGGTCTTATGCTTATGTTTAAACCAAGATCCTCTTAGCTGGATATAAATATATGCAAGTAAACATATTCTGTGGTTAAATACAGTGGCATGTCTGCTACTCTAAGATATGCCTTAAAGTAAGAGGGTAGAGTATTTTACAGATGACGGAAGAACATAAGACATATTATTTAAAAACAAATATAGTTCTTTATTTCTGAGCAGGTTTCATGGTTCTTCTGTAACATTTACAAAAAAAACATTCAAACCTCAAACAATTGTGACTGTCACTTAGAGGACTGTGGGTGGAGAGGACCTGAAACTGTAGCCTACTGGACTATATTATCATGCATCCCTGTGACCCTCATAAACATAGTACAGAATTTTTTTCATTTTATATCAGTAGTTCAGAATTAAGAACACCACTGGGTGCTTAACATGAGCAATGATGCTCTCTGTGGATGAACTGAAAATATAAAAAAAGAGATTTCCAAGATGTCGCAGTAGTACGCTGCTATCTGATTGGCAGGTGATCGCGGCGAAATGAAGTGCAGAACCACCAAAGCAATGACGACAACCAACAAAGGTGTTGAATAAAAATATATTTCAGGAGCACAAAAAACATCATTCTAGAGATAAAAACTCCAACTGTATATCCTGCTGCATCATCAGCATGTTTCCATGGTAACAATGTGTCTGGTAATGGAAACAGGTCCATGAATTTGGACATTTCCACACAAATCTATTTATTGTGCTTACACATTTCTTCACTTTCTCACCTCCACTTTCTTTCTCTCTTGCAGAAGCACCTTTCACTCTCCTACGTATCTCACTCTTCTCTCCCTTTTCTCTGTCTCTCCCACACACCTTCTCCCCCTCTCTCTCTCTCTCTCTCTCTCTCTCTCTCTCTCTATCTGTACGTCTCTCTGTCTGTCTCCCTCGATGCAAAAGGTTAGTGAGTCGGCAGGTTTTAAGGCCCATTAAGCTAAGCACTTCTCTTGTTGATTTAAAAGACACAAACACACAAAGTGCACACGGACAGCGCACACAAAGACTCACACAAACACATTCATGCGCACTGAAAGACGACAACAGTAACGCGGCCCTCAGACTTCACACCCCCACATGCGGGCAGAGAGACCTGCAGTAGTACACACACTTCTGAAAGGCAGCAAGCCAACTAGACAGACAGTTTCACACAGGGATTATAAACGCTTCTGGCAATGGCGACACAGACACAGCCTCAGTTAGGACGTGTACTTAAACAGCAGCCATTATTCAAGCCATTGTGTTTTTCCAAGTGCCAGATCCAAAACCAAGTGACTGTTTGACTTCTTCTTCTTTTTAGGTATCCGGTGGTTTTCATTTATTTCCTAATCTACATATAAATACTGTATACTAATATCAGTAAATGGGCCAAACCATGCACAATCACTGCAACGGGCCTTATCCTACAGGATAACCCAGATCCTTCAGGTAAAAAACTCAGCTGCTCAGTTGTAAATATTGATTTTTTTTTTTACAATGGCTTTGTCAGGCCCTTAATTGTTAACTGGTGTAAGCTGAGTAGTGTGCCATTACAGAAGCTGGGTGATGACCTGTTAAGGTCAATAAGCACCATGACTCAGAGCTGTTTCGCACTGATAAGAGGCTTTGAAGCACACATGAACACACCTGCCTCCATCCAATCTAACATTCTTGCTCCATCCCCCTCTTGTTTACATAGGTCTGAAATGTCCGCTGCTCTTCTTAGTAAACAGCTGACAAAGAGTGTATGCGTGTGTGTGTGTGTACCTGTTCGTGTGAAGCTCAGTCAAATGCATTCATTCATTTACTTTTAACACAAGAAATAGAAATAGCAAAAGAAATAGCACATTGCTTTTTATAAATCAATTTGCGGCTGATTGTTGAACAATTACAGGAAGCTGGTTCAATCAAGATGCTTATTCTGTGTTTTAAAAAAATTGAACCACATAAACTTCAGTGAAAAAGAAAGTCTATGACATAATTAATCTCATAGACACAACACTGCCAGAAAAAGTGCTGCAGATTTCAGAGGGAAGGTGCATATGTGCAATGTTGTGAATGAAAACAAAACACTTCCTGCAGCTGCTTCACATTAAAAGCTTTCCAGAGAAAGGACTGCAGCTGCAGGGAGAGCTGTAATCACTGTCTGTAGCTCCGACTGAGATATTTTAGTTTTAACCATCACCATTACCAACTTTTATAATTTATTTTCCTTTTTTTTATTGTACTTGCAGGTAAATGTAACTTGGACAACATGACCAGCTCTAATCTTAATGCCTTAAAAATGTCTTTAATCCAGCAAAATAAAGAGAGACCTAAGAAACTCATCTTGTATTTAAGTACACAGTTCAGAAAACTAACATGACAGTATTATACGAGGAGACATGCACTGCTCATGTAATTTCCCCTCCCCTCCTCCCTGCAGAGTGCAGGAGAGGATTTAATAAATATGGGCAGAAAGGTAGTCGTTGCCCTCTGACTGATTACAAACCCCGTGAGCTGTAACACACATGGCGCAGTGTTGCATAAGAAATATTAAATCTCATTTATTTTTCACATCCAAAGGGGATTCCTAGATAGTAGGTGAGTGCAAGAGTGTGAAAGTAACAGCTGACGCAGGCCTAAAGCTCTATTCTGTATGCAAAATTAAGACAAGCCTTTGTCCTGGGGTGGACACTGGGAGGCGGCTAAATAGTTAAGTGTTTGTGCTCAGTTTTGGTTTATGTAAACTATTTCCCAAAAGAATAAATTAAACTGTTTCTGTGTCCAGCAGTTGTTGTTTCCAGTGAATAACACACTTGTGCATTATAATCTCCTTCTGTGCTTGTAGTACAGCTGTGGCAGGGATCACGTTGCCATGGAAATCAGGCTTGTTTCATGTGTGGGTAGAGAACGAGACTTGAAGTTGGGATACTCAAGACGACGGGTCAGATAAACAGCTGATCACAGCAAACTCTCAGTCCTTTAACTCACACATAATAATTCATTCTTTACAAATAATAATTCATTATAAATATTTGTCACCACCCTTTAAATCAGTTGATGGGTTTGTCAGGTCACATTTTGCTTGAATTTAAAAATATACATTTTACACTTTATTTTTAGAATTTTTCATAATACAAATACGAACAGAACAAGACAAAACAGATACATTTCACTCACTTAGTGAACATTGCGGTTAGACCGAATTAGTTGGACATTAAAAATTAAATAAGCGATAATTGTAAAATGAGGATTTAGGATAGTAAAAACAGATGTAAATACATAAATAAATATAAAAAAAAGGGAGGGGTTGGGGGGGTTAGATCATGCCTTAATCAAATCTATAAAAGGACGCCAAATTTCATTAAATTTATGTTCCTTGCCTTTTAGTGCAAACTTAATTTTTTCAAGATGTAGAATTTAAAAATGTAGTGAAGGCAAGAGGACTAAGTGAACGTGTCCTCCTTTCCCTTAAACTTTACCCTCCATGTCTTTAAGATGTGTTTACTAAGCACGGCACCCAGGCATACAAAGCAGAGACAAAACGGAGCGGCTTAATTGATTTAAGGAGGAGCAGTGTATCCTGTAAGCTCCTAAATCCCCTGTTTTGGGAGCTGGACAAGAAATTGTGGTTGCTGAAGCCAAGAGAGCTCACAGTCTCTGCAACAGAGGACAAACAAAATGTCCTTGATGATGTTTTCAGGCAGACACGGAGACTGTGGTGCATGTTTTGAGTCAGGAGGTGTCAATAACTACACGTTAAAAACACTCAGAGACAGAGTCGTGCTGTGAATATGAAGACATTTAGGTTTCCACCACAGGCCCGTTGGCCTTATCCTCGCAATTATAATGGCTTTAATGATTGACCTATTAGCCTGGCTAAACCACAATTTGAGGCTGAGCTGCACAACTGATGATCAAGGTCAAAACTTGCAGGGCTGCTGTTAGTCTTACTCTACTTTTTTAACCTTGAGACCTTGTCAAAGAAATTAGTTTTCTGCCAATGTAAAAGTGTAATTTTACCATAGTACTGTAGTTGTTACTGATGTTCAGGAGTTTAGGTTAGGCGAGTCACGCTAACATCATTCAATCAATGCACTGCTGAAAATTCTCATACAATCTTTATTATGTAAATTCAGAACTAGATTGTCAACAATTTGTCATTATTTTTTCTGGCACATTTTAACCATTAAGTTATAATTATTAACATTTGGTGGAAGAAGACAAATCAGTGTGAAAGAGCATTATTACTATTATTATACAATATTATCATCATGTAATTGTTACATTTATATTCAACCTCATAGAAGCTATAAACAACTATTCTGTGAGTGTGATTTTATTTATTAAATCACCATATTCTTACTACATTTATAACATTTATTATGATAATATAAAAAACCCTGCAAAACTGGCTAAATGTAAAGTTTGAAGTTTTGTTATCCATTATAATATTATTCTTTGGGTTTTTATCTTGGAAAACTGAAACTATCATTTAATGAAGTGAAGGATTTAGGAACCCAGACCAGATCAGAGACAAACAGGAGAAGAGGATTAGAAAAAAAAGAAAAAAACACAAGAGGTAGAAGAACTAAAGAGAGGGAATGACAGGAGAGCAAGAAGGAGAGGGAGAAAAAGAAAGTGACAGAGACACACAGAGAAGAGACAGACTAAATGAAAGATCAGTGTAAAGGATGGTTTAAGGACACACAAAGAAGTAGGAAGCTTAAAATGGCAGCTCATCATCCATCAACTCACTGATAATCGGTTCCTGAACCCAAGCTGAACTCAGAAATCTATCTATCTAAACATAAACAGGGAGTTTGGGCTAAAAAGAGAGAAAAAACACCGAATGACTCCCCAGGCTTGTTTTGGATTTTGTAAAACTAATCTATTCCAAAAGACAAAATACATTTTGAACTTTTTCCTTCCCTACATAAAATTGTAGCCGACGAAGGTCTTGCATGGTTAATGAGTCATATTTCAATATATTACAGGTGTATGTTTGACCACTGAAGTGCACACACACACTGAATCTATTACTGTAAGATGAACTGGTAGCAGCAGTGATGACTTGGCTGTTCTCTGTCACATTATGTTGTGTGAATCTCTGCAGTTATACTGACAAGTTTTTTTTGTTTTTTTTGCTCTGTCCGACAAAACGTGACCATCTAATTAAATATGTGAATCTGATTTTATCAGTCTCATTAGGATTAGTTCAGATTTCTGTTCAGATTTTTAAAAATAAAGGTTATAGCACATACACAAAGCATTCAAATGTTTTCACGTGTCCATAGAAGAAGAACACCTTTAGCCTGTAGTCTATAGAGAAGTAAATTACACAACACAAAACAACACTTTTATCTATGATGTTGGCAAACAGCTGACAACTATTCTTGTTTCTGTCAGCTCGACAGTGTTAGTCCTTTTAATATCTCCTTGTTTTGCCGAGTTTATTGCTATACTTAAGGAATAGTTTTTGTCCTTGGCTTAGCATAAAACCTCTTAACTTTATTCAACTGTGGATGGTACCACTGAGTAGAAATGACACCCAAAATAGTTTCTCCTTCATAGTATGTTTCTTTAGGATGGAAACTTTGCATTAAAACAATGTGTGTTTTATTACTTTTATGTCATTTAAAATTCATTTTAATAACTGTACACTGACCTATATTTTTTGAGTAAAGTCTACCTGGAAGTACTCTAAATCATTTAGTAAGTGCCACAAATGAAGTCTTCTAGTAACATGAGGCTGCAAATAATCTGGCAGGACTGAGATATCAGAGAGCGGCAGAAGGATTGATGGGACGTGGCGGGGCAGAGGTCTAACTGTATAATAGATGTACTATAAAAGAGTGACTGTGGTACTAAGAAACATGCATTTTCTTCTCCATCTGGTTCTTCGTGCAGAAGTTGATTTCAGAACCGTATACAACTGATTTGTTTGGGGATTTTCAACTGTATCCCCCCTCCCCCCATCAAACTCTGTGTATGTGTATATACAGTATGTGTCTGTGCATGCGCATGTGTGTGCTTAAATTGATCAGAGACAAGAGCTGGACAGCCACCACCATCATGCCTGACCTGCCAAATAGATCAGCTGGGAGCAGCTCTCTCTCTCACACACAGGCACACACACACACACACACACACACACAAACACAAATACACACACTCACACAGAGCATATGCAGGTTCACTCGATGTCACTACCCTTAGTGACAATAACATGAGCTGACACAACACTCAATGCCACGTGGCTCAGGTCAGTGTGTGTGTGTGTGTGTTAGGGAGGGGTGTTTAGGCATTTTGTTTAACCCTGGTCATTCACCACCCCACCCATCAGGTACTGCAGCAGCCCATGCAACGATGTCAGCAGGTCATGTGATATAAACAGGAAGTCACTTTTTGTAAGAGCCTTTTTTTTAAGAAGATTAGTTGTATTCATCCACATTGGTCAGCAAACAACATGCGTTGGAATCCAAAGCATGAATACATGCTAGAGCACCATAAACTGACTGACATAGTTACGATCAGATGAACGTTCAGACCAAGCAGGATTATGAAGAATCTTCACAAACCCACTCACATCCTCTGTATTTAAGTCTTTACGTTTGCACTATAATACAAATCACTAATATTATGAGGTTGTACAGTCATGCTAGTTGCTTAAACACAAGTTGTGCTGAAGCATATTGTGCAGTCTTGCATTGTATAATGACAAATAACAGCCTTGAAAACAAATTAACCAACATTTCAGTCAGGACCAGCGCGGTGGAACAACAAGACTGACAGACTGACATTATGATCTATTGAGTCATGCATATATTCATAACTTTAGAGACTAATCGGACTTCCTATATTCACATCATGGTAATTAATACATGCAAAAAAGACCCTCTGAGGTTTTCTTCCAGTCAGGTAACGTTGGTGGCTAATGACTCAATAATGTCATAATCAGCTGCGGATATGAGAGTGATAACTCCACACATGACTAACAAAACAGTGAGCTGTAGCTAGTTTGATATTTTCCAGCTTTGCTCATGCATGAATATAATTTTGTGGATATCTTTGTATGCTCAGACTGCAGGATGTGGATGTGAACAGGTGCATGTAGGTGAATCAGCCAGGCGGCCAGAAGACGGCTAATCAGGTCATATTAGCCTGCGTTCCCATTGGTCTTAATAAGATTAATGAGGGCTGGACAGGCTGAGGATGTGCTGCTCATTGTTTCAGAACATGATGACAGGCTGAACAAAAGAGCAGCCAATATCACCACCATTACTGCTCCTCTTATTCTTACAGGAAGACCGATGTGGGGAGGAGGCGGGGGTGTCATAAACCTCCAGCATCTGTCTTCTGATACTAAATCCCCTTTACATCCATCTAAATCTAAAATACGTCCTAAGCTTCACTTAAAATTCTCAATTTCAAAAAGTGAGGTAGGATTATCATCACGCACACACATACACAGAAAGAGAGTGCACCCTCTTAACTGGGGAATTAGGTCTCTTTTGCTTGACTGTCCATCTCTCTCTCCCTGCATGTTATATTCATGAGTAAAACTGAAGTGGTTATATTACGGACACTTCAGTCGCACATTAATTATCTTCACCTCTCTTGCATATCTAGGGCACGTTAGAGCTGCACGGTGGGAGGTTTCAAGCCATTTCCAAAGGCAACACAACACTTTAGTAAAATCTCAGTCAGTCTGTCAAAAAAGACAAAATCTAAGTGATTCTTTAATAACAAGAGATGTCACATAAAATCCTCAATAGAAAAACACCCTGGCCTCTTTTATCTTTGAACCTGGTGTAACCCAGAAGTTCAAGCTGACCTGGCACCAGGATGATGAAGGTGAACAGAAAAACAGAAATGAGAACATACTTCGATTCCTCTGTTGTCTCACATAGCTGCTGAAAGCATTATTTCAACAAAGAAAAGGTCTCATGCATTTAAATTTTGCGTTCATTTGTGTTGATCTACACACTGCATGTCTAGCACTTCTCAATTTTCTGCTAACTTATTCCAAGAAATGAAAGAACCAAGGAAGGAAAGACGACTGTCAATAATCCTCTTCTGTCCTAAAGCACACAGAGTGAAGAAACATAGATGTGATTTATATTGTCAGCCTCCCGCCTCTCTTCTACATCATGTCTCCTTCCCTCATGTCTCTTCCTTTTGGCGTCCCTATTCCTCTGTCTTTCCCTTTCTCCTTCTCTCTGACTGTCTCATTTTTTTATCACTACATTGCTCTCATCTCCGGGATAGAGAGGTCTTCTCTGTGATTTCATGTTTGATGTAGATGACATAAGATATGAACACAGAGAAGAACACTGTAATTGCTGCTTGCTAATTATTAAACTGATCAGTCCTGGCTGACACTCATTTAATAGAGAGGAACTAAGAGACAACCGTAACCAAGTTTAATTCAGGCAGCGGACACGTAAAAGCCTGGACAGAAAGCATCTTAAAAAGTTCAAACTGACCTGAAAAAATACCTGTTTTATCTGTTGTAGATTATGGCATCTCAACTAAATAAGATTCCCCACATATTCCCCAGAACATGCTAAATATGGTACAAATCTTTTGAGGAGACCACGATGAAGGAAGCAAAGACTCCACTGAGAAAATATCTGACCCCCCCCCCTAAAAAAATGACACCACTACCACTTATACATTAAGTCAGATAAGATAAGATAATCTTTTATTGATCCACAGAGGGGAAAATTGGTTGTTGCAGAAACACAAAGGCAGAAATAAATACACATAAGTAGGAAGAGTATAAGCAGAAGTAAACAAGAAACGTTACAAGAGCAAGTAAAGAAAAGTTACGAGGTAAAGTGACAGCAGTGTGATTAATAGTGAAGAAGTCAACATGTCCAGTATATATACGAAAAACAAGAGACTATCAAAGTGATTTTGTACTTCTTCCTCCTCTCCATCACTGTCACCACCCCAACACACAGCAAAGAACAGCGCACTCGTTACCATGAATGGGTGAAAGACCTACAGGAGCCCTTTACATGCACACACTGAAGGATCCAGCTCTCTTCTGCCCTGTCTTCATGACGAGGGTGTTAGTGATGTGAGTCCAGTCCACTTTTTATAGATTCTTTAAGTTTGACACATTCAAAAATTAAAACTTTGGAGCTCTGGTGAATCAAGTTTGTTGAGATAAAAAAGAAGAAAATTGTGTGAGTATATGATTAAAACA
Organism: Amniataba percoides; assembly: GCA_037176925.1. NCBI lineage: Eukaryota > Metazoa > Chordata > Actinopteri > Centrarchiformes > Terapontidae > Amniataba > Amniataba percoides. The sequence continues at coordinate 6,964,622 of JBAJHX010000041.1, forward strand.
ATGTGTAAATACACCCTAGAGTACTCTTTATAAGGATCAGAGTCAACACCACAACGGACTGTCAGAACAATGAGAAGGTTGTTTAATGCTGTTTTATCTTTGGCTGTCTTTAGGCAACACAGTCTAAGTCATATGTCCTGATATTTTCATAAGAGTGTGTCACTATGTTTATAACATGGCCACTGACCCCAGTTCAAACACCACCACCAAAAAAGAGTGTGTTGATGCTTCCATGTAAGCCATGGCTGATTTCACAAATTAAAACTAATGTAGGTCAATTTGTGACTCCAGCATTCTTACATTTCTCTGTAATGTGATCACATAACGTTATTCACCTAAATCTTATGGAATAGTCCAGGAAATGTTTTTTCAACCTGTTTTCGAGTCAACTTTTAAATCCAGTATTCAGACAGACGGCACTGCTCCTCTCTGGTCTTCTTCTTAGCTGAAACGTGAGTTAACTCCACTATTCACAAAGTTAAGAGTCACCCAGACCAACTGGGTAAAAATTGAAGATGTTCAGTCATTCATCACAATGAAAAGAGACAATAAGGGGCAGGTTTTTGTAACAACTTTTGCTTGATTTGAAAGTGAATCACAAATCAACAGTTTAATCACAAAACAATTTGAATTCATGGCCATGTCTGTTTTTATCCTCTCCATCTTTCCAGCTCTGTGGGAGCATCAGTCCAGACAGCGTTTATCGATGGTGCAGCAGCTGAGTTCGGCCTCTGTGCCTTCCTGTTCTCTTTACTGGTTTTCCAATTAAGCCCATACCAGCTAGTGTCTATTTATAGTCGTGGATATTCATAATCCTGAAGCCAAAAGAGCGCATGGCCACAAACGCAGTCAAAACAGCCAGCGTCAATATTCGCTGACCAGCAAAAGCTGCTTACTAATCCAGAGTTGGTATTAAGATCAACAACCAGGGCAGCATCAGAGATCTGCCCCACCGTGAAACATTAAACTGTCATGTGTGGTGTGAAATGGCTTCATCTGTCTACATGCTTAAGTAAGTGATGATACAAATACACACACACACACACACACACACACACACTCATTGCTGCTGCTTATCAAAGCTGCTCAAAACAGCATTAATTCAATTAGCAATTAATTGAGTTTAAATATGTTAATAACAGAGACACAGCAGGTCTCTTTCAAAACAGAGGATGAGAGAAAGAGGTAAGAAAGAAAAGTTAATCTCTCTTCTCCTCTGCATTTCTTCTCTTTAATTCTTTCCTCTCTTATCCTGTCCTCATTGTCCCTCATTCATCTGTTCTTCAACTACAATCTTATCCTCTCTTCTTCTCCCTCCTCCTGTCATCCTCTTTTTTTCTTCCTCTTATTATCTCCTCACATTCCTCTCTCCCCTCTTTTGTCCATACCCTGCCATCTCTTGACCACTCTCCTGTCCTCCTCTGCTCTTTTATCAATTTCCTATTCCTCTCTTTCTCCTCTCAGTCTGCCTCTCTCCTCTTCTCTCCATCTTTTCACTCTCCTGTTGAGAGCCTTCGCCTCAGATACTCCACAAGTCTCCATGGCCACAGTTGTCACGGCAGCAGGCTGTGCTGTATGTAAAAAGAGGTGAAGGAGCAAAACAATGAATATAAACAGCCAGCTAGTTCAAATACATGTATAATACATGCGTACCAACTTATAGACCCAACACAGCACACATCAGCGCCGCACTCTCACAGGATAAATAAATAAATCACACATATTTAAAGTCTGATTTAATGATACTGCTGTGACATAAGCAAGTTGATCAAAAAGTCAGCCACAACAGAGGAAGTTTTCCTCATGACATGACAGCTGCATATGCTGATGATGGAGGTTTGACCGCTTGCCCAAACTAAAAAGAAGCTGGGACCCAAAAATGCTTAAACACGCTGTTGAATTTAAGAGAGCTCCAAAGGTTGCTCTTCAGTCAGTCACTGAGTCCAGTGAAACCTGCCAATAAAGGATTTCAACCCAAGCATCATGCTGCAGGTTTAAACGGTGGCTCTCGACTCGCAGAGCCTGAGCACCCTGCTGTAAAGGGGAAAACTGTTGTACGCTACAAAGAGATTTAAGTTCTCATTTATCCCACAAGCCATAAACCTGCTTAACTGTAACAGATAATCTCCTCATCACATTTCCTGGTCATTCAATCTACTGCCACTTTCATTATTCATTTTTTAACACAAGAAAATGTTTGTTGGTGCAACTTGCATCATGTTACTTTTTTTAAAGGATGAGAAATACAACAACTAATACAACTGCACTTTACAGTTATTGAATCATGAACAGTTGAACAGCATTTCAAAACATATTTATGTTTCCTCTTACTTTTTTAAACATTTGCTGCTATTTCTAGACAAGCAAAATAGCCCAAAGCAATACATCTGTAATACTGAATATGTTATTCAAGATTGATCCAGAATGGATGACCATAAAAGGTTCATACAGAGTGTCAAGTCGTGCTTTACTTGATGCTTAAATGAGTATAAAATACACACCATTTTCACTGAAATGTAATTTAATTAACTTAATTTAATGAAGATTTTGGGTCAAGTCCAGTAGAACACAGTGTTTTTAGTCCCCTGGTCTGGTACACAAGGCTTAAAAAACACATTCAGTAAGTACGTGCTGCTCTGTGGCTACTGTCTGAACAAAGTCTGGTTTTGAAATACAAAGCTTTAAAATTACAGTGTGTGTGTCACTGTGTGTGACAGCGAGTAAAACAGATAGTGTTTGTGTTTATATGTCCCCAATTCCCTGCAGTGTTTGTCGTCCCTGGACCTTTGGGTGCTAAGCAGTCAGTCCAACAGCCCTCCTGACATCTGGGCATCTTTCACCCCATGGCCTAAAAACCAGTAAAGCCCCTGGGCTCCATTTGAAATGCACAAACACTTGCATAACATTCAAACATGCCCACACAAGTCCTGGTGTGTGTGTAACCATTCATAAAAAACACACATATATGTCAGAGAAACATTTTCTAATAAATTATGAATTTTCTATCCTGACAAAACCAATATTTCAATCACAGTCTTTCAAATTTAACTGGCAGTATATTTGGGAGCATGTTTGCTGCAGTTATACAGAGCATCTATATTTAACACATGATAATGATGAAGAGGAGTGACAGCTCAGAGAAGGAAGGAAATGACTCACAATGATGGGACTGCATTCTAAAGCTGTATGATCACAGATGTCCTGCAGCTACTTCAATAGTGACTGCACATACACAAACACACGAATACATTTCAAACACTTACAAAATTACAAAGCACTCAGCTGTGCAAACTTACACTTTTGGTCAAAGATCACATTTAACGTTTTCAGAATACTAACTCACAGCAAAAGAAGGTTTACTATTTCTTTTTTTTTTACGGAATTACTTGGGCTGAAACAATAATAATGTTGTATTAATGGATCTTTTCTATTGAGTTTTTCTACAGATTTTGACATGTTAAAGCAGGAAAGTTGGTACAATTAATGACAGTAACATTAGTTGTATTCGACTCAAGGGAGCAGGTTTCAGGGTCCTGGTATTGTGCGTACTGACTAACTGCAGTCGCTAACTGGGATACTAAATGGAGCTGAGCCATTGTTCTTATTACTGAATGCATCTGTGATTTAGGATAAAATGGATAAATGAACACATACAAATGTTTGTTATTGTACAACACAATGTCACTGTATATTGATGATGTAATACATTATATGGAAAATCTATCAAAACACAAATGGAAGAAATAAGCGAATTGGAAGGCTTTTGGCTAATTTAGTGAATTAAATACATGACATTTTAAGGTACTTTATCCAAATTATGTAAATATAAAAATCTAGATTACCCAAACGGCTTTGTACAGCTAGAGACAGACACAAGAACATATGCAATACAACAAACTACAAATCATATTTTAATTGATAATTAACAGATTACTCCAGTCTATCAAAGTAGTCATCAAATAGTGTTTCACTATTGATTACTGGTTAACTGACTAATCATTTCAGGACTGGAGTTAAGAGTTAGGGTTAAAGCCCACACACATTACAGATGATAACCAACATGTTGCAGCTCCTTTGTTAAGGCAGATATAAATCATCAGTAAGAAGATGCTACCTGATGCCTTTTATTAATGACTAATCAACATTCATCTTTAATAATTAATGAGGTTTAGGTCTTGGTGAACATTACTGTAATAAAACTGTATCTCTTTGAGGACTCAGTGATCCAGTTCATGGTCATTTCTAAGAGTCGGACGGACGTCAACTGGACCTGCGTGGCATTCCTGAAGACGTTTCACCTCTAATATGAGAGCTTCTTCAGTTCTGTCTCACTGGTAAAGAGTCCAGCATTTAAACTACAGCAGGGTCACAGACCCCTGACATGTGAGTCATTATCCTACCCAACCATCATGTGAGTCGGTCAGGTCACGTGGGTAAAGGTGAATGAGTTTTAAGCTGTCAAAGGAGGGATCTCAGGGCAGCACTGTGAGAGGATTCATGCATGAACCTTCTTTAATACTCGTGGTGTGGTGGTGGCCCAGATGACAACACTGTATGTCCACATGGCAATCTAACCAAAATTAATACATACACACAGACACACACGGACACACACACACACCCCAAAGCATGAAACTGCTGCTGACATTTTAAAAGACACACACACACACACACACACACACACACACACACACACACACACACACACATCCAGACCTGACATGTGGAAAGTGAGTGAGCTTTAACAGAGTGTAAATCAGCAGGGTAAATGAAGCTTTATGAACATTAACTATGGTCTTCTTCACACCATCCCACCCACTCTCCATCCTTTTATCTCTCCATCCAAACATCCGTCTCTTAATGCTGGAGTTTTCTGCCAATCTGGCAAATCAAGAGGTGAGCATGGGATGCGTATCAAATGCTCAAAAGTCTCCTACAGAAAGATTTATTGTAATATAATATTAAAAAATTAAGAAATTTTATAACAAACATATACTTTTACATATACAGACCTTCTTTGTTATCCACTGTTATTCTGTAGTCTCTTTGATTCTTATTTAATTAACTAATTTTAGGACTTGTTCTATTTCTGTGAAAGGCCCGTGTGTGGGCAGTGTGATCTCTTGTTATCTGATCACAGTGTAGGAAACGCAGCCTGTTGTTCCAATTTCTTCATTTTACGGGTACAAACAGTGGAACACCAAGTGCCATTTGGCAGACATCTGGATGAAAAACAATGTGAAGACTTGATTTAAATGTTTAATAAATACCAAGTTTCTTCACAATGTGGATAAAAGCTTCTCTTGTAATGCAAGCAATTTTACATTAGAAATTTAATAGTTTGTGTTTTTATATTAGTATATTATGTATGACACATTGTGGTACTAAACTGAATTTCTATTAAACTCATTTAGTTTGCTTAATGAATGTCTATAGGACAGACTTAATTTCAGCTCGCTTATAGACAATGTTCATATTGCTGGGTCACACATGTGACATTGCAACTCTATTACCCCATTATGACAAGTCCGCAATTGAATAATGCAATTAAACACTGACCACTGACTTAAACATGTGCATTTTTTGATTTTATAAAAGGAAGGGCAAGCCAAGTGTACAGTTTTATGATTCACACATTACATGACTGCCATCGCCATTACATAGGACCGTTTCTAAATAAAGTCCATCTTAGTACTTAAACATGTACTGCACGCACATACGTTCACACACACACACAAGGAATGTGACTCTGGTTTTACAATGTTCTCTCTGTATGAACACAGAAAACAAAAACAGGACATCAACTCAAAAAAGTTTTAAAAATCAACACTAACATCAACTACATCAATGTACAAGTGGACATTCAGGACATTCAGGTCATTCATGGTCAACACAATGTAAAATGTTTTACAATGATATAGTCTCAATACGAGTTCACTGAAAGGATTTAATATTAAATTATTAGTCAGCCCTCTCTGCAAAGCACAGCCTCTGAATTACAAGGTATGGTCTGTCTGTATCTCACTCTTTTTACAACAACACATACACACTCGGACACACACATGCAAAGAGAAAGACACGCCCACACACACTCACGTGCTTGATGGAACAGTGTGCTGCTTAGTGTGACTCTCATTTCCCTTCCTCTCTAAACCTTTAATCCCTGACTGAGAGAAAAATGACGCAACCTGATATTCTGTTCTCAGAATCACACAGACACACATGCAAACACAAACACACACAGACAAAAAACACACAAATGCACACGTCAAGGCCTCTACACAAGTGTATGCAGACTGGTGAACAAGGAATAGATAAAGACACAGACAAACACATTGTACTGCATGGACAGATGCACCCAAGCACAAAGACACACGACAACCCACACATGTACACACATGCTTTCATTCACACGTTTTCATTCACTGAGGTCACAAATGTACGGCAACAACAATACATTTATGAACACGTTCATACATTCACATGTAGATCCCTAGTCACCCCTGTGCTGCTGCTTTTTATTAAATACTTTACCTGCCTACCTTACAGCATTCATGTCTCATGATTGCTGTTATACAACCGACTCAAACATCTTTCTGAATCACTGTGAATAGAAATGTGCAGACAAAGAGTCACTGCAACATAACACAACCTATGACAAGAGCTCTGCTCTGGTAAAGTGTTCAGAATCAGAATCAGAATCAGAATCAGAATCAGAATTAGCTTTATTGCCAAGTACGTGAACACATACAAGGAATTT
>JBAJHX010000041.1:6997229-7009121 GCA_037176925.1 Amniataba percoides
TGCAGGTGGAGTTCATGATATCACAGATCCTGCACAGCTTGCTGACTCTCGTTTATTTATTTTGCCTCCTCTTATCTTCGCCGGGACTGAAGCGCTCCTCAGTCCGAGGTCAGAGTCCATTTCATGCTCACTTTCTGCAGCTAGACTTCATTTCACACGCGTGATGAGCCGCAAAGCTTTTACCGAACAGGCGCGTCGGATCTCACAACTTCCATCACAGCGTCTGCAGGACCGGAGCGACCCGCTGCAGGTGCGCTGACGTCCCGCACCGTGACGTCCCGCACGCTGACGTCCCGCACCGTGAACACTTCGCTCTCTCGGTTACGTAACGGAGGAGCCGCGGCGCGCTCTGCGTCACACGCACACGTCAGAGTGCGCTGATCCATATTTCAAAGTAACATGTTCAAGTACAAAACCACATTACAGCTTCAAACGAAATATTTGAATTTGTTTTTAATCCGCTTATTTCCTTTCTTCGTGAAGTCATTAGACACATGCTGCTGTAAAGGTGCGTGTTGAACTGTGTCCTCTGCGATGTGATGAGGCTCAGTTTCAATTCATCCTGAGATGAGACAGAAATGTGTTTCAGATATGTCTCAGCTCAGCTCACTTGCCACATGAAATGAGCACGTTAGAAAAGCGCTGCTCATTGGTTTAATGGGATGTTGTTGGTAAATGAACGTGCAGGTTTGCAGAATAAACAAATGCATCTCTTTTACTTGCAGCCAGAGTTTAAATTTATTTAAAATCATACAGCATCACTCAAATTTCACCTCTCAGCGGAGAGTCCCACGTAATGTCTTGCTTATTCATCATCCCTTACTGCTTATCTCTTTTTTTTTTTGTAATTATTATTGTTTCATATATTTTCCATTTCAGGAGAGTGGGAGGAAAAGGCCCTAATGGAGGTATTACTGGCATGTGGTTTGAAAATAAAGACAAGAATACCACTCACGAAATAAAGCTTCATCATAACCCGTTTTGTGTTAAATTGTTTTAACTTTAACAGTTTGGGATCAAACCTGGAAGGTCTTTGCACCGCGTGTGTACGTGTGTGTGTGTGTGTGTGTGTGTATGAAAGAGAGCAAAAGAAGGAGACATCCTCCAATAGCGTCTGCTTTATGTGTGTGTGTTCCTTTAAAACAGAGATGTTCTGCGTGTACTCACTGACTCAGGCCCTGATAAAGTCAGTCTGACGAGCGTAATGTCTGTCTTACATAACTCTGCTGACAGTTAGCATGAACTAACCCACGAGACTGAATGTGACAAAGAGTCCAACTGCACCTCTGATTGCAACTTGGTCGATATTTTTCTGCCCTGTCTCTATATTTGTCCTCCCTTTTCTGCATCTGTGTGTACAGTACGTTCCAGACATGCTCATAGATTTAAACAGGCACGTAAAAGTTGGAACTGGATTGCTGTGTGTCTCATTAATCTGTTGCCATTATTTTGTTGCAGTCATCCCACATCATGTTGCAGCGTGGCGGAGATCATGTCTGTGCTGTTCTTTCATTCCATGAAGTACCGACCCGAAGACCCCCGTAACCCCAACAATGACCGATTCATTCTGTCCAAGGTAACACACCCCAAACACACACACGCACACACACACCTCCTACTCATAGCCAGACGGGTGGCAGGTGTTACTCAGATGCATGTTCAGAGACAATACAGACAGGGGACAACCACAACACGTAATTTATTCATTATAAGGTGACAAATAACTTGTTTTAAAAAGGCTCTTCCACATTAATTGGTGTGCCATGAAATTCAAATTAAAGTTGTGCAGTTAGTAGATCTCTTGCTACAGGGTTTTCTCATAAAAGAGCTCTGAAACAAGATCCAAACTTGACTGATTGATTTAAGTCGCTCAAACATCAGTAAATATACTGTGCTGACATTTTAGTGCAGAGTAATGATCAGTGCACTTATGTGTAAAATTCCTGAGTGTGTGGATTTATTCTTGTATTGAGTTATTTTTTGTGTGTTTTTATTGAGCATTTTAGTAAAACATCCTTTTGTTTCTCTGCACGCTGTACTTTTTAAACAAGAATTAGAGCCATTTAAAACTGGATCTTATGAGATCTCATACTCTTACCTTTGATCTTTCACCTCTGCCCCTTCAGGGTCACGCAGCCCCTGTGCTGTACGCTGTGTGGGCAGAGACGGGCTACCTGAAGGAGAACGAGCTCCTCAATCTTCGCAAGGTCGACTCCATCCTGGAGGGACACCCTGTGCCGGTGAGGTAACGTTCAGACCTGCAGGAGGTTCCTGGTCTGAACGTCATTCATTCCAACAAACCGCATATATGTATCAGGGTCACATTAAAACCCTTATACCAACATTTTTTGGTTTTGGGGGGGATTATTTTACTAATATTTTAAGAGTACTTCTATGTTGATGTGAAGCCAGTATATAAAACACTTTGAATTATATATCAGCTTATGCTTACATCCTTCTCTTTAACCATTAATACATGGATAGTAAAAAAGAATACATATCTGTCTTTTTTAAGATAACATTTTCTGACATTTCTGTAATCTTTGTCTTTTTCCCCTCTAAAGTAACTAGTTCTCCCTCTTAAAGCCAGAAAAAGATTACTACTATAGTACACTACTTTAGAATATAACATGTATGCTTATATAGAGACATGAACACACTTTCACAGACAAACTGTATGCTGGCAGAGACGTGGTGACAAAGATGTTCTTGTGTGACAGAGATGCTCCGTCCTCAGCTCCTTTCTCCTCTGCTCCAGACATTAATGACACTGTTCACTTAAATCCACATAATGAAACACTGCTAGACACAGACTGACATCATGACTGTCCACTGTATTTCATGCTTTCTGTGTTTGAAGCTTGAGCTCCTCCACTGCCTGTAGAGTAATATGCATGCTCTGTGTGTGTGTACTTACAGAAGCAGCAGTTTGTGGATGTAGCCACTGGATCTCTGGGTCAGGGGCTGGGAGCTGCCTGTGGAATGGCCTACACTGGAAAATACTTTGACAAGGCCAGGTAACAAATACACACACACACAATTTATCACTGAAAAAAAATGACCTCTTGCAGAGGCATGTACAAGGTATACGTGAAAGAGCACAGCAGCCCGCTTGAATCTGTACAGATTAAGCTAGATGGTATGAAATTATGCATGGCATAATGTACGCTGCAGCGAGCCGTGCTGACATGTGACATTTCAACCTGCAGCTTTGCATCAAACCGCACCTGACAGGCCTGGTCTGGGCTGACATTTAGGCAGCCACTCAGAGAAGCAAGAGAGCTGACCTCTGATCAGTTTTACCTTCATATCAGGACGAATGAAGGTATCTGCTCAGTAATATGAATTTAGAAATGAATCCAGATACAACTCGAGTGGTAAAATAAATGAGAGATTGGGATTTATTTAAATATGTTCTCCGTTGAAAATGTATTTGCATCACAACAGATTAGCAGGCCTGAAATGCAGACTGGTCATCTCCCACTCAGCTGAACGCTGCAGATCAGTCCTCATGTGTGTCCTTTGTTCTAGTGTGATCTAGAAAGACCCACATGGTTTTCAGCCCAACAATAGGCAGAGTGAGATAGGTGTGTCAGGGCCATGCCACACAACACATTCCTTTCACACTTTCATAGAATATGGATGATACGAAAGCATCCCAGCTGGACTGTGAATTTTAGAAACATAGTTAGACACATTTCATTGTGGACAGAATGGAGGTAGACGCTCTCAAAGGCAGTTCTGTTTTTACAAACAACAGACGCAGTGAAACAGGCGGTCAGGGATTGCCGCACTTGCAGTCTGAGTTGGCTGCCCTTGATATCTCTCGCTCTGCATTCTGTGTGCACTCGATTGTTTCTGCTCTAATAATCACACATGCAAGAGCACAGTTTCGCCATCATCTCTCTGCATCAGCCTTTACCCTCATCTTCTCTCCAAGGAAAATGTCAAAATCCCATGCTGTGCTTCTTTTGCATCCATGTATACACATGCCAAACTAAACTGCATACACACTACATGTGCTCGTGCACGCTGTGTGATTGTGCATGCACATGTGCACAGAGCACGTGATACTCAGAGCATCTTTCAAGCTAATTTCTTGCAACGTGGAAATGGCTCTGCAAGTGGATCAACATCCACATAAAATGTGGTTTCATGACATAATCTGGGACAAAACCTGAGAAATAGCAATTATATATACCCGTCCTAGATGCACATACACATATTGACAATCTGCAAACTGCAAATATGTAAAAGCATCTGCAAAGTCTTTATGTTATTTCTGGTCAAACTGTAGCCGGAGATTAATTATACAAACAACAAATCAGATGCCTCAGCTTCTCTGAGGGTGCGGTTGTATAAAATACATTACTTGAATGAACCTGTCAAATACACTTATCGCTGAGACGGAATAACTGACACTGTTCATCGCTTCATGCTTATGTGACTCTGGTTCAATACTCTGCAGTTGCAAACATATAAATATGAGATTATTGCATCAAACACACACAGGGTTCCTCCTCATGTTCATTCAGGCTTTACACCAAACCCAGGGGATAATCTAACTAGTCACTGATTATATCGACTGGAGGTTTCTTCTTCGTTGGTTTCTGTGTGAGATGTGTGCGTGTGCAAGTGGACAGGTTTGAGCTGTTTTCAGTGAGAGGAATTACTCTGTCTTAATCTGTTATTCTCACCTTGCAAAGACAGGACGAAAGAAACAAAAGCGTGCACACACATGCACACACACACACTCCATGGCACGACTCCATCCACTGCACATACAGCAGGTCGACTGGAGTGAAGTAATCCCTCAGGACGTGTGTGTGTGTGTGTGTGTGTGTGTCAGTAACCACTTTATTCTTGATTTTGCACCATATCTGTATCACGTTTGGCAGAATGTGTCACAATTTATCACAACCTGTGCCTTTTACAGCTGACACTTTCAAAAACCTCTGAATGGAACAGAGACTAAACTGACTTTGTAGTCTATGCAGAACGTAGAGCAGAACATTTGAACATTATGTCCATATCATACACATGCATATACATGCATATACATGAAAAGGTGCTACAGGACATGTATTCAATGTTCAATAAAATTGTGACCCAGAAGATATTTTAGTTTCTATACACACCTGAAAATGCCCTGAATCTCATCTGTATATATCAGAATGGAAATGGTTTCAGAGGAGGAGCAGACATATTTCTGATACCAATCTGCAGGGTAAAGAGATTACTTTAACTGATAGCACACTTTCACAGTTTCTTCCCCTCCGGTCTTGAATCTCTACCTCTTTTCTCTCTCTCTCTCCATCTCCGTCTCTGTGGAATTCCTGCTTTCCCCTTCTTCCCCTCTTTATTTCTGTGCCGTGTGTTTTTTTTTTCTTTGTGCTCAGGGTAGGAATGCGTGGTGTAATGTGGCGTGTCTCGGCCTATCTTCCAGCTTTAATGAGAATGTGTCTATTTGACTGGAAAGCTGTCAGGAGTTGTTACACCATGGGAGAGACGATTGAGGATGATCAAAGCGCAGCGGGGGGGCCGGGTGGAGTGTGTGTTTGCGTGTCTGTTTAGGTGTGAGGGTCAGCTGTCGCATTGAGCCCTATAGGAGGAATCACAGGATGGGACCATGTGGCAAGAGGGAAAACAAAGGGAATGTGGAAAACTACACTCTTACACTATTTATTCATCTCTTTCAAACAGTCTCTCTGTATGAGCTCTGAATTTACTTGAAGACATGAAGTCTCTCTCTCTGCTTGTAGTTATCGGGTGTTCTGCCTGCTGGGCGACGGGGAGCTGTCCGAGGGCTCGGTGTGGGAGGCCATGGCCTTTGCCTCTTACTACCAGCTCGACAACCTGGTTGCCATCTTGGATATCAACCGCTTAGGTCAGAGTGACCCGGCTCCACTCCAGCACCACGTGGAGAAGTACCAGCGGCGCTGCGAGGCCTTTGGGTGAGCAGGAGGGAATAAGAGGGTGTTTGGGTGATTGCAACAGAAAATTCCCCTGAAAACAAAAAGGAAACACAGACTGACTTGTATTAACTGCGGGACCCAGATTTTACTGAAATGCACTTGTCAATCTGCTTCTAAAGTTTAATTTCCTCTGTTTTCCCAGCTGGCATGCCATCATTGTGGACGGTCACAGTGTGGAGGAGCTCTGTAAGGTGCTGAGTCAGCCTCGCCACCAGCCACTTGCCATCATTGCCAAGACTATCAAGGGCAAAGGCATCCCAGGTACAATAACGGGCCCGACATAGAGAGATCTACAGTATGAGAGAAGCATGTAGAGTTCTAACATGTTGCATTTCCTTTTTTTATTAAAACCATACTTATTAATCCCTACGTACCGTGAAAAATTTAATTAGAAGTCATTATTTTGTGTTTAGAAGTCTCACAGTATGACACACAGTAAATCATAATACACAATATGTTTCATTACATCAGGCGTTACTTGCTGATCTTCTCCAAAAACCTGTTTCTAAATGATGACTAGGTAAAATGGTGACAACTGACAGGGAATAATATATCTGTCAGAAGTTTTCATAACCACCCCGGGGGCCCAGTGTCAGCGCAGAGGGGCCCTAACCCGCTGTAATCCAGGCAGTGCTTTAGTGTTTTAGCTGCTGCAGCTCAGTAATCCCTCAGAATGTGCAGGACACACTCGCAGCAGCAGCCCATTGTGCTTGTGTTGTCATAACAGTAAGAGGGGAGTGTGTGTGACCACGTGGGTTTTGTTGGAGGGAAAGGTAAAAAGACAGTTGTTATCACAGCAAGGTGCGTGTGTGTTTAAGAGAGCAGTATGTCTTTGTGTATGTAAGACTGTGTCAGAAATCCTGAGTGTTGTTGTAAGCCTGTGACCTCTCGATTCTGACCTTTTCACCGTTTGAAGTTGCCTGTTGTGACTCACTGAGGTGGATGATTGTTATGAGAGCTGCTAATGGTTTATTTAATGTTTGTGTGTTTGCAACTGCACACACTATAAATGTGGAGGACGTATGCAGGATATCAAGAGGAATTTAGTTTATAGGCCAAACATGCTTTATATTTTCAGGGTCAAAATTTGTATCTAAAACTTATTAATATCACACACCGCACACACAGGTCTGTGATTGTTGAAGATCTAATTATAAACTAACCTCTAATCTTCACAGGATTATACTTTATCCGTTCATCCCTGCTATATTTGCCACATTGCAGTTATGTATTATTATTTTTTGCTCCCGTCCTCAGTTGTGTTTGTGTGTCTTGCAGCGGCTGAGGATAAGATGGGATGGCACGGTAAACCACTGCCCAAAGACATGGCCGACAGCGTGGTCAAGGAGATGCAGAGCCGCATCATCAACTGCAACAAGCGTCTCTATCCTGCTCCGCCTAATGAGGACGCATCACCTGTCAGCCTCCGCAACATCCGCATGCCGAGCGCACCCAGCTACAAACCTGGAGACAAGGTGTGATGGCAGACGAGCTCAAAATGATCTTTGAATTATTTTTAGATAATTATATTGGTTTAAACAAATACATTTGACACAACATCTACGTTATACCAGCAAATGATCTTATCTATACTGAAGTGTCGAAGTGTATTGATTGATTGTCCCTGCATTACCAGATTGCTACGAGGAAAGCGTACGGCATGGCTTTGGCCAAGCTCGGCCGTTACAACGAGCACGTGGTGGTCCTGGATGGAGACACCAAGAACTCCACTTTCTCTGAGCTCTTTAAGAACGAACACCCCAACCGCTACGTGGAGTGCTACATCGCAGAGCAGAACATGGTGAGAGTCACATTTTGGCTCTTTAATTAGATGGCTGGAGAGGCTACGGACCCAAACTGTGAAGTGGTGAAAGTGAAATGTCACTAAAATAGTAAACAGTACAATCCATGAAAACATCCCAACCGCCAGGTCTAAAAATATTAGACATTCCTAATGCTTTTTGAATACAGCGTGTGTAGTTATAGCTTATCAATAGTTGCTGAACACATGAGAACATTTTACATTTTATGATTGACTAGTTCTCTTTTGGTGTTTTAATAAACCATGACCTCTGTTTCTCTCTTTCCTGCAGGTGAGCGTGGCGATAGGTTGTGCCGTGCGCGACCGTAACGTGGTGTTTGCCAGCACCTTTGCCACGTTCTTCACTCGGGCCTACGACCAGATCCGCATGGCCGCCATCTCCGAGAGCAACATCAACCTCTGTGGCTCCCACTGTGGCGTCTCCATCGGTCAGTTCCTGTTGGTCCTTTCAACAGCCATGATCTAAAAAAGCTGACCTTTGACCTTTTACCTCTTCTTGTTGTAATCACTGTTATGCAGTACATTTATGTATTCATTTGGTAGCAAGCTGTGTAAGAGTTTTTGTCACTATAACATATGTTATAATTAATTATTTTTTCATACACTCTAGTCAGTAAATGATATGCTCCCCTGGTCTGTAGTAATGATTTAATTAGATCCAATCACATCTTCAGTGACCAAATAGTTGCTCATTATGACCTTCACTGTGACAAGCCTTTCTTTTCTCTGCACCTCTTTCTTAAATCCAGTTCAGCACGTTTCTTCTTTTGGACTGACTCAGCCCACTGAACGATATAAAAACAAATCTAATAGATACCATTTTTCAGCTTGGTTAAAATAAATCCAAAATGCACACAAGCTATATCAAATGAAAATGATCAAGCTGATCTTGAATTGCTGAACAAGTGGAAGACATTTAATTCTTCTATGTTTTATTTCTTGCTGTTTCCTTAACTCCGCTGCAGTGGGTTGATCCTCTCCTCAGTGTGTCTTGGTTTTAATTTTCCTGAATTTGAAGACTTTCCCCCCCCCACCTTCTCAACTCCTCCGTTATTCTGTTGTCCATCCTCCTCTCCTGGTATCAGCACTCTTCCTCCTCCCTCTCTGTTTGATGGAGGTGATGACAGAGCGGCATCTCTTTCACCTCTTCCTCCTCCTCTCCCCCTCTCTCCTTCTCCTCCACCTCTTCAGGTACATTGCATGCACACCTCTGTAGACATGCATGCCAATCAGACCTTACTTTGCAGATACATCACATGTGAGTCTCACTGTACCTGACTTTTGCCTCTTTGGTGCTGACATGCGTGTGTGTGTGTGTGTGTGTGTGTGTGTGTGTGTGTGTGTGTGTGTGTATTTAGGTGAGGACGGACCCTCTCAGATGGGTCTGGAGGATCTGGCCATGTTTAGAGCCATTCCCACGGCCACCGTCTTCTACCCCAGTGACGGTGTCTCCACTGAGAAGGCTGTGGAGCTTGCCGCCAACACAAAGGTACACACAGTCACCTGTGATAAGAAATGAATTCTGAGGATTCAGAGCAGAGCAGCCCGTCTCACAGAGATGTATGGGATGAAGTGTTTGTGCTGAAAAGCAAGAAAACTGGATTGTTTGTGGTTTGTTTCAGGGTTTGTGTTTCATCCGAACGAGCCGCCCAGAGAACAACATCATCTACAACTGCAATGAGGACTTCCATGTTGGGCAGGCTAAGGTTTGTAGCAGTAACAAAACACCATCTAAATGTATTATTCCATTCTTTAATATCATTATTGTTATCACAGATGACTCATGTGGCAAGACTGTGTGCACGTTTCCACATGGAAATATACAAATATAAATTCCCTCCCCACTCAGGTTGTGTATAAAACCAATGACGACCATGTGACTGTGATCGGAGCAGGAGTGACCCTCCACGAGGCTCTTGCGGCTGCTGAACAGCTGAAAAAAGGTACAGAGAAAGAGAGCAGGAAAGACAAAGTAAACTAAACAAGCATAAAAGTATAATGAACCATCAGTTTGACTGAGGAGCCTCTTCTACCTTCGTCTCTACAGAAAGAATTAACATCCGTGTGATCGACCCGTTCACCATCAAACCCCTGGACTCCAAGACCATCATCGACAACGCCAGGGCCACCAGAGGACGCATCCTCACAGTGGAGGACCACTACTATGAAGGTGAGGAGTCTGGAGTGACTGAAACAAAGCAAAAAAAAAAGCAAAACAGCCTACAACGTGCAGCGTTCAACCGTGACCCATCACACGTCCTTATCCTCTACTCTATATTGCTACAATTCACTACAGAGTTCCCAGTAGAGCAAGTTTTAATTTGTCAGTCAAGAAACATTTTAAACTGATGCATTTTCCTGGAATTTACATTTTTTATTGATATTTATTTGATTTTGATTTATTTGATTTTCCACATCAGAAAAGAAATCATATAGTGATCTCAATATAAAAAAGTACAATTTCAGGACACAGAGTGTACTTAATAAAACTACTGAATATTTAATCATTTTAATACGACGTCTTATTAAAACTGGGACAGTCACATCGGTGTGGAGCCTGTGGCATTAGCAGGAGAGCTTTAACAAGCAGGCAGGATTATTATGCAGCTGCTTGCATGTTTTGCCCTGCATGTGTTTCAACTCATGAATAAAAATGCCTGGAAAAGCAAGGGGACAAATGCCTGTCTGAAGATAGAGAGGCTGAAAGGAGGCTGGAGCCTGAGCAAGCGCGAAAGAACAGCATGAGGAAATGTACTTGGCAGAGAAGCGCGGATGAAGGTTGTGGGTGTGAAGAGGGTGATGGGAGATACAGAAAAGGTGAAATTAATGATAACAGAGAAAAAAACATTGTATGGGGGCAGGGGAGAGAAGCGGGAGGGTGTAAGAGGAGGAGCTGAGAGAGCCTGTCAGGGTTTCTTAATTTCAGCCCCGGCCTCTGGGCTCTCGCTGACCTACATACAATATCAGCAAGCCAAAAACGAGTGTCCAGAATTCTCTTTCTCTCTTTTGCACACTTACTAGTAAACACACACATGCATACACACCACACCACCAGACAGATAATGAAGGACAGGAAAAACTTGAATGCTTGACCCCCATTTTGGGCATTTTGTTGACCTGGTTCAGGTCCCTTCAGAGGGAAGGTTACCACAAATCAATCCTTTACTGCAGTATCACAGCTTCTCATAGGCTGTGTGGCCTTTTGATGGATTTGTTATGAAACAGACATGCTAGATAGTGCTGTCCAGCACCACCAGCAAAACACCAAAGTGGGCAATATCCTTAGGAAAAATGCTGCTCTTATTCCTCCACTAGAGCTCCAGAGGCCTGCAGGATCAATGCCCAAGGTGCACTGAAGTTGTTCTGGCAGCATGTGGAGGCCCAACACATTACTTTATGTTGTTTTTTCCTTTACTTTATAATATATATATATTTTTTGCAGGTGAGCATGCAAAAGCTTTGCAGGAGTTGTGATCTGACTACACATGCAAGCTGCAGATATAAAGGAAATCTGTCCAAGAATAAAGCATTTTTGGTGGTTGTGTGTATTTTTGTATGCGCTTGGCAGAGGGTGGAAACCAAGTAGTATCCAGGGACCAGAGGGATGTGTTGTACAGATGGTTAAATGGTGTGCAGAGTGCAAAGGGTAATAGGGTTCACCAGACCCTTTTCCTTCTCTGAATATTTTATGTTTTATTTTGGAGTCAAAGTGCAATGGAGGAAGAAGAAGCCGGGGTCTTGGGGTAACCTGTATCACTGTCTTTGGACAGATAATGTAAAGAGAATTTCTTTACTTAGCTTTGAAATGTAATGCTGTTTTTTTTCCATTTTCTTACAATAATAGAAAGCTGTATAGCAAAGCAAATTATGCATATTGTCATTTTGACCCAGAGTCTGATGGAGCCACAGAAGCTCTAACAAAATAACGCTACTATACTAATGTTCATGGTGTTCACAGTGTTAATATGTAAAAGAATTGAATTTACTACACCAATGTATGACACAAGATCTGAGCTGTTAAAAGGTTTGAAATTTGAAATTGGCCGTAGTATTTCAAATAGTAACTAAACTTGCTCTACGACCTTCTCCATAATC
>JBAJHX010000041.1:7018032-7029685 GCA_037176925.1 Amniataba percoides
TGTATATATGTGTGTATATATGTATATACATATATATATGTATGTATGTATATACACGTATATATGTATTATACATATATATATATATATATATATATACATATATATATATATATATATATATATATTGTGTGTGTGTACCTGGCTGTTGAACTGTCCAAATATTTCCTCTGCAGGTCCATAAATATCTGCCATGTCAAATGTGGTCAGACCAGCGTCAACGTATGCCTGCATGGCCTCAACTGGGGAGACAAGAGGGACAAATTACAGACAAATATAGTCTTATTTATCTCTACACAGTGAGAGTTGTCAAATAAACTCTGGTGATTTGCTCCTGACACTTCAACTCCAGTTTTCCTGCCCCACACTTGCACATTAGTAAGTATTAAAGACACCTTGAAAAAGTTTGTGTAGCTTTTCTCTAACATGGTCCAGTGTGATCAACAGTGACTTACTACCCCTCCACCCCCACCACACACACACAAAAACAAAACACACACACACACCTCGTTTCATTCACACTTTTACTCTTTGTTAGATCATTATTTCCCTGTGACATGTGGCCTGTCCTCAGCCTGTGATCCTGTCCAGAGCTCACATGCTGTCAGCTGTCAGATCTGTGTACCTGCTGCGGCTCTGTCCACCTCCCCATGTGCTCCGGACAGCTGCCACAGCCCGTTCAGGACCCTGCAGACCTGCAGGCCCGCGGACAGGCTCACTGTGGGCACCGGGGCCATGCTGCTGCTCCGAGTCCTGCAAGTGCACAAACTACACCGGGCTGTTACAAAACATTTCACACAAGGGTTACAAAACCCAGGAGTTGTTTTCTTCTTCTTCTTCTTCTTCTTGTTCTTGTTGGCTGCCGCTTTTCCGCCCCCTGCTGGATGAAAACCGACACTTCTCTGGAGAAACACTAAAACGTGTGATGCTGTGTCTGATCAAACCCTGCTTACTCTTTGTAAATGTCTGATAACACAGAGGCACAGAGACGTGACACAGTAAAAATAATCTTTACTTTTCATTTGCACAAATGTCTCCATTACAAACGAACAGAGCGCCACACAGTCCCAGTTTAATGTTCTCATCCCTCCACTGTCCCTGCTGCCGCCTTCTTCTTCTTCTTCTTCCTCTTCCTCCTCTTCTTCTTGCCAGGTGTACCGTCAGTCTGTCCTTCCGCAGGTGTTGGTTTGTCCTCCGGCTCTGATGCTTCAGATTCTTCTTCTGAAGCTGCAGGTCTCTTCTGACAGGTGGACGTGGGGGCCAGTGCCGCCTCGGACTCGCTGTGACAGAGCGGACGGCAAACGTTAACTTACTCATCTAATTTCAGAACGCAGTGCTACAGTTTTCTGATTTTAATTTTAGGTTAAAAAAATACAGTGCTGTTCCCCATAAGTAGTGCTCCTATGAATGTGTAAACAAAAAAAGAAATTCATGTTCTTGAATTGAGCTGCCTCCATTTATTAGTATGATAGTAGATGAAGTGGTAGAAATCATACACCAATTACAAATGACCAATCAAAAATAAAGTTTTTGAGTTAAACTTGAATGAATAAATGAAACATGTAAGCTAAATGTTTTCATTTCAAATTAGAATTAGAAATTAGAATTGAAAGCCTCTGTATTCACCTCATGTGAACTTCTGGCTCCTGCTTCTTGTTCTCAGCCTCACTGCGTTTCTCCAGCAGAGCCACGAAGAAGCCGTGTGTCCGGGTCTTGGCGGGGCTGGCCCGCAGACACTGAGTGAACGGCTCCAGGCCTCGTTCAGGCCACTGAGCCAGCAGAGGAACCAGCCTGTGGGAGAAAACACAAACACCTTCAAGTCCAGGTCCTACCTGCATTTTACTTAGTTTTACTCAGGATCACATTAATGGCAAAGTGAAGAATCAGAAAACATGCAGATCTTTATGAAACTTAATGGATAAACTAAACCTTGGATGAAAATAGTGTTTTAATAGCGGTTTTAAAGACTACGTTTTATGACACTGAATGGTAAATGCCATCAATGAACAAAAGGGCAAATAACAAGCCAGTATTGCCTGACGAAGAAACGAGCAAAGAAAAGATTTTATTGTTATTCTAAATTCTCATGATGAAAATGTTCATGTGTCCCCTCTGGATCATGAACAAACCTGAGCGTGTGCATTTAAAGACAGTGTTTCCCCTGTTATTTTTCCTCAGCATGGTGGGGAAGCTACTGAAACGTAACGTGAGCTGAAATTCTCTCTTGAAAACAAATTCAAGACGAGTGAAGGACGCAAACACTCCAATTCACATCATCCTGAAAAGCAATATTTAGGGGAAAACTGGAAAAAGCACATGCTCAAACAATTGCAGGCGTAAAAACATCAGTTTATTTTGATTTAGTGAGACTGAAGTGTTGCTACCTGAAGCCGGGGTTCTGCTGCAGACAGGCGCTCACGACCTCCTCGTTCTCCTGCCGGTGGATGGAGCAGGTGGAGTAGACCAGCCGCTTCAGGCGAGGGAACCTGAGGGCGTGATTCAGGCACCGAAGCTGGAAGGAGGCTAAAGAGGCCAAACGAGCCCGATCCTTCTCCTCGTCAGCAGAGGAAGCGTTGTCCCGGAGACACACCATACCTGGACCCAGATTAAAGAAATGATGCTGCAACCCTAACGCTGATGTGGATGGTGGAAGAAGAACTGACAGTTGTACATTTAAAGGCTTTTTTTGGGTCAACATTGGTTAATTTGATCTCTCTGGGCCTCAAACTGTCATTTAAATGAAACCATGTTCAAGTTCAGAAAGAAGATGCCTTTTTGGAGGAACTGCTTACATCTCACACTTCTGAAATATGACCGCTGATTTTTTTTGTAAGGAATCACAAGCCAAAAGCTCAGGAACAACCAGTTTTAGCTTTAACAAATCATTTGCCTTTATAAACACATCTTACATTCTTTCTATTAAATCTTTAAACCTACTTCCACCATGACGTTATCGTCACATGTTCCATGGGATTAGTGGGATGTCAAGGACTCGGAGGTCTCCCTGATCAGAGACCTGAATCACATGACAGTAATGTATACGTAGAGACAAAAGCTTACTCAACCTGATCCGCTGCAGGACGGATCCAGCAGGACATATTCGACATCTTTGTACTGTGGGCTGTCAGGGTCCACTTTCAGGAAGTCCTGGTTGGCAAGCTGCTGACAGGTGACCCCGGCTCGGAGCAGGAGAGTGGACATGGTGGCCAGTCGCTTGGCGTCCAGGTCGAAGGCAAACAGCCGGCCCCTGTTCTTCACCAGGGCTGCCAGGTGGCTGGACTTGTTGCCGGGGGCGGCGCAGGCATCAATAAGGTGGCTGCCGGGTGGAGGGTTGAGGACGAAGGCGGGGAGGCAGCTGGCTTTGTCCTGCAGAATGATGTGGCCCGCCTTGTACAGGAAGTGCTCGTGGAAGTCTATCTTGGGGGAAAAGACCAGCAGCTCTGGGAGGTGCATGTCCTTCACAAAGTCTCTCTCCTTCAGGCTCAGGTCCTCCAGCCGGGACGCCTGCCCCATGTAGGAGAAACCATCCCTCTTCAGGTAGTCCACAGCATCCTCCACGCTGGTCTTCAGGGTGTTCACCCGCACATATCTGGGCAGCGGGTCTCCAGCGCGCCCCTGGACTCCTGCTGGGAGCAAGTCCTCATTCCTGCTGACCCCCCGCTTCACCTTCATGCGGGCCAGCGCCGCCTGCAGCCTGGAGCGCTGCTTCATCATCGTGGCCTTCCAGGAGCCGCCGCACTTCAGCCCCTGGCCCATCAGCAGGTCGTAGACCAGCACCTGGGCCAGCGGCATCTTCAGCCGGGTCTGTTTGAGCAGCTTGGTGGCCTCGATGATCTCCTGCAGGACGGACGAAAACTTCTGGGTCTCACAGACCAGAGCGAACAGCTGCTTGATGTTGGTGAACTTACTGTCGTAGACCAGAGTCTTCACGGCGCCCTGCTTCCTCTCCGCTCTCTCCAGGATCTCCGCGGCTTTCACGTACAGAGCCATGTCGGAAACTCGCCGAGATAACAAACGAGTTTTTCTCCTGACAGCTCACAACTCACACCGCACACACTGATTTTCTCACTCAGCTTTCACAGAAACATCTGATCACTTTCCTCTGTGCACATGGTGGACGAGGGTCGTGACTCCGGAAGTACAAGCTGACGCGTTATTCCTCTGACGTAGGTGGTTTGTCCAGCCAATCAGTGATGACTACTGAAGACTGACAACATCAGGACTCTTTACTTTGCTTTGACCAAGAGGTCTCCTTACAACAGATCTTATGTTTTATACACATTTAACTTTTAGTTTCCTTCCAAACAGGAGTATGTGCATGTCGCAGCAAAACTTTACTTTCAATATTCAGTCATATTATAAAAAAATAATTCTTCATTTTGGTAGTTTTTATTCTTTACAGACAAACTGTTCCCAGCTGATTACATTAATAAGAATGCTGTAAACCAGATAAGAACATAAACACAGATAACCTGACTGTACAAACTGGAATAAAAGATACAGAAAGCTTTACAGAAAAATAACTTTATTTTTTAACACAAGTACATTCTCTGGATATATCCATGTTGAGACACAACAGGTCAGAAGATTCAAGTCCACCCCAGCATTTATACCAAAACACAAATCAATCATCCATCTTCCCTGCAATAAGATCAGTTAGCATTCATTCAAGTTGAACTTTTTAGTTGGTTTAAAAGCCCTTCAAAGCTGAAGTATCTTTCAATTTACTGCAAAACGACCCAACACACAGTCCATCAGCACTCTGGTTACAACATATACAACAATTAAATTACAACAAAGAAAAAAGGGAGGAAAATAAGCTTTAAAAATGTACAGTGCAGTTATCTGCACTCCTCAAATTTGAATAGAAAATATAAGCAATTTCATTCTGTGTTTTCACTTTTAAACAGCCACACACTCACACTGTGATTCACCGGGCAAACAGCAGAGCTGTAAGATCCAATTTCTGCATCAACAGACACAAACTCAATTTCATCTGAACCGAGTCAGAAAGAAATACATTAAGTCCCTTGTTCACTGCTCTGACCTGTATTTTCTAAAGGCGTCAGATACATTTGTTTACAGTGTTGAATTATGCTCAAATATAGTCTTCATTGTATATTGTTTTTGGAAGCCAGTTGAGCTACTTAGTCTGAAGGTAAAGAGAAGCTGCCTTTCACTCTGTGGTCTCCTGAATCCAGTCCACAAAGAAATGAACACAGTCGGAGCTCTGTGATGGAGGTCTTCAGCTTGACAGCGCACTGCATGTCACAGTAGGGATATTCTGAGTACATTTCTTTATTTTCAATAAACGTATAATATAACTTGCTAGCATTGACTCCTGCTGCACAGTAGAAATTTTGTTAAACTCAGTTAGTTTAATCTAATGTTCAAAATTATTTAAGTGAAAGGGACAGTGTCAATGGGGGTGTGCAAGTTTAGCTCATAGTAATTACGGGTGCTGAGTTTCTGTTTAAAGCAAAATGACAATTAAGGAGAATTAAACGTAGCATTTTGCATCTGGTTATTCTGTCCTCCACCCACGTGACCCTTCGTGACCCCGCTGGGCTTTTTAACAGTCTTTGTCTTTAAGGAGTTTTTGTACAGAAGCAGTCTCTCTGTGGTGTGAGGCGGCAGGCGGTTCCTCTTGGCTCTCACTATACAAGCTGCCATCGGACACAGCCGGTCAAAGCCCCCTGAGGTGGCAGGTACTGCCAGCAGTTTCTTGGCGATGTCCTGAAGCTGGGGGAAGCGAGTAGCGGATTTCCAGTACAACAAACTGGAGTTGTTTTCCCACAGCGGTTCAGACAGATACACATCAAGCTCAGAAGTCTTCATGGTCTTTGCAGGTGGCTGAAGGAAGGTAAAGATAGACTTGCGTTTTAGATCGTTTTCGCTGACTCCGTCAGAGTTGTCTTCTGGGCTGACACATGATGCCTCCATCAGTGTGCTGGCTTGGATCTGCTCCTCACCATCCTCTTCCTTTTTCAGTTCCTTGCTGGGCTGTTCTTTATCTTCTTGTACTGAGGGAGATGCTGAGGTCTTCAGGCCTCCTAATGTCTCTTCCGCAATGGTTCGAGCCTGGCACTTTGTCGGAGGCATCAAGAAACCTGTCTGGTCCTCCTGTTTGGTTTCAGGGAACGGCTGGAAAAAACATGGTCAAGCCAGAGTGAGAGTTCTGATTGTAGTGTAGTGTAGATAAATGTGATATGTATAGTTTTCTTTGATGAACATAGATATGTAACACAATGTGAACATAGACTGAACAGAAATTAATATAAAATTGCTATAAGATGTCATTTGATACATTTTCAAAGCCCATCATTGAAATTTTCAGTTCATTACCTCTGGATGCAAAATGGCAAAGCATAGCGATCAGTAATGCTTCTGTCCTAATTCAGTACCTGCAGTTTGATCCTCGGGTCGAGCACAGCAGCCAGTATCATGTCCTTCTGGTGAATCACGGACTGGAAGTGTGTGTGGAGGCCTGTGCGCAGAGCCTTGCTGAAGTGGGTGTAGTTGGTGACGAGGCTCTCCAAAGTCTTATCAAGTCCAATGAGAGAAGGTATGATGAAAGAGATGGTCACTCCATTTCCCTGCAGGACCTGGGTGAGAGCAGGCAAAAAGAAGGTGATGTCACATAACCTTCTACCAACAATAATACAGTGTTTTATTTCCATACATGTATACAATATTTCTAAGGAAAAAAAAGTTACCAATCCTTGAATACAGACATAATGTACAACTGAAAAATTATGACATGAGTACTACAACATTAATGAATTCATCGTCATATTTTTGTTTGCCTTATCTCAGTAATTTAAACTTCCCTACTCAGAACAAATGTCTGTCACAACAACACAACATGTTTGTTTCTTGGAGTGGTGACAACCAAGTTTCTGTTTCTTCATAAGCTAGTTATTTCTTTAATTACCACAATAAATGTAGGAAAACATGAACATCTGGAAAGTTAAATAGAAGTATAAACAGGAGATTTTTGGTATCTAAAAAGTTCAAGACATATAACATATAAAAAGGTTTAAATGATAACTCATATTCCCATGTAATGTTACAATCCTCTTTTACCTGTAAGGCCTCCCCAAAGGGCTCGAGAAGACCCAGGATGTCAATCACTTGCTCCCTCTTGACCATGACCAGAGGCGGGGCGCTGGCTGTGTCACTAGACTCTATGCGAGCCTGAGCCAAGAGAGTCATGATGGAGCTCCAGGCAGACTCCTGAACCATACGGCGTAGAGACAGCATCATGGAGTTCCAGCGGCAGTTACTGGAGGAAGGGCACAGGGAAACGTTGCACTCCTTCAACAAAACCTAAACAATAAAATGATACAAAACAGTCATGTTAGATAATACAGGAAAGAAATATTTTATCTCTTTCAGTCTCTGTTGCCTTAAAAAACTCACAAACCTGTATTGTCAAACATCAACAGAACTACTTATGTGTAACAGTGACGTTACATTATTGTCCCACAGCAACGACCACGATGTCACTACAGCCAAAACATGAAGTTTAATTTGTGAGCTCACAAAAATCCTCATTCAAATAATCTTACAAGTCAACTACAAGAAGGTTGGAGATGAAGATGTTCTATTTTTTCTTAATAAAATCTGGTATGTATCTGAACACGCGACCCTGGGCCGCTGCATCAAGATTCAAGGCCTCTTATATGGGGCGCGCTCTACCTACTGAGCTAACTGCGCGCCCTAAACATCTATTTTAATGTAAAATAAACTTGCAAAATCATTTTTAAAAAGTTTGTCTATACCTCGCTCCAGTAGCCGCTGCTCCTAAAGAAAGCCACCACATTGTGGACCTGTGAGAGTAGGTTTTCCACAACCCTGGAGTTCTTCAGTGCCTCTTTAATCACCAGCTGTAGTGTTTTGGACACACAGATGGTCCTAGTCCCAATCTGCAGCTCTGAAAAAGGGGTCTCTGTTTCAGACATCTGGTCTGACAGGAACGCCACCATCTCATCTCCATCCGGTTCTCCCCTACTGGACGAGCACATGATCTTGTAGTCGCAGAACAAGCTGTTTGCAGCCAGGATGTCTTTGGCCTGGTTGGCAAGGACGTAACCAATACTGCGAGGAAAGATGCCGTAGCTCAGCAGCACACCTTCAAGCTCCTGGGCCACAGCAGTGCTGAGGTTTTTGTGACTGAGGTGACGGAAGGCCACAATGGGACGGCGGATCTGCCAGGAATCACTGATAAAGTGGAGTTGCACAACTACAATGGGCTCCTCCACTGGGTGAAACTGATCACCTGCCCACAGGTCGAAGGTGACATGAATAGTGCTTTCACCATCTTTGGTTTTGGCAAGGCAGGTTTTAAGGTCACGGATGAGCTGAGGCTTGATTGTCCTTTCCACGTCATCATAGAGCTGCAGGCCCACAACACGCTGAGATAGCTTGTTGTACTCAGGGCTGATGGTACTCATGAAAGACCTGAAACCAGCCCCTTCAACAAAACTGTGGATGACAAAGTGAAAGTACATTGGCACTGTGCATTGTCAAATGATGTTTGTGATACAGACGGGTGACTGAATGTTTTACTTGGATGTCCATTTGGTCGACACAGAATATAAAACTAGCCCTCTGTTGCAGTAATTAGTAACTATGCAAAAGGAGCTGCTTCTGAGTATGGTGGATCATTATCCAGGGAGGGCAGACTCATGAGAGCATTTCTTTGACTTGGAGATGAACAAACTTGGATATTTTGACAACTTTGAACACCAACTCAAAAAAGACACACTGTAACAGCTACCAGCACAAGTCACCTGAGTGGCAGCATGTCTTCAGCAATCATCCTTAGTGCTGCATCAGTGAACTTTTTCTGGTCCACTGGTGCAGCGCCTGAGCTGGAGCTTGGACTGGAACTTGAACTTAAAGGCAAGGAGGGACTTGGGGAGGACAACTCTCTGCTGGATGATAAAGGCTGTGTGAGAGGAATGGCAGCCTTTTGCTTTGCTTTCTGCTTCTTCTTATTCTCTGGCCTGACCTGCAGCAAAGCAAAGAATCAGAGAGTGTAACCAAGTTTGCTAGCTGAAAACATCATGAATGAAAATAGTAAAACAGGTTTAAGATTGTATTCTATGACAGTCATGCATTCAGGCCACATCTAAAAGTCAACCGCTGACGCTGGAGATAATCACACTGACACTGTTTAGGGAGTACTTAATGACAATTTAAATTTGCATAGCTCAGCAACATTTTCTTTAGATAAAAGCTGACAAGCAAACACAACAGAAAGTCATCTGCAGCAAACTCACCACTTCAGGAGTTACTGGTTCAGTGTCTAATACAACGTCACACTTGAAGTCCACCTGTACAACATATAACAACATATAATTTGAATGTAAAAATACTGTATACAACAGCCTTATTTTTCTTTATTTTATATTGAATTTGCAACAGTCAATTAAACTGCTTTATCCCTATGATGGTAAATCAACCATCAAAATTAAACTACTGACAAATTTTTATTTACTTATAACTATATCCGTCCATATCTTAAATATCTTCCCACGTTATCATAATCATTGAGTATCAATAATTTGTAAGAATGTTGAAAATGTGTAAATGCTGAGAAGAATAAGCCGTATACAACGTGTGCTCAACTCAATAAATACAGTACCTCTCCTTCCACAAACTGCTGAATATCCAGAGAAACACTGTCAGCGTCATCTTTATACAAGCCCAACTCTGCTTTACGTTTGATGGTGGAGTTCCAGTGATTTTTCACAGAATTGTCTGTCCTGCAGGAGGAATCAAAAATGAGCACTTAAATATCTGCATCATCCCAGGTTGGAACAGTCTGATATGTGTTATGCTCTCTTTTACGTTTTCTTTTCTGTTAAACATATTGATGTGGCATTGTTGGAATTAAGAAATGAAGACTTTCATTCCTGCTAACGGACCCACCTTCCAGGGACGAGCTTTGCAATCTCAGCCCAGCGGTTTCCCAGAATGGAGTGGGCTTTGTAGATGATGAGGTCTTCTTCCTTGGTCCAGGAGCTCTTTTTAACCAGTGGATCAAGGTGGTTATGCCAGCGCTCACGACACTGTTTCCCCAGCCGCCCCTTCAGGTGCCTGGCAATCATACTCCAGTGTTTGGTGCCATGTTTGGCCACCAGCTCTACTATCTGTTCAGAGAAAATAAAGAGGTAAACACGGGAGTACAAAGTAAGATATGATTATATTAAGTACAAACAGTTTTTAAGCCAAGTCTGTCTAAGAGGTTCATAATTTCTTCACCTTTTCATCTTCCTCTTTGGACCAGAAACCTTTGACTAAATCAGGATCCAGGTGCTTTTTCCACCGGTGCATACACTGGAATTCTGTCCGCCCCTGTCAAAGCAAAAGGAAAAGTCTTTAACTTCTTCTCTAAAACACACTGTCAGCAGAAGACGAGGGACATTATACAATTTAACATTAATTCAACATGGAAATACTGATTAGCATTCAGAGATAAGCATTTTGTGACATGACAATTACATGACAGACACACTGTTGCAGCTGTCTGACTTTGCTCTGTTATACTGAACTTTAAAAGTTTACATTGCTAATTCATCCATTGTCAACTGATTTTGCTTGTGCTGAATACTTACCGGCAAAAAACTAGCAATGGTTTTCCAGTCTTTTTTCCCAAAGTTGCTGATTAGAATTTTGAGATTTTCATCCTGCACACAACATAACATCAGTTCAGATACAGTATCATTTAATGTGAGCTTTATGGTCAGCTGTCATTTATGAGTTAGCAAAGACAAAGTTAGTTACTTTTCAGTTAGCTCATGAATCAAACCATCAACAGGTGTGTTCAGTTGCTTCTTCTTGCTAACATTCGCAGTTACATTTTAATAACTGATACTAAATGTAATAAACAACTAAATTACATTGTGTCATTAGATTAATGTCTGAAATAAACATGTAAGGGTGCTGCAAGGACAACAGCTATTAAACAGTCTTCTTTACACTCACCTCTTCCTGAGTCCATTTGACTTTACACTTGGTACCATCCTTTTTCTCTGCTGTGTCTGAGTCGGTGTCAATGCACATATTACTATCCCCTTCTTCTTCCATGCTGCAACCACACAGACAACCAACAATTCAGTCAAAATATGTATAACTGAATGTTAACATACAGAGATTATTTCAGGTCACTATAATGTCATTGCTGATTCAGTGGCAGATTAAAATGATGACGTTGCTCTCTACAGCATCAATGCACATGTCTAGACTCTTAGCAGGAGTTATCCAGAGGGAAGTACACAAGTACACACAGATGATCAGAGGCTACTTTGTTAGGTTCACCTGTAAAATCTAATACAATCCAACCTGCCACAAAAATCTCCATTTACAATAGACACTGACAAAGACTGCCCTAGCTTTACTCATTTAAGTATGCGTTTATTAATGCACTGTAATTTGCAGGTGTTGATGTGGAATGGATTATATTTTGAGATGTCTCTAATAATTTCTATCACTCCATGCGCGAAGGAAAAAAGGGAAAACTATTTGAAACACGTAGTCATGAAATAGATGTGTTGACCGCTGCTGAAGAGCAGAATTGCCACAGCTGACTACAGTGTAATTTAACTAACTTGGAAACGATTTCTTGTGTACAAAGTCTGTGTCT
>JBAJHX010000041.1:7029785-7049238 GCA_037176925.1 Amniataba percoides
GAGCAGAATTGCCACAGCTGACTACAGTGTAATTTAACTAACTTGGAAACGATTTCTTGTGTACAAAGTCTGTGTCTATCACTTTCCCTCCGGCAAACTAATAAACATGAACGTTGTGCTCCACAGCAGCGAGGCATCTGACCTACCCAGAGGCTAGAGCTAGCTTAGTAGCTAACATGAGCTGCTGCAAACATTAACAACCTTCACAGAAACAAGTGCCCCACTATATATCTAAACGCTACACTGGGCAACTCTTTAGACATGATTATTACGATTAATGATTTAAAAAATGTGACAAATCAGCTAGCGTAACCTACATTCAAAGTTGGTTGTAACTTCAAGCTAGCTCACTTAGCTAACCATCCCCTGAACGCGCTTTATGAAACGTTGGCTGTTATTTCAGAAAGTAGAGCGCCTCCAGCGGCGAACATAGAACAAACCTGCCTCCCCTACACAGAAGATCATGTTGATGAGAGTGGCAGTGACACACAAAGTTAACTGACTTGACAGTAGGGAGAAGACAGAAAAGCCTAGCTTACCTAAACTTCAGATTGTGTAACTGCTTCTGGAACACAGCCGGGTCCAGCCTTTCCAGCTCGCTACCATGACACAACAGAACAGCGGCTTTTAAACGGACATGAGGGAGAGGAAACAGCCGTCTCACACACACTGACACACACATGACAAAGCCAGCCAACCACTTGTTTAACAGCCGTAACGATGATTGTATCTAAATCATTACCGCTGTGAGATAATCCCTAGTAATGGAGTGCGGCACAAACACAAACACACTTTTCTGCAAACAAGGCAACGGTCACATCCACGAACGTTATTGTCTCGCACACTTACCCGCGCGACATCCCTCCTCTGTGTGTGCGCTCTGAAAGCAGCCTGTAGCTCTCAACGGCTAACAGTTAGCTGCAACAGTTCAACAGCAACGGAAACTAACGTCCTTTTTAGAAATACATTAACGCTCGGCTGACACACGCTGACTGAAATGTCTCCTGATTGCTGAATTACACAGACAGTTCAGACACTCGCGGTGCAGCAGAGGTAGAAATTTACCCGGGAGTGCGCGCCAGAGGTCTGTTCAAGAGCAGCACAGCCTCACTGAACTGCCCGGAAACAATCTGTGGGAGTGACGGTTTCAACCGACGCTAACGGCTAACGGTTGGTGCTGCACAGACAACGAGCGGCCACTTCGTATTCAGAGGTTTCTCTGAACATTAGCAGTGCTGTTCACAAAAAATGCCAGCATGTATATGAAACATTTATGAACATTTTAGTGACTCTTATGAAAGATAAATTAAACGAACTACTTCACAAAAGCCCTGGTAGTTGCACGCTAGCTGCGCTACATGAAGCTAATCATGTTGAGCAGCTAGCATGTTTGTCCAAATATCAGTTATGACACGCTGATTCACAACAAACTGGTTAAAAAGACCAATCTGTCTACAGTTTTACATCTAAGGTAGTGGGCGGCCGAAAAAAGACCTCAGAATAAGATAATGTTTGTTGAGTCATTACTAGAAAATGTCAGCATCAACCTATGACTTCCCATGATAGTTTATAAAATACAGCTTTTCCTCGTTTATCGCGGGGGTTACGTTGTAAAAATAGCCCGGTGACATCTGCGAAGTAGGATTTTTACAATTATTATATATTTTAAGGCTGTAAAACCCCTCACCACACACTTTATACACTTTTGTCAGACAGACATTAATATTTTCTCTCATTTCTCTCTTGTTTAAACACACTTAAAGTTAAAACCTTAGTAGATTTATAAATGTAAATATGGAAGTTGGACGCATTCTGTACTGTACAGGTGACACGGCACGGAGGAGACTGATTGACAATGATCTACCGTCCCTTAGCCAATCAGGACGCAGAACACAATGGGCGGGTTCAACTCTAGCCAATCAGGACGCAGAACACAATGCGCATTCATACGCTGTAAAAAAAATATGCAAAATTGCTTTGAAATAAATCCGCGAAACAGCGAGGCCGCGAAAGGTGAACCGCGATATAGCGAGGGAACACTGTACTTAACTATCTCGTATCCCAACATTGTAACAATATTTTGTTATTTTTTAAATCTACAATAAATGTCAAAAATTACAATCACAAGATGTAAGCACCATTTAATGTATTCCAGCCTAATTTCTGTCTTCCCCACTATCAAAAGGTGTCATTTTGTCACATTCTGTGCATGTCGGTCTGGCTGTGTTTAGTGTCAAATTTTATCACACCTTCATATCACCCAGCCCTGTGTGTGTGTGTGTGTGTGTGTGTGTGTGTGTGTGTGTGGGTGTGATGTCACAGGTAGCAGGTAAATCGTTCAGCCTTCTTCACTTTGCCTGTTTCAACGTCATCCCCGCTCCAGTCAACAGTGTTGCTAGGCAACTGTTGGTTCCTCAGTTCCAGTGTGTCTTCAGCACACTGTGTCTCATGTGTGAGAGGAAAAAAACACAGTTTGAAGAAACATTTCTGACACAGTATTTGCACATTAATGTTCAAGTTTTTATGTTTTCCCAGAATTAGTTTCATGTATTGTTGCTCACAAAATTGTAATGTATTGAAAATGTGAGAAATTGCAAAAAAAAAAAAAAAACCCCTGAGCCTTGAATTCTGCTTGTATGTTTCTGCAGTAAATTCCTTCAGTGAGTTGGTCAGCCTGATCATTTATTGTGTTTTTTATTTTTACCACTAAGTGGAGCAGTTGAACAGTAGTGCAGATGGTGAGCTATTGCTAAGGTCTCTGCTCCCCACCTGTTTTTTCCACAGGTGAGCTAGTTTGTCTGCTTGGATTAATAATCAACCTCTTAATCACTTTGGAAAATTGAAATGAAGGCATTCATGCTCATTAAAGTGACCTCTGTCTTAGTGCTTTGTCAAAATAAGTCAATTTGTGCATTGATACACAGAAGATATAAAAAGTGATTAGATGTGGTGATGACAAGCAGACAAAAGAGCCATAACAATAACCTAACAAACCAACAATAGCCTCTTTCCAAGACTTCATACATCTTCTTCCTGTCCTTTAACTGTTCACTGCTGTTTGTTCAGTCAGTCTGCCTGTAAATCCACCTAGCTGAAGGAGGTTTGTACAAGCATTATGACATTTTTAATTCTCCCATGCAGTCTCCCAAACAATGTATGTTATACTACTGTATACATCATAGTCCTGTTGATGTCCATTTTGTTATACGTCAGAGCATGTTATTGTAATGTCACCTGGATGATTGCTGTTTGTATTTTTTTTGTACAGTCCCACACATTCACCCCTGGATGGTGGCCAATACAACCACAGACGAGGGTTCAACGGTACCTCAGTGGTCACAACAAAGGCAGGGAAGCACTGCTCTTTCACTTCCCCCACTTGAAATCCACTTCCCTCACCTTTAGACAACTTCTGCCTGTGAATTAATTTCACTCTTCTCTTCAGTATGCCCCCTTCACTGGAGACTTTTTGACAAGTACCAGGAAAATAAGGGGTATAAATAATAAAATTGTTGATGGTTGAATTCCATTTAGCAGCTTCCCTCTTTTGCGTTCCTCCTCTAGCATACCTGTTTTTGGTGGTGTGGTCCTAATGGTGATAAATATGTAGTAACATGCTTCTTGTTCTTCACATTTTCTACAGTAGCATTTAGCCACTGTGCTGTTATAGTATGCCATGTGTGAAACAGATGTGTGATAGCTTGTTTATTGTGACTTTGAAGTGTTTGAGCTGTCATAAATGTGTCCCTTGTTACTGAATCTTAATGGGCAAACATTAATCATTGATGACAGGGATTAGTAGCACGATATGTGCAGAGCTGAAGTGTGAAAGGTGTTTGTGTAATGAAACAAGTTTGGTGCCAAACAGACTTTGAGCCATTGTGTCTTCACCCTCTAGTCTGCTTGTTGCTTCCCGCAGGTTGCACAATATTCTAAGTTAGACCTGTTGAATCTGTCTTGTTTTGTGGGAGTTGTGTGCCTTTAAATCAAGGAACAGTGAAAAAAACAATGAAGTACTGCTTATAAATAGAGCAAAGACATTCACAAATAACATGTACATACTGTAAATTTAATGACACACAGTATGTGTAACACCTGCTCACAGATTTAGCCTATCAGAGTACTCATACCAAAAGATAATGCAATTAAACACACAAACACACACCTGCAAACATGAAAGTGTTACACATACGCTGTTGGATTCTTGTAGATAAAGTGAACAACACTGTTACTTGCATATTACATATTTGTTTTGGATTCATTAATCTCACTAAGTTATGGTGGCACCATGCGAATGAATGCAGTTTGGTGACACACACACACAAACACGCTGTGTGCATAACCACAACACAGTGACAATAAAATCCACTGTGCATCACAAACTCAAGCAATCAGGCAGATTTTACTTAAGTGCAGTATAATGCAATATCTGAACATTTATTAAGAAATAAAAAGGTAGAATAAGAGGTTGAAGTTTTTTTTCTGCAAAATGAAGTTACAGTACCTATTATGCCAATATTGCCACTTTTTCAGTGCTACACGACACTGATACATTAATGTGTGTTTGCACTGGCTCAGGTGGAACTGATTCTTTATATAATGTTCAGATGTTTCATCTGAAAAACTTGTTTCAAAGATGTTTTTTGTCTTTATTGTGCAATAAGTATATTCAAACATGTTTTTAATTCAAATCAACTTGTTTTAAAATGTTCTAGAAATTAGACTGTATCTTAAAAAAGAAAGAATGACGCAGATCAAGACAAAAAGAAGAACCAGAGTTTTAGAGGTTCAGGTTGATATATTTTTACCACAAGGCCAGTTCTTTTCACTTCTGTCAAGAGATAAAGGTTCAGGTCCAGACTACAATGGCTCAATAGACAGAAGAGTTTTTAATCGATGTATGAGGCATCCTGTATTAGAAGCTAATAACTTGTAACTCTTTCTGTCAAAAAAATTGAGTGGACTTTAAGTATAAAGTAGATAATGGAAATAAGTAAAGTCTAAGTACAGTACATAAATGCAATCCTTCAGTCAGTGTTATTTTCCAGCACTAGCAACTGAACTATATGTGTTTATTATGTGATTCCAATGGCACTTCAACTCAAATAATAATAATAATAATAATAATAATAATAATAATTATAATGAAAACTCAAGTTCTACTAATACTGATTTTTCCTTTCAACATTTCTGATGAGTCTCACTGCAGTTGCAGTAAATGCTTCTGGTTGACTGTGTTAGGTTGGTGTCACCCTCAGATCCATTTATTAAAATCACATCTTCATCCCCATTGAATAATCTGTGGCAACACCAAGTGACTGTTTTAATATTGAGCCAGTAATTATTTAATACACACTGTAAGTTTACCATGTAAATTCAGAGCTCACCTGTAATCAAATTCACTCAGGTCATCTCTAAGGAGTAGAGATTTTTGATAATATGCAACATTTTATTTTTTTGGTTAATTTTCAAAAACACTTTCTGTGTTATGCACACATGTTTAATGGCTCATCCGAAAGAACATGAATGTTTTCACAGCTGTTTGATTTATTAACAAGTTTTCTGTGCACACACACACACACACACACACACTCTTACACCCCTATCACAGACACACACATACACAGACTTGCATTTTTGCTTCCGTTGGCGTCAGCCCACTATGAAGATGCTGCTGGCGTTGTGACCTGGAAGTCTTTACCGTCAGCCGCTCTGTTTACAGGATCAGTCAGGGAATAACAACTTGGCATGCAGGCTTAGTTATAGCCAACAATAAGGGTCAGAGCAGCATTTATCAGGGTGATTTTCCATTAATGGTTCAGATCATTTAGACTGAGAAATTAAAGCTACATTAACAGGAAAAAAATGGTTATGTCCCTGTGGGTGTTTTTGGCATCATAAAGGTTTAAGGAGGTAAACAAGAATATTCTATATTCAGGAAGTGGAAGAGAAGAGCTGCTTTAATGTGGGATGTACATACAACACTTAAAGTACATTGCAGAATGAGATAATACAAATATAATGCAAGGACGTCAAGTGCACAGGGTTTATCACCCATCACAGTTACGTCCAGCACCATCAATCACCGACTTCATATCCAAGGCTGAGAGGCACATCATGGTTTACACGGATACAGTTCTACAGTACATAATCCTATTAAAAAGCTGCTACTGTATATTTACAACAGTTGCATACAGTATTTTCAACATAACATCAAGTGTTTTTGCAAGTGTCATGAAACAAAACTCTGTGCTATCTACAAGCTTCCAGTTACAATACAGGGTATTTTTAACATCAGTGCATCTACAGATTTACTGACATTACAGGAAAATCGTCATAAATAACTAAGACCACTGCTGGGAGAACCAAGAGTCTCTGTTTCACACCATGTTATATACTCTGTGTAATATATGTTATAGTCAGTTGCTGATATTATTATTTTTATCAGTTTTTTATCTTTGTGTCTATGGTCAAAGATGAAAGAGAAAGAAAAAAGAAAGGGACAAAAAAACATGATGTGATTTTATCATTAGACTGTCAATCCATAAACCTCTATGGACTGAAAGCTTCAGCTCTCTTTGCACTGGAAAATCAATACCATCTTGTTTTTTATTTTAAAGGTAAACTGAACTTTATAACAATGATTATAAAGTGCAGTTTGGGAGACTGATTCTGCAGAGGAATATATCTCTCTGTCCCAGCAATACAGCAGTTTCCTGATGAAATCTGACCCGCTACAACAGTGCAAAAGCCAACAGAGGCTGCCAGTCATCTTAGCAATGGTTCCTTAAGTACATCATATTAATGTAAAATTCAGGTGTACATTTTGTATTTATAACTGATCTTAAAACACAAAAAGCATTATTGTAGCGGCAGATATTGTTTCAGCCAGTGAGACTATTTTATAGTGGCTGTAGTGTTAAGGTGGCTTTTTTATTTGGTATTCTGGATGTCATGCATTCTTTTAAAGCACTGTCAAGAGATCACTATGTTCTTGTTTACATAGGAAATAAGGTCAAACGTTCTTATAAAAATTAGGGGGGAGAGACTAAAGGGCGCTATTTTCCTGCAGGCATAAAGCCAACACAAAGGCAAACACAAATGTATTTTTTTGCGTCTGTAGCTCTTTGGTAATTTCCTGGCACCAAATGAATGTGTTGGTGCCACGATGGGAGGAGAGGCGCAGCTGAGGCCGTGTTCATGCTGATCATTGAGCGACAGCGTTGGTGTGTTTGCCTTAAAACTTGTGCAAAACATAGTTTATCTGAAATACAGAAGGGCAATCTCTGCGGCTTTAGTTTGACAGAGACACACAACCACATAGACCTCACAAAAATCCCAAAACACCTTTCATCAGCTGTGGTCACATACATTTGTGTTTTGTGTGATTTACACTGTATTGCATGAAAATAGAGCCCTACGTCTCCATGTACACAGAAAGATACCATTGTGTTTTTTAATTTTTAAAAAGACACAATAAAGTATGATGATCCCTGTGTATGAAATATAAAAAACACATATTTTGTGTATCATATGTGCTGCATCCCATTACAAATGAATGGAAGAAAGACTATTTGAACTGCATCTTAAAGATGCTCCTACCTCTTTCGAGGCCTGCATATTTAGTAACACGTTCATGTCGATTGAAGCTATCACTTTAAGAACACACCTGGGATTTCCAGGCAAAAATCTTTACATATTTTAACCCTAAATGTCCCCACTGCAAGCATGATCCCTTTCAGCTAAACCCTCAACAGGAACATTTAGGAAATCCCTGCAGCAATCAAACATGAGAGGTGTGGGATTTCTGCCATGGTACCTAAGATCAAATCTCAAAAGAGATGTGATCATACCAGCTGATCAATCACACTGTTCAAACAGGTGAACAGTTAACTCCTTCCTCACAGGAAGCTGTCCTCAGTCGCGACAAAAGAGAAGCCGTTGAAGGCATTGTTGGAGCTCGTGCTGGCATTGAACTCTGGGGTCCGACTCACCGAGTTAGGCACCATCTCTCTGGTGAACTCTGGATCAATATGCTGAGTGTCCGCTGGGCCTCTCTGGAAGATGAAACAGTTTACATAAGCAATGATGCGATGCGGTGTGATGATGAGGTGTCCTCATATATGGAAATAATTCATGTCACTGAGATGGAGTTTCTTCTGTCTTTTTTGTTTACTCAAGCAAAACTATAAATAATGTAAAGCCCTAAAAGTAAAATAAGTTAAACAGGTGTCACCTCTCTAACTGGAAGAGAATATGTAAAGTGACTGAAATGTAAACAAGAACACGAGAGCAGGCCTTGTTATCTGGTGCCACTGAAAAATGTGCTGAAAGTAAATGATTGTGTGCAGGAACAGACTTAATATGTAAAAGCTTAATAGACATGAACAGGCAACCTGAAACAACTCACCACATTTGGATTGTAAGGAGGAGTGATTCTCTTGTGGTAAAGGTCATCCCAGTTGATTGGAGAGAAAAAGGTGTGGTTCTTTATTTCTAACTGTAAATAAAAGAAGGTTAAAAACATGTGAAGTAGATAGTCATAGTGGCCTTTTCCATTGCTCCTACTAAGAGACACTTTCAGACACTTTTATGAGGACATACTGGCACTCTGATACTTTGTTTGTACATTTTTATGAGTATCTTGGTCATCTTAAATCTTAAATACATTTTCTTGAGGGGGTTGGGCGTAGATAAGTTTTGAGCTCCATACCTCTACTTTCCCAAACATGGGATAATCCCAGTTATTCACTAAAGGGAAATATACCGGAGTAGTCTTTTGAAAAATATCCTTCGTCTGAGACTAGGCTTATTTCTTGTCTGGGAAAGCATCTGTTTTAATATGTACCAACTGCTGAAATATGTTTAGTTTTTTTGTTGTTTTTTTTACATAACACACTCACAAAGTCAGCGATGGCCCCAAGGCGTCTGTGCTGGTCCTTCTGCAGGAGACCCACCAGCAGAGAGCAGATGGCCTCAGACTTCCCTTGAGGCAGCAGCAGTGGCTTGTGAAGGATCCCATCATACATTTCACCAACGTCACGGCTGTAGAAAGGAGGCTGATGTGGAGGCATGGATACAAACACAATCAAAATAAAATAATATAACTCAATTTACAGTATGTACGGTATAACGTAAAAAAGCAAAAGGTTCCTACATACATCCAATTGTAATGAAGCAGAGAACTATTGTCATTGTTTTTCATTACTATCAAGGATCTAGAGTTTATAGTTTGCATATATTTGTGCCTACAATTACAATAATGACCTGAAGGAGACGAATGGGGATGTGAAATGTGTACTAATTCAAAGAAACGAACCGACATTGTCATCCACAGAGCTACGCTGCTTCTGTGGTGACAAAGAAGCCTATTTCTGTTCACATCTGTTGGCCTGCTTTGTAGTCTGATAAGCAGACGCCTCCAAAAGGAACAGCACACAAACCACTCACACATAAACACACATACCAGACTGTAGATCATCTCATAGAGCACTGCTCCCAGACACCACCAGTCCACTGTCCTGTCATATGGTTCTTTGCGAAGAACCTCTGGTGCCAAGTACTGCAGTCAGACAGATAGACGGACAGAAAAAGAGGAAAAAATAAAGAGAAAAATTAAGAATGAAGGAGGAGAAAAAATAAGAAAGGGAGAGAACAAGAAATTAATTCATGAGCCCCTTTCTTGCTTTTTTTTCTGGGACTAAAAAAACAGTCTGCACTCTGGTGTCATGTCTGATATACAGCGTGTTGTGTAAGATAAGTCAAATAGTGTTTTTACTGTTAACATCTACATTTTTACTCACTTCTGGAGTCCCACAGAAAGTCGATGTGGTTCCCTCAGGCTCTACACCCTCCTTACACAGGCCAAAATCTGTCAGCACCACATGGCCCTGCACACACGACACACAAGCAGGAGCTTATATTTATATTATAGTTAAATAATAACTTATAGATATCGATGAGTTGGATTTTACAGAAGAAAACTCACCTGAGAGTCTAAGAGGATATTCTCTGGCTTCAGATCTCTACAACAGACAAGAACGAGCACATTGTCAAGATGAAAAATAAAACCAAAACAAAACTGTTTTGTGTTTTACAGTAAAAAAATCACAAAGGTATTCTAAAGTGTGTTCACGTGCAAGTGTGTGGGTCTGACCTGTAAACGATGTTGAGAGAGTGAAGATAGCCAATAGCGCTCGCTACCTCGGCTGCATAGAACCTCGCTCTGGGCTCTGAGAAACACCTCTCTCTTTGCAGGTGGAAGAACAACTACAGAGAGACAGAAAGAGAGAGAGAAAAAAAGTTGATGGAGAGACAGAGTAGTAAAATTAATTTAACATAAGTTGTTAAAAGAGGGCAGAGAATTGACGGATGATGGGACAGAATGATGAAGGACAAAGCATGCAAAATTAAACACTGATTTTAAAGTTAATGAAATACTTTCAGTTAGATAGAGTATGAAGTAAAATGATCCTCTGCACTGCAGCACAAATGCTCAGCAAAGTATCAGTCTGTGTGTGAAAACAGGTCTGTTGGCTGCACACCAGTGAGCTCTCTTATTTTATTTGGTATGTATAAACAAAGGATTACTTATGAGGACACTGATACAGAGCAGCCTGCCTGAACAACAAACAAACAAAGTTCCTTGTTTTTACTCCAGTTTTGTTTCAGTGTAGACTTTCTGATACTAATAGCCTTAAAATGTATCTGGCACGATAATTAAAATAAATAAAATTAGATATTATTCATAGTTTTAAGACAGTGTGTCCATGAGTTTGTTTTAGAATATAGTTAAAGATGTTATGTGTTGTTTGTTCAATCAAAAGCATATATTATTTTCTAATTTTAGAAATACAATTGCTTTCATGGCAAGAGTTACATGAGAAGATAAGGGGGGAAATAGCTAACTTGGCTCTGTGCAATTAGTGACAGTTTGGTACAACACTGTCTATTCAAATGGCACTTTAAATCAATAAATTACTAGCATCTTTCTGGTGATGGCTGTATGCCAATAACAGTGTTTTTTCCAAAAAACTTAAATCTTGTAGCTTCTTGTTCCTACCAGTTATTGATAAATCTACGTCATAAACACTATACGAGCCACACATGTTATAAAGTTATAGTGCTTATTTTCTACTGTTAAACATCTTCTATCGTGGTTATGATGTATTGATGTTGAATGCAGCATCTTTAATTCAGCCAGTGGCTCCAATATGCTGAAGCCATTTTCTGTCAATAGTAAGATTCAGCTAATTTGAGATTAGAGGTTTAGGATTAAAGATTCAGCTATTTGTTTTTTCTGGAAATAAACATTATTTCTGATCATGTCCAATGACATATTGATCTTACAATAAAGTGTTCTACGTTGTTTTACTTTTACTTTCTGTTTGTTTTAAGACACACACCTCTCCCCCGTTCACATAGTCGAGGACAAAGTAGAGTTTCTCTGGGGTCTGGAAGGAGTAGTGGAGCCGAACAAGAAATGGATGCTTCAGACTCTTCAGCAGCACATTTCTCTCTGCCATAATGTTCTTTTGCTGAAAGAGAGAAAAGAGAGAAATACGTTGGGTAGTTTTATCTCTGTAGAATGAGAAATGTACGTTTAGATGGTGGATGCTATGTTGCTATGCTTTTATTACAGAATACATTTTCAATTGTGGGTCCAAGGAAGAGCTGCTAATGGGGATCTAAACAGTAAATATAAGAGAGAAACTGTGCATAAATCTGAATTTGTTTTCCATGGGTGATTTTGTGGATCTTTGAAATCACTACCTGCAGTTCACAGAGTTGTTTTAATGCTGTATGATCTGTATTTATCATATAGTACATATGTTTTTTATCAAGTGCACAAAACGCTCTCTGCCATTCTGTCTTTGCAGTTCATTTCTTCTCTATACAAGATAAAACTAAAAAATAGAAACAAATTGCGAGAGGTTGTAAAACCATCTAACCGTAGAACCGTAGAAGTTCAATGAGGATCCCTGTTCAAGCTGAAGAAGGTTGTGTCTTTAGTTTATTTGGAGTGAAGTCACAATAATGGATAAAACATTATGTAAATGATTTTTTCATGCTGATGCTGTGTGGGTCGGCTGTGCAGGTCCTTTACCAATATTTTTTATTTTTATATGTAAGGAACATTTTAGGCAGCAGTAAGTAGCCCTCAGCCAATACGATACTACTAAGCTACTCTATAAAATGTGGTGACCAGTCCCAGATGCTGTGTTTACCAGCAGTAACCAAAAACGCTAACTGTTCATGCCTTAAATATCATATTCAGTGCAAGAAAACACACTTAAATTTTCTTTAAAAAAATTTTTAAAAAGCTGTCCTCTTAATTACTAATATCATAGTAATATAAATTCAGATAATGGTAAGAACATGATCACATTTGTCATATTGTCCACAACAAAAGGGGAGTGCCTTTTGCACTTTTTCTTGTATCATTCATCATTCCATTGTTGAACTAACTTTACACAGCTACACCCACAGTGACTCTGTCATAAAACAGTAAGGGGGAAAAGGTCAACACATTACTTGTCATCTTCTGATTTGAAAGAGAAAATTAAACACACCAACCACCTTTTTTTCTAAAAACAACATAATATTTCCACCTCTGCAGAAGAACACTCAAAATGACAGAAAAACAAGGGTGTTTGATCAGATATTCTCATTATGCTATCAGACAAACACTGAATTGGCTCAGTTTATTTTCTGGGAGTTGTAAAATCTGTCCTTTGTACAGAACAAGCTGTAGATTAGATAAGACTCAGATCATGTTGCTCCGTCAAAATACTGTTTACTAATAACACTCTAAGATACTCGCACACACTTTTTCCTCTTGGCTTGATTTGAGATATTTTCCACCTTCATCTACTTTAGCTTGGCACATCAGAATCACATGTAGTTCAAAGTACATCTATTTAATGTGACACATAATCCATCTAACAAGCTGCTTCATCAAATCACATAAAGGGTTTGTATTTCATAAGTTTGTGTCACTTCTTATGTTCAAAGCAAGCATCACTTTCTTTTTCAAAATAATGTTGTTCTGATGATATTTAAATAAAAAGTCTAATTAATAAATGCGTCTGAAACTGCATCTGAGGGTTCCTTCATAATAGACTTCATAGAAGAAATTTATAAATGAGAAAAACTTGAATGTTGTGAGCCCACCTCTTTCTTCTTCAGGATTACTTTCTTCTGCAGCACCTTGACGGCGTAGAATTTGTTGTCGGCTTTGAGCTTGGCGAGCAGGACCTGCATGAAGGTTTGTTTGTTAGTGCTTTGTTTGGTAAACAATCTGCGCCACCATCTCAACACAGTGCCGCACAGGACATTACACCAAACCCCTCTGAGAACAGCGCGAACAACACAGATATGTGATCCATGGAAACAGATGATACAGGGACATGAGAAGTGTGTTGATACAAAGAAAAACAGGTCTGTCATCACCCTGCAGCCCATAAAAACTGTTTGTTGAAGGACAAACTTGAAGACAAAGGAAAGTAATCACATCAAGAGTTCACTGTATTCCTTACGTGACACATTCCTCTGCTGCCATTTAACTTTCTAGTATTTCTAGTATATTAAGTAGAATTTGTTCTGGTAGGCTTAAGAGGCCTCAGTGGACTGTAAAGTTAATGATT
Source organism: Amniataba percoides (assembly GCA_037176925.1). NCBI lineage: Eukaryota > Metazoa > Chordata > Actinopteri > Centrarchiformes > Terapontidae > Amniataba > Amniataba percoides. The sequence continues at coordinate 7,043,432 of JBAJHX010000041.1, forward strand.
CATGGGGCAGGCATTTTGATCAGACCGTCAGCTGGTAGACTCTCTCTGACCCGGTGTGCAATGTCAGTAAAGCTCACTGCCTCTCTCTTTCTTATTCTCTCTCCTCTGTCTAACAAGATCACTCCAATAAAACCACTGCTTCTGCCTGGACACACAGAGAGTTAATCTATATGACCCATTATTAATTTAGGGTCTAGTACTCAATGTCCTCAGCGTCACCCCGTATCGCAGAGGCCAAGTCTAGTTTAACTGCTTTCGCTGAGGAGTCCCTGCTGGTGAATATGTGACCTGAATAAGTTACGATAAGGAACCTGAACCTACCTTGAAAAACAAGATACATTCAACAATAAAGAGCTCAATAGATAAATGAGTAATTGTTTCATGTGTTACCTTGCCAAAGGTTCCTTTGCCAATGACAGCCAAGAAGTCAAAGTCAGTGGGTTTGGCACTGAAACGAAGCAGAGAGACTATTAAATGCACTGACCCTTCTGGGCTGTGATACAAAGAATACAGAATACATTATAGAAACCAATGATGATTCTTTTTGTGGGATTTTAACTAAACTGAGTCGCAAGATTTTCGGGAAATTTCTGATCCAGACGCCCTGTAGCTGTATTTCTTCATGAAAAAGTCCCTGTGTAAGACATTAAAGAGATCTACACTCTCTTGGTGGAGTTACTGACTGTGGGTTTGCTGAAGGTCCCAGGTTGACATCATCGTGAGGACAGGAGGTTGGCGACCGCAGCTGGAGGACAAGTAACCACAAATCAAGTCAGCAAAAGAAAGAAAACTACACTTTCTATTCACTTTCTACATAAAGATACAAAAATCACAAATAAGCTTTATGTTTTCATCTTCATATACTTGTGCCTTCACTAAATTGAGTGCATGTTAACTGTAGAGAGAAGTTAAAAATGCTATTTCCAGGTGAACGTATGACAATATGTCCATCCTATGATTTTAAGGTTGTTTGGAAAAGTTTCTCCTAAGCACGGTGAGTATCAGTTTCCTATTTTCTTAAACAGCTCCCATGAGCCAGGTGTTTTCAGATTTTTCATCAAATCAAAATCTATAAAGCCAAAATTTAAGATGAACAGACATGTTTTCACACTTAACTGGCTTTGTCATAGCCAGGACAAAAACAGATAAAAATTGAGAAAATCACCAGTTATTTAATGAGAGCAGACACAAAGGTCTCCATCACACAGGAAGAGTGACAACAAAGAACAAAGAATATTCAGCCTGAAGAAAACAACACGAGGGTTTGAGTCACGCTGCCTCATATTACATGAATTCTGTGTAAACATAGAACTTCTGATGAATACATCTCACTGTTGGAAATAACCTGTTTGATTTATCTGATCCTTTTATTTCATCTATTATTTTCAAAACTAATGTGACATGAAATCATGTTACGTAAACTGTAACACAAACAGAACCTAAAGCCCAGATCTCCTCAGTGTACTGCTAATAATAGTCTGCTCACATAAAATCTGTGAAACAAACAACCGTTTTTTAAACTGGGCTGTAGGCAGACATACTGTCACATGGTTTACCAGGCTCTGGCCTGAAATGAGAAAGTAAAAAACATCAGGCAAACACACAAGAGTGACTCTCTACAAGTACAGAGACTAAAATACACTCACATTAGAGTGTGCCATGACTATTATCCATTCCAGTCCCACTGCAGATCCAGAAGTTTGATGGACCTGTAAGAGGAGAGGAGATACTGAGAGTCATGGTGTGTGTGTGTGGTGTGGCGTGTGTGTGGTTCCTAATCGACTGCTGACCTCAGTGTGACACCTGAAGATCCTGAGGAGCTGGTAGTTCTGGTTTGTAAGGAAAAAGATGCTGGAGTAAACACAACGAAGGACATATTCTGTGTGTGTGTGTGTGTGTGTGTGTGGAGGGGGGCTGTATCAGTAACAATGTTTACATGGTAAATATTGTTGTGTCATTCTCATATCTGTCAAAGCATATGGGATGACCAAGGTCTCGCACACACGCACATGTACATACACACAGAAGTGGACAGTAAATGCCAGTTGAACTAGTTTGTCTTTCTTCTGAACATCCGGCCTGCACACCTATTTATAGGCATTAAGACCACAGAGGTGCCATTTGACCTTTTTTCAGTTTGCATTTACTGTAATTTTATGGTGATACGCAGGTATTTGGAATAAAGAAATTTACATTTAAATAACCCAGTTGCTCTGGCACAAATGAAAGATGAGGAATGAAAGATTTTGTCCCAAACGTAGCTGAAGCTGTCACACTGATAACTTGTCAAAAACACAAAAACAAATTCAAAACACATATAATTTAGTTTTAATTCCTGAGGGAAAAAGCACAATCTAATACTGACAGACTAAACACTTGATCACTTGAGGAAGTGGAGCTGCACTTTCAACACTTTGTTTTTCCTCACTGTACATTCATTGGCATGTAATTGCCAATTTTGCCTTGTCTTAGAAAATGCTCTACAAATTAAAACCAGTCTACTGTGCAAAAAGTGCCATATTTGAAATAATCAATCATCAATAATCAATTTCCAAACTGTGTTTATGTCGGTATTGACCCAACATATGGATATCAACATGAAATAAACTTGTGACTGATCTGTCCAGTAGGAAACGGGGCCATGGTCGACATCTGCAAATTATTCATGTTTTTCTTTTGCTGTTTGAATAAGTGACTTAGTGAGAATGAGAATAAATCTGCCTCTTGAAAAGACTGAAGTCAAGGTGAATTCACATCAGACTTCACAGCAAAGAATCATTAAAATATGGTCACACAGAGAAACCAAGAGAGCATGTCTGCATTTGAAATGACAATTATATATTCTGATAAGTTCTTGTAGTAATACTGATCTTCACCAATAAAGCGACCCGTTCAACAAACAACACTGAGGGAAAGTTTCCAGAAGAAAACAGCTGCTCTCTGTCCAAAGGTTTTTTCTTCTAAAGGTTTAGGAGACTCTGAATCACCAACAAACTGAAGAATAAACTAAAAACTAAAAATCTACCATCAGACATGAAACATTTTCTTTCACACACACGGACAGAAAAGAAGCACAACCAATCAGACCTCCTCTAGAAAACTCTACAGGTCTCATACAGTGAGACTGTGGGACATAGATACCACTAATCAAATGTAAAGTCACTATTTAGTAACTACACTGCCTTCGTGGAAATATTAAAACTTTTCACCAAAGCTGCAAGAAATGTTTAATTACAAATTTATGATGTGAATAAAAATGAAAATAATTTCTCACACAGATTCAGATCAACACAATGTGAGTAGAGACTTGTATAAATCTCTTAGACAGCCTGAGGATCAATAACATGAGGTCAATAAAAACTCAGCAAATACCTCAATAAGCTTACAAGCAAGTTGCCTGGCACATTTGTATACCTGAAAGAAAATAATCTCTCTGGTTCAGGACTAAATAAGCAGCACAGATTCATGAGAGTTGATCAGAGTGAAATCAGCAGTGTGCTCACCTGTGTGCAGGCTGTGAGCTCTGTCCAGGACACAGAGGAGTCTCCAGACACAGACCTGAGAGCTGCAGCAGGATCAGGCTCATCTGACGTCACCTGTTTTTATTTTAGACAACAAGTCAAGAAGGAAGGTCGACTTCAGGAGAGTGAATCATTGATGAAAAGTTACAGAGCCAAAAAAATTAGGCGGAGCAAATTTGTGTGTGTGTGTGTGTGTGTGTGTTTGTGTTTGTGTGTGTGTTTGTGTGTGCCTGTATGTGTGTATGTGTGTGTGCGCCCCTCGGGACTCTGAACTTCGCTTTCAAAATAAAACTGTTGCCTATATTGTTTTTAGTTCCAGTAAAAAGCTCTTATTTTTAAAATGTGTATATTCTACTACTATAATGTTGGACACTGCCTTAGTCTTTCTTCACAACAACATTCATTGCACAGTAACTTTACTACATTAAAGAAAGATCTAATAATAGCTTTCTTACTGAGGGTTAGATGAGAAGATCACATCTGTGCCTGCTGTGTTGTTGTATGAAGCTGGAGCCAGGAAGCAGTTAGCCTAGCTTAGCATAAAGACTGAAACCAGCTAGCTATAAGGACAGACACCTGTTGTTAAATTAAACACGTAAATAGATGACTCATACGTTCATGTTTTTTACATTTTGTGTCTGCACACATGAATAAACAAGACATGTGCTAAGGAGTTAACTTTAGAGGGGTTTTATGGAGTGTTTTTTTTTGTTTGTTTACATCAGAAATAAACAAGCTAGCTGTTTCCACTTAGCTAGGCTAATTGCTTATTTCTACCAGTAAGATGATGGTTGATATTTACATATAGAAGTCAATACAATGCCATAAAGACAAAAACAGATTCAACTTTCTCAAAAGCACAAGCCAACCAGAACAACATGCACATTTACGGAGCAGCAACAAGAAACCAGACATACGAAAAACACTGGAGTCATAAAGTTGTGTTTTGTAAAATGAGGAATTTGAAGTGAGTTAATTGGATACTTTCATTTTGCTGTGTGGCTGCAGCAGCAGGTTACCGGCAGTGTTTTTTTAAGGTCTCTGTGGTGGAGCGAGATAAGCAGTGAGAGCAGAAAGGGCATGAAAGGAGTTTTCACCACCACAGCCAACTGTTGACGACAATATGGCCGATAGGGGGATGTAATATAAGCAAACTAAGTTTATAGTCAATAGTGCAACACACACAACACACCTGCACAGGAAATGACTGTGTGTGATCCCTCAAATAAGACAAGAAGCAGTGACTTTATTCTGACAAGACAGCTTTAGACGTTTATTAATTCATATGGATTGAATGACATTTGTAACCCAAGATTTTCTTGACACGCGCACACACACGCATACACACGCGCACACACACACACATACAAATCCCACCAGAGAGACACAATGAAGTAAGATTCCAAGAGCCCTTATCTCACAATATTTTGAACCAATCCTTACATAAAATGTAAACATTTTAAAGTCGCTCTCTGGAGTTTCCATCACATGTAAAGTGCAGAGAGCTCCACTGACTAGATTACCAAGTCCATGATTTATAGTGCTATAATGTGGATTTTTGCACTCTCTAGTGACCAAGTGTGGGAACATCGTTGTCTACAATGTATTTGAGTTTCACAGTTGTGCTAAGACGCCAATGCAAATTGTCCTTTTCATCTAGTAAGAATTGCAAAAATAATAATTTAAGATCTTCTGCATATAGAAATAAAAATTCTAAACACTGTGTTGTTTTTGTTTTTGAATCAAATTCTATATAAGAAGGTAACGTTTCATATTACAGCTCCTCTAACACTTTACACAGAGAAGTGAGAAAGAAGTGTAGACAATTTCCAGGTGGTAAACACAAATGACTAATACTTCTGAATAACTTGGAAACTGAGGAGATGCTTTTTTTTCAATTTAGTTTCATTTGATTGTTACAGTGTAAGATTTAGTCTGATAATTAAAAGGAGCTGTAATACCAAGTGTTACCAAATACAGTACTTCTGTCTCAACTTTTTTTATTGCACAAAGCGTGAAGCCTGTAGGAGCTTCACTGACCAGCCTCGTCTACTGCATTTAATTCTTACTACTTACTTTTTGGCTGCATTTCCTCACATCTCTTTGCCTTCAGTTAGCCTTCATATTTTCTCATTTTCTATTTATACATCCAGTATTTCAATATTTTCAACATGTTAATTTCACCTTCAGTATAAGGGGCTTTTCAGATGATGGTTTAGTTCAAATCTGGGTATGGCACTCATGAAAATTTGGTCATGTGTAAAGCTTTTTTGCAAAACATATTGT
>JBAJHX010000041.1:7054635-7080787 GCA_037176925.1 Amniataba percoides
CTGCATAAAAAACTGGCACACAGCTGGAAAGACATAATGATTATATATTTTTCCAGAAGGATTATTCTCATTTCCTATTTATGGTGTTTATTTTCATTGCACACTACACACATGATTTTTTTCAAGAAAATCTATGACACTGAATGACCCATCATTAAACATCAGCATGCAGTAGAAAGTCAACCTTTATCCAAAGAGCATAAAGCTTTATGATGTCCTTTCATTGAATCCAAACATTATCAGACGGGATATCAGGCCTGAGTTCAGTAAAGCAATGTAGGCAGCAGCCATAAATATTTAAATATCATCACAATATATATCTTTGAACTTTGGACCTTCAACTATCTTTATCTACTTAAAGCTAAGTCAGTGTTTTCTAAGAGAGATAAAAAGTGCACAATGTTTAAAAGAAACATTTCTATACAAACTGCTTTTTGTCAGAGCTGGAGTTTTCCCAACCCTAAATCATACACCTCAGCCATTCATGCTTGTAGATAATACAACTACCGTATATTATATAGTGGCAGTTACCCTCCCAGGACTGGCAAAGAGCTCTTTAGAAGCCACTTGTGCTTTAGTCATTCTCAGGTAGTTGGTCCAGGTAAACTCCTCCTCTTTACAGCCTACAGAAAGAAATACAGAGAGTAAAATATTTGGAGGAACAGTTTGGTCCTACTCTCATATTGCATAAAAACTAGAAACAGGGAAGACCAGACTCTGAAAGACAAAAACATCCCCCTAGGACCACAACTAAAACTCACCAATTAACACTTAATATCTTTGTTTAGTTCTTACTTTCTGTATTATTCTATTTAGATTTTATTTGCTCTTTGGTCTTTCATGGCGTCACCTCTGACCTTTGGGAGTGTGCAGTTTGTGTCCTGTGCTCTCACACCAGCCTGTGGGGTGGATGTCGGCGGAGTTGGCGTTCACCCAGAAGTCGTGGCAGTCAGAGTAGCCGTCAAAATGGAGCCGCAGCCGGTAACCGCAGACCTGGATGACGACATGATACATAAGAGTAGCAAACGTACGCCGGAGAAGACAACGCCAGGCTGAACTCTTCTTACACTCCAAGGAGTCGGTGAGTAAACGGCAGTTCTTAATCCTAAATCATCAGCCTGGCCGTTAAGATCCATCGAGCATGTTAATGGATGTCTGGCTCACCTCGGCCACAGTGAGGACGAAGTACATGGAGGGATGCTGCGGGTCGATGCCTTCTAGCTTCATCCCCTGTTTAAAGCCGTTCTTCACTGTCGGCACTCTCTGGGACTGGACACATGGGATAAAAGAGCAAATATCTCAGTACAGACGGCAGAGATTAAAATTAAATGAAGTTAAAATGAATGATCCTTGTGGGGAAATTGGATCAGGACAAAGAATAAAGAAAAGATAAGAAGGCTGTAAAAGGTCTTGGAGAGATTGTTCTCTTACTACCTGCCGAGGATACTGTTCATCACTCTATTTCTCCTCGAGACAAAGCTTGTATTGCGAAAATGTTTAAATTGTTAGAGAAATAATAACAAAACAACTCTACACTACTTTTTCGCTCAACACCGCAGATTTGTCCCTGTAGGAAAAACAGCAGTACATAATCAGGAGTGTAATGGAGGACCCTGTGTGTAGATTATAGAAACTGCAGTCTGAGTATTAAAGTCAAACATACCTCCTGGAAAAGCTTGTTGGGTGCGGCAACAGCTTTGCTCTCCTCCAGATACTGAGCCCACGTCCACTGCTCTGTCTTACTGTCTCCAGCTTCACCAAGCACACAGATTACGCAGTTACTTGGTTAGTCTATGCCATGTGTGTCACAGAAACATATATTTAGAATACAAGGTCAAAATGAAGAAGAGAGAGGATGGGACTTTAATCAACAGAAGACAGAAAAAAAGTCTTAATATTTTGTAATTGTGTAATTGTACACACAGGTTCTGGGTTGGGAAAAATGTTGAATTAAAGTGAACTGTGTGTGTGTGTGTGTGTGTGTGTGTGTGTGTGTGTGTGTGTGTGTGTGTGTGTGTGTGTGTGTGTGTGTGTATACCACTGCAACATTAGCACTTCTATTGCTCTACCTGTCCTGTCCACATAGAAAAGACTTGCAGAAAAGAAAGAAGCAGGGAGGGAAGGATGAGATAAAAGGTGTTTACAGGGGCTGAATGAAATAACAATATCACTTGCACATTTCAATGCAGCAAGCAAGCAAGAAATACAACCCATCATTTTTTACTATGTCAGAGAGACGTTGATTTGATTTGAGGATAATTTTGAAGTAATCATTTGTCGTGTTGCTGCATGAAATGTCATTATATCGTCTGGGATGTGTTATTATGTATTGACTTGACATTTTAAGGTGCACCTCTTTGGATATCAGGTGAAAAGGGAAGAAAAACTGATGCATTTAAAGCAAACAAATGAGCAAAGAAGCACAAAATAGGATGGAAGATGTTATAAGAGACCAATAAAAAGACAAAGATAAAAAGTTATTGTCCAACCTCCTCTGATGTGTCTTCCGTCTGTTTTTGAATCATCCATCTTCTCATCCTAAAAAAAAACAAATAAAAACATGAAATAGAAATCACACAAGAGTAAAATAGAGATGACACACACACACACACAACTCAACAGAATCACTTCATTAGATTTGTAGTAAACAAACAAGCAGTTTATATTTGAAAGAAGTGTTTGATCTTCGTCAGCTTTATAAGCTTTTCATGATCTGTTTTTCTCAGGATGCTACATGGAAATATTAATATGCTCTCACCGTGCCTTCGATGTCAGAGTCTTCCTCAGATGGACTCAAGTATTCCTTCCTCTTCCTCTTCCTCATCGGTTTCAGGTGATCGGGGTTAAGGGAGGAGACCCTCCCTCCTGCTGGCACCTTCTCTACCCCGACACTCCTCCTGAGGTGCAGAGAGGACACACACAGCGCTCCTCAGGTCTCAACGAATCCCAAGACTGTAGTCCGTCTCCTTATTCTCTATTTTCATATTTTATTGTATTTTACCATTTCAGGGTTTCCTATTCCTATTGTTAACTTTTGTGTTTGACTTAGTGATTTCTTGGTTTTCCTTAAATGTCCTCAGAGTGGGCTTGTTACTCAAAAAGTCATACGTGCTTGTAGTTGACTTGCCAGTTATTTTGTGCAAATAGGGTGCATATCTGCAGCATGACTGAGCCTAAAACATTCATTTGAGTTCATTCAATGTAAAAGAAACAGCACTGTTTCACTGGAAATATCAGTGAGTGATCGATTCATTTGCGATTTACAAAAAGAAGAAAAGACTGTGTGAATGATCGTGCTCATGTAGACATTCGTATGTAGAGATACATGTGTGAGCGTAAAGGAGATGCAGCTGTTACCAACATACTTGTCGGTTATGGGCTCTCTGCGCAGCTCCTCTGTGTAGGTCCGCTGGGCTCTGGGGTCGTGGTTCTGTTGTCCTTGTCCAGCCTGGACCTCCGGTTTGACTGGCACCAACCTCTCTGGCTCCACGGCTGCACCTCTCACGGAGCCGATGGGAGGCGACACGTCTGACATACCAACGTATAAAAAGCTGTTTCAAATTGAAATTTGACCCTGTTCCCTTCCTTTTTTTCATTTCCTTTATCAAATTCATGTGGATGTTCTTAATGCACTAATACTGTATTTCTGCTCTATTATCATTTATTTTTATAATATTTCAACAAAATATGAATGATTTTTATCAGTTTTTTAGCTGGATTTAGACTTTCGCGATGCCTGCTCGATGTTCTAAACATAAACCTTCAGCTGCACACTCTTCACTTGTCGGGAAGCGCTCTGCAGCAGCCGATGTAATTATTCCTCATTTCTGCTCAAAACACACTCAAGTGGTCATTGAAAAGGGCATGCTGCAAAATGATTCAGTGCAGCCATGTACAGACAGATTAACAAGCATGACACCTGCAACACCAGCTAATACACCCCGATTCTATTTTCACACATACAAAAACTCTTTTGCACAAATATGTGCTATAATAAGATGATTATGTTGCTGAGTAGTATTTCAAAGTATTTCATTTTGTGTCAAGTATTAAAACTGGCAGCAAATAAGTGTTTTCAGTGTTGTGTGCAGTCATTTGTGCAGGGTCCCTGACGTTACTACAGTCTTATGTAAGCATGACTCTACCTGGCTTGTCTGCTGGAGCACTGTCTGCGTCAGTGAATCTCCCAGAAGTCCCGGCTGCTGGTTCTGTGGTGCTGCTGGTGGTCCCTGGGGTGATCAGTGTGCTCAGCGTTCCTACGTCACTCACACAGAACTACAGCACACACACATGCATCAGTGGATCCACCCGTCAAAATGCGTTCTGATCTTTTTCTGTTTCGATTCAACCTTTTTTTATTTATCAGGCACTTACAAAACACACAGTGTTGCCTGTTGTTTCCACGTGCCTAGTCTGTTCCTATTCAGATATTAAGAGCAATGGATTGTTTTTATGTGCAAGTTGGCACATTATTATGCTCAAAAAGAGCAGGTTCAGTTGTTGCAGGCCTAGAGACGGACAACCAGTGGGATTAGACGGGCCTCTTCTTCCAGTGTGGTTTCTTGTGAGCATGATGTACCAACTAAGTTATGGAGATTTATAAATGAGAACATTAAATCACAGCCACATGGGGCCTGGTACTTGGTGTTTTCCACAGTCTCTATTTCAAATTCACATCACAGTCCAGGTGAAAAATTCTGCCCTGAGGCAATGACAAACAACATAACAAAAACATCTGCAATGACACTTATTATTTAATGTAGCTGTTAGCTCTGAGGCTGAGTTCTTGTAGAGAGCTAAACGTACCGATCACCCAATGAAATAATATGACTAATTGAATATATCTCTCTTATCGTCTTAACATCAATTTGATGCCTCCAACTCATCATAATTTTTCATTAGACTTTATCTCTACATTATTGTTCAATAAGTCAATTCATTGTTTGTCATATAAAATTTCGTGAAGTAATAAATAAATGGATATTTTATATTTTTCAATGTGGAACCTGTGAAATCGGGACTGTTTACTGTTTCCTGACATTTGCCCCATGTGTACCTTGCATAGTTATCTTGCTGCATTTTGTCTTGTGAATAGAGGTTTTGTAATTGTTGTAATTGCAGACCAGTGAGCCTGAGGTAAGCCACAAGGATGATCTATAACATTTTTAAGGGCAAAACAATTGACAGTTAGCATGAAATCCTCTCTAAAGAGCGTGCAGAGAACTTTAGCTCGTTCTGAAGCATCACTGTACCTTGAGGTTGCTGCTGGGCAGGATGGCCATCCCCTCCTTCCACTCCAGGACATGAACGATGCTACAAGCCCCGCCCACCTGTGCAGTCAGGGTGGGTGTGACCGTCTCATTGGCCCGCCCTCCTTTACCTGGATCTCCCATGGCAACAGCTGGAGTCACCTCTATCTTCTGATGGCCTGAAGCGGGAGCTGGGGAGAGAGATGCACCCAAAAATGTACAATTTGTTTACCAGATCCTCCTTGTCTTCCTTGCCACTGCCTAAAATTCCCATGATGCACCTCAATTTATGACGACTTGGTCAGAGGTTCAGGTGTGTTACACTAGTAGCAGCTAATTAAGCCATGGGCTCCTGGCCTCAAGCAAAAATTTGTGAATGTGCTACTCCTTTCTACTGCCACAACCCAAGACTTTTTAAAATTTATTTTCAGACTTGTAGTCTTCAGCCCAAACCGATGCTGACTCAAATGACATCACTTGAGGCAATTTAAAAGACCTCAGATAGGTTCTTCCAAAGCCTCAAAAGAGTTTCTACGGCATTTTTCACATATGTAGAACTTCCCAAGAGACATTAATGTGTAAAATGAGCGGACCTCCCCTTTAGGTTCAGTTTACCACTTTAATGCCACATTTTAAAAGTCGTACCATAAACTGTTTGTAAAGATGGACGACATGACAGGTCCAAAAAGTGAAACCAAAACACCTTGATCATCCCCTGGTGGCTGACTGCAGTACATGTCTTAAAATGCATCCCCTCCATGTTAACAGATGAGTCACAAATAATAGATGATAATAGATGAGCCAAACAAAAAAAATCAAAGAACACCTCAAATGATTTTTTTTTCCCAAAGATAATTTCTGTCAATTTATCAGTCATGCTGATATCGATCATAACTATCATGCTTATGTTTGTTAAGTGTTAGTTTTTTCAGGTGAGTTTGGCAATAATTATTTGATGCTATAAAAGGGGGTTAAATATCAGTCTGTGGGTACGTACATCAATAAATAATTACTATGTAAATATTGAAAAAAAAATTGTAAACACTAAGATCCTCTACATTGAATTTTACACACACAGTGTGCCGTGTCAGCAGGACTAATTGTTGATAATATTAAAGGATATCACCTGGCTGCTCTGATTATTGCTTCACAAATAGATTATTTTGGACCAGAGGTGTGTGATTTCCATATTTTTTTTACATGTCATAGACCAAATTATTACATGATTGATGATACAACTGAAATGATGATCATTTGTCATAGCTTGATATGAAACCAAAGAAAAAAGCTCTTTTTTCCTCTAAAATCATAGAAATGCTTAATATAAACAAAATATTTAGTAAACATTTTTCTCTGGTTGGGTGAGATTGTTATTTCAAAGAAAATATACTTGATCCTGACAAACTTTTTTCATCACATGGTGTTTCATACCTGTGTTTCTAAATTTACTAATGTAGATTCTACAGTAAGTAATGACTTTATAAGCACCCCTGGTGAATGTATATATTTCTACTGACATGAGACGTTGGAAAAGGAAAACTGTTTTTGTGAGCTGTGAAAAATTTACTCCAATTTGTTATTAGTCTTTGTAAATATGTCTTCTGCTACCAAGATGCTGATGCTCCCCTTTTCCTTCATCCTCAGTCAAAGCAGGTCAGAGGTCAGTAGTCTTTGAGGCATGTATTTGTTCAGACAGGCGGAGATTGTCTCTCTAAATGCATGTGGACACACCCTCAGACCTGTGTTCACCTGGGAGGAGGAAAGCTGTGGTGGTGTGAGGCGGGGGCCGGGCCTTCTTGGCCACACCATCACTCCCGCAGATGAGGACAGCCTCGCTGGGCGATGAGGGGGACGGGTCCAAAGGGGTGCGATCAGGTTCTTTGGGTGGCGCCTCCATGTTCACTTTGGCACTCATAATAGTTTCACTGTCACTTACTCCGGAGCGCTGGAAAGCAAAGAGCATGAGAAGTAGTTCTCTTCTGTGAAACAAAGGGTCTGCAGATGGAGGTATTTTACAGCGTTTACAGTTGTACAGTTGTACAGTTTGATTCTGGTATTAAAACAATGCACAAGAGGGTGTCCATAAGAAGATAAGAAGAAGATAAATATAACATAGACTTGAGCCAACTCTGGTGCCACATCACTTCAAGACCTCCATATTTACTCTGTCATTTAGATTTTCTGCACTCAGTTTTTCCTAAAACGGCTCTGAGACATATGGATCAAATGTCAAATAAGAAATGTAAAATTACAAAAGAAAGTGTTTTAAATGGAGGTACCCTACAACCTAAAAAAATCTAAACTAAGTAACTTTTATAATGGCATTTGACAGAATAATAGAGGAGCAGGGATGACTTCCTCCATCAACAGCCATGACCCCGCGTGACTTTTAACAGCCGTCCATTACCTCAATAAGAAAAGGCGATAATGGAGACACACTCATATTTACGCACAAGCGTCCAAATCCGCACACACACATACACACAAATACAACATTTCAGTTAAAATGGCGGAGGATCAGAAATCCTTGAGGCAAAAAAAATGTGTAAAAGCAGTGTCTCAAATGCTGTGAAAATCCCATTTAGTGAAAAATGAACCTTATCATCCATTCCGGCAGCACCTCAAATGAATGAGCAACATTTTCACCTCACAGCAGCGGTAATCAGGAGATATTTTAGTAACCCCGGCGCGACCGCTTCTATTTTTAAGTATTTGCCTCGATTAGGTTGATTAAACGCGTGTCATTATGAAATGTCTACATTTTAAGGCGAAAAGCTTTGTGTTTGATACTGTCCACTATGTCAAACGCTCTACAGCAAGAAACACACACACACACACACACCTGCTCCTTTAAAACGAATGTGGTTAAGAGACGCTTGTGTGTACTATTGTTAGAAGGATAATTATAAATGTAAAATTTATCTCTAATGCAGATCAATGCCGAACTGAAATTTGTCTTACCAGCTCTGATCTCCTGCGGCTCCGGGGCTCCGACAGCGCATGCGCGGGAGCCCGGTACAGTCACTGCTCGTTGGTTAAAATGTAACACCGACAGACGAACACTTGGAAACGCTCCACTTTCAGTAATGGTCGATATGTGAAAATAATGTAATGACGATCACTTAGTCTGGAAAACGCTCAACCACAGCTGCTCGGTGCCTTTTCAATTCACATTTAAAAGAAACCGCCTCTGTTTACATCTGCAAATCATCGATTCAGTTAATTTTTCCCAGAAAGGGTTAGCCGTCTCTAAATGAAAGAGCATTTATTATATAATTAGCAAGATATAGGTCATGTCGATACTGCAGTCATGTTTTTTTGTAATCCTGACACAGTGCAACATCACACAGATGGTTTTTCATTAAGATCTTTAATTGAACATACAATAAAAAGGACATTTTCTGTTAGATCTCAATTGCATGAAGAAAAAATATGAATATTCCAAAAGATATTTTTTTGGGAAGGGGGGTTCAGCAAGTCCTTTGTCAGCAACTAAACCATCAACTGATTAAATGTGATACCCTTCGAGCCCAAAAACTGCAGTACTTGCTGGACACTTCAAATAAGCAGATGCCAGACAAAGCCCACATCCCCCAGATTTAACTCGCAGGAGCATCTGACATACAAAGTGAAAATGTCTTCATCAGGGCTGCAATCAAAACAAAGCAGGAAATGCAACAATAATCAGACACTGTTTGAGGCCTTGAAACTCTGGCCAAACTGAAATCAATAAAGTAAAAAGGGCCTTCTGCAAATTACCTGCTCAAGGTTACAAAACAAAAACAAAAAATCAAAAAACACTAACATTGGTGGTAACCAAAAGGAAGAAAGCAGTCAGTGATCACCATCTATGTAAAGGGGGTTGAAAAGGGATCCTAATAGCCCATCTGTAAAGTTAGTTGTTCGAACATGAACCCCCGTCATTCTCGTGTAAATTATGCAGTTCTGCAGTACAAGTTCTTGCATCCAAATTGTGCATTTTGAGCACCGCAAAACACCAAGATCAACAGATTCCTTGAAAAAGCAATTATCGAGACTGCAGCTCAAAAGGGGAAACTGTTCCAGCGCTGTAGCCAAATGCTACTTTTCTCCTGCAATCATACAGTTTGATGAGAGAAAAACAATGTCTGATGGATGCTCTATTAGACAGTAGTGAACTAAGGACATTCACAGTTCTAGTCAATTTGATTTTATCAATAGATATGTTGCATGATTTAAGTAAAATAAAGACTTAATTTTTGCTATGGTAGTAACAGCTTTTTACTTAAAGAGACTAGTGTGACAAACCTACAGTTTAACTATTAAGATGATTTTTGAGGGACAGAACATCTTAAACACTGTCAGGTTCTGAGGGTTTAAAGAATAGTATCTTAGTATTTTAGTTTTTGAAAATAACGAGGGGAGAAAGATTTTTTGGGTGACAGACAATTCAGAAACTGAAATGGTTCCAAAAAGTATCTCCGTCACTGTCGTGCTTGGAAAAAAAATTCATTTAAATCAAATGCACACCTGAAGGAGAAAAGCAGACATGGAAGCATAAGACAGTATGACGACACTGCTCATTATGTACAGCACAAGGATCAAGCTCGTTAATGAGAGAAAACGCCTCTTTACAATTCCACTAATCCTGAGATGCTGATCTAGACCGTGAACGAGACCTTGAGCGAGACTTTGAGCGTGAGGCTGAACGTTTCTCCCTCGACTTGGATCGACGGTCATCCTCCTGTGGGGATGGGGAACGGGAGGCAGATTTGGCGGCACGCTCCTCCTTCCCATTCTCCACTGGGGATGCTGAACGACTGCGGGACTTCTTGTCACCAGACATCTCCTTGGATCGACTGCGAGAATCCCGCTCTGACTTTACTTTTGAACGACTCTTTGAACGGGACTTGGATTTCCGGTCAGCTGAACGAGACCGTGATTTGCGGGAGCGGGAGCGAGATTTGGATTTACGTGAACGAGAGCGAGACCTGCGGTTGCGAGAGCGTGATTTGCTATCTCCTGACTTGGAGCGAGACTTCCTTCCAGACCTGGAACGGGAATGACGTCTCTTGTTGCTACGGGAACGGGACCTGTAAGGAATGAGTGAGTGAATAAATAAACAACTCATGCTTTATCTAACTTTTTCATGACTGCTAATTTACAACACAGGACCCAATACAGCCTTACTTATCTAGATCATTGCTGAGCATGTACAGCTTCATTTTTTTTGTTTTTATTCAGGCTCATTCTCACCTAGAGCGCGACCTGGAGCGACTCCTGGAGCTCCTGCTTCTGTGGCTTCTACGACTCCTGCTGCGGGAGCGGCGGCGACTGCGGGATCTAAGGAAAAAGCATTAAGAAGTCATAAACAACTACAGCCAATCCTGCATTAGATGTTATGTGTGTCAAACTTTGTTGTCAACACTGAGTTGAAAGAGGAGCTCAGCCTGTATTTTTTACAATACAGCAAGCCCGAATTAGTTGACAACTTTGTGAATGTTCCTACCTTGAGCGGCTGCCAGAGTAAGACCTTCGTCTGCGAGGTCGGTCTTCCACCAGACGAATCTTCCGTCCATTGATGTCTGTGCCATCCAGCTTGTCCATAGCTCTCTTCATGTCCGAGTGGCTCCTGAACTCGATCACTCCCTCGTTTGTGCGTTCCTTGTGGGCATCTGCATAAGTCACCTCTCCTGCCTGGCGCATGAAGTCCTGGGGAAACAGAAAATGTGGAGAGATTAAGGTACAATATAATGTTTAACAGATAAATTGTGCAATTAAAATACTGATGAAGTAATAGTTTGAATGAAAGCTTAACAAACATGAGAAAAACACTTGTTTATGCTTCAACGTATACCTTGAGGTCCTGCCAGCTGCAGCGGCTAGACAAGTTTTCAACGATGAGACGATACTCAGTACGGACTGGAGGTCCATATTTATCCCTGCCAGAGCGGCTCCGGCTGCTGTAACCGCTACCTTTAAAAACAACAGCACAAGAAAATAGTTAGGAACGACTAAAATGGCCAAGACACAAAAATTACTGAGCTGGGTTATGAAATGAACACAAGGCAGTGACTTGCCAAATAAAAGTCCAAGGGGGTATAAATTTGAACTTAATAATGAAAGGAGTCCCTCTGAATCCATTTTCAAACACAAAGCTTCAGATAAGTGATCTACAAGCCACTGCATGGGCTCTATGTATTGTTTGTATTGTTCAGCATTCTGAAGTTGTTCTCTGCTGCAAAGAACACCACTGCATCTGTTTCCGGCAATACAAAGCCTGTCTTACTCCAGTACATCACACTGTGATGCTTTAGCTGCATAAACAAATGGACAGTGATGTTCTTTCAAGACCTCTGAACCCTGTAACACAAACAGAAAGGAGGTGTCCATATAGGTTGCGGTCAAAGACACTGTTCGATCAAATTAAGTAAGAACAGTGTAAAGAAACACTTACACCAATCTTTTGTTATTTGACCGATTTGACCAGTCAATAATTTTGTTTTCCAGTTTTCTCACTTACAACATTTCTTTTGATTGCAAGTTCTTTACTAGAGCCGCTCCACTTATGTTTTCTGTCAACATAAAAACCAATGGCAATCCTCACCATCGCCCCTGGTCTATTGGCAAAAGGCTGCTGTCATCATGGCTTCCGGTTAGGTCAGCCAAGGATCAAGGGGGCAAAGGTCACACACACATTGTAAGGTGAAAGCCAAGGCCAAACGGGACAGGCAGTCATCTTAGCCAGTCATCTTTAGCCTCAATGGACTCTCAGCCTCAGCCCGCAACTGGACTCTTTCAAATTGAAACATCAAGGACTTTTGTTAATGTTGAATATAAAAATATATACCAACGTTATAAATATACACATTAGACATGAAAATGTTAGTCTGGTCCTAATGATTAAGCTAAAACTACGATGAGTTTGTGCTGATAATTAGCTTTCCTCTGTGGTGCAAACAACAAATTTGAAAACTCACACCTCAACACATGGCTCACCACAATAATTATGATCCAGCGAACTTCGGACCATGATAAGAAAGCTCTGCTTTCAGACTACTTTAGCTAATGCCCACATTACAGTCTAGACTGAGTCCTGCTATTTGAGGGCCCTGACTTTGCAGTTTGTTGTTTCTTCCCACTAATGAACCACAGACCAATAAAGGGTGACCTGTGATCACCAGGGAGGAGCGACAATCTGCATGTCACAAACCCTTGATGGTCAAAATTGAGGAGGGGATCGGACACACACAAGAACAAATATTAAACTGGATTCCCTGACCAAGAAGACTGAGATCAGTCCTGATTTCATAGGAACTTCTCTATGTGGCTATGATTATCTTTAAGTATGGTTAATATGACTACACTGAGAGTATAATCTCACTACTTATTGTTACAAATAATATTGCTTATAGCTTATATTTCAGTTTACATGCACTGCATGGCATGGTAAAGAGTAGCCACGTAACTTAAAAACACGGGCCTCATTACCTCTGGTTATAAACCGTGACAATGTACCTGAAAACGAACTTATATAAAAGTCTGCTAATTAACGCCAGTATGAAGCAACAAACAGCTCTCTGTGCAGTCCACATCGACACCTCACCCCAAGGGGAAGGGGAAGAGAGGGTATCTTGTAATAGACTGCACTTACTGCGCCCACCACCCCAGTAACCCCCACCGTAGCCGTCTCGGTCTCGCCGTGGTCCCCGGGCATGCTCGACGATCACCCGCTCCCCGCACAGCTCCTTCCCGTTCAGCTCGTACACGGCATCGTCGGCATCCCGGTTATCCTCAAACTCCACGAAGCCATATCTGAATGGAGGAGAAAGGACAGTGTTTACATACAGATGAATACAAAAACCACAGCAGCGCAGACCGAGTCACATGCAATAGAAATCGGCATGGTGTGTTCATTCACGCGTAACAGGCTAGTTGTCGTTAGCTCGGCCTGCTAACTCAGCGCTGTAGCAAACACAAAGACGCCATGTTGGCCATGCGACATTCACCGAACGAGCAAGCAAAAAAGTTGAAGAAGCAAACAAAACACACACATAAATGCAATATTCGAAATAATAATCTCGTTTGGTTGATTTTACAAGCTGAGTTGAGTGCAAAGGTAAAACATATAAACTTAAAGGCGTGAAATTTCCCTGTTGCAGCGCTGACGTCGTTAACACGAATGGCTGACGCTTAGTGCTTGCTGGGAAATGAGCAAACCCGCGCTCACATGTCTTGCAAAATAACTCACCCATTTTTCAAATCGACTTCCATGAGCTTTCCATATCCGCTGAAAAACCGCTGGATGTCTTTTTCGCGGACATGGTAGCTAAGTCGGCCGATGTAGACACGAGGCATGTTTCTACCACCAAGCTACCGTTGTTCTCGACGGTTCGTCTCCACGGCTCGTTACCAAGGCGCCCTCTCACGAGCCAACAGCGCGAGCTTCTCCCACAAGGAAGGAGCCGTGTGGCGCTCAACCAGCCAATCAGCGCGAAGAGAGCGGAGGAGCTCTTCCGGTACAGTTCTTCAAATTAAATGAACCCGGTTATCAGTGTCATCACACGCTGGGAGGAAAACGCATGTCTTCAAAAGCTCATCTGTCCTCAAATGCTGCTGTTTATATTTATATACGGTTAATAAAATGTAGGGTGCTAATCAACGAGACTGAGTCTGAGACGAGACTCGCCCCAAAACAAGTACTTTAACTAGACCCGACAATCTAGTCTTACTACTCAAGTTTGAGGTGGATTATATATCAGATACACGATTTTCCCATAAAAAATACCAGTCAAATGCGAGTCTCTTAAACTGTTAAATCAGTTCAGTACAGTAAAAATATTTCCAATCAGCTTTGACATAAAACTACATATTGTATTTAGGACTGAATAAAAAATACAGGGATTCATCAGTTGTTTGTGTGTACACAGCAACGTGGATGTAAGCACGAAGAGCAGTAATGGAGAGAGAGAGTAGAGTATTTTATTTTTGTAAAAACCAGGTTTTAAAATAATTCCAACCAGACCTTCTTATTCCCATTCAAACAAGAACAGAACCAATGTCACACAGCCAGTATCGTTGGATTGAAATTCACATCCTGGCTAGCTTGTGGTGGAAATTTCTTGAATCAAACTTAAAAAATAACGACCTGTTAAGGTGAGACTGATCTGAGGTGACTGCTCAAAAGTTTTTTTTTTTTTTTTTTTTAAAGGAGAATGCGTTTAGGTGTTTGTGTTAGGGGACTGGCATAGGCTCAAGAAACCTGCTCATACTGACAAAACGAATTTTTATTAAATTTCACCTCCTTGTAATTAAATCTCCTATGTTCAGAGAAAAAAACTTGATCTTAACTTCAGAAGTCAAAAGAAAAAATAATTAATCGCTCATCTATGCCACAGAAAAATAATTCACAAACACACTGTATAATTTCTGTTTTACACTCCACTGAGGCGCTCTCCCCTTTATTAGCCCATCATCATTGTCCTAATATAAAATGATCAAAAGGGAGGTCTGTGGTGGGAGCCTGCCACAAACTGGTTGCAACAAATTGTCCTGTTTGCACTCCTAACTGATCTTTATCTCGGATAAGCTAGAGCAAGAAATTCTGGACTGACAATTTTGTGATTTATTGTCAGATCAGAAACAGGCACAGCTTTTAGTTTAAGCAATGTGAAATTGATGAATAAAGACGTGACCACAGGAGCCACACAGCTGCAATTATGAGAGCAACTAAGCTCTGTCATTGTGATTAAACTTAGCCTAACTACAATGTGGTTCGCTGCATGGAGAAATGTATTCCTTATATGAAGAAATATTCATGTCTGGTGTACGTAAAGTGGGAGACGAAAGAATGATAGAAAATTCAAGCCATATTAAATCAGGATTTTCTTGCAGGAATCAAGAATCACAGCAAATGGAAAAAAAACTAGGAATTGGAGGGTTCATCAGCCAGACAACAAATCAAATGCATCCAACAGTGTATGTGGTACAAATCATCTGCTTACAGTGCCTGAACCCCATCTGTCAGCTTTAGATACTCTCTCACTCCCTGCCTGGTCAGGCCACGACACAACTAAACAACAGCCAAACCCTCCCGCAGTTCGATTCAGAGAGTCCTTTTAGCAAATCAAGGGGGCATCCGACCCCAGCTTCGGCCCTCCTGAGAGGAAAGGGAAGTCCGAGAGATGAGGGGGAGCCCAGTTTCGGTGGTCTTTAGTTGGCTTTAGCGCGGAGCTGCGCCCTCTTGCCCGTCACAGCCTGGAAGCCGGTCTTGATGCTGGCGACTGAGCAGCGGGAGTGGCACGTTTCACACTGCAGGAAATAGAGGCGAGTGTCCTTCTGCAGGATGGTCTCTGGGGAGCGGCAGGTGTGACACGTCACATATTCCTCTGCAGGGGTGAGAAGACATACGTTTTATTATATATCTTATATATAGCATTAGCATTTTAATATAATCTGATACAAACCAGCTAAAATACACTAGTTGTACATCACAATGATTTATTTTTCCATCTTCTGGTATGAGTTTTATCCTTTAGCATATAGACTGGTAACACATGCCAGAGTAAATTCCTCAGTTCATTTTCTGTGGCATAGTTTAAGCAGTCCTGAAATTGACTGAGAAACTCTCGAAAGGGGTGTGATGAATAATAAAAAGCTTTTCTAAATGAACCCTTTTATCAAATAGTAGCTCTCACCAGTATCATATAGAACCTGCTTTGAAAAATCATCTTTATCCTTCAAAACAAGTAAAACTGAATGAGATAATGAATCATTTAACTTAGACTTTAAAAATGTAGGTACTATTAACATTTCATGTAAAATTACAATCATGACCTTTGTAGGAGCGGCCACTTAATTCATAACTATATGGTTTTATTATACACCATATACATTTCTCCAAAGTAAAACTAAGTTAATAATACCTGATACCTGTCCTGTTTCCTTTTTTTGTTAAATTATCAGACCACAGCTGAATATGCACATGTGAATATAGTGGAAGACTGCTCATGCAGAAAACAACAAAAGCATTCACTGAAAAAGGAGTAATATTTGGTTTGCATTTACTATAAATAACAGATTTAACTACTACTTACTGATATATCTTCTCAACACATTTTCTATCTGTTTCTGTTGAAATCTGCCTTTGATCACAAGCTGGTTATTTCCATCTATGGAACCACTGTTAAGAAACAAAAGATAGACACAAGGCATTAGCAAAAATCAAAATGGTGCACACAAAATCCAGTTAGTATACAACTTTAATCATTGTAAATATACAAACCTTGTTCCCAGCTCAGCCAACAGGAAAGCGAGAAGATGTTTTGGCTGACGATGCAACCTGCGACAGAGAAGCCATTAGTCACGATGTTTCACAAAAAGAAAAGAACTTAAGTTCCCACATGGCTTGAATCACCTGAAATGGCTTAAAAAGTCAAAAATTCAGGCGAGTATCAAAGTGAACTGGGAGAGACAGTAACATTGTGAGTAGTAGGAGAGTGGGAGGACTCACAGTTTGCAGATGTCTGTGAAGTTGACAAAGGAGGTTTTCTTTGTTCCCACTCGGACCACTTGAGGAGGCTTCATCACGAACTTCCTCTTCTCTCCAGCCACCATGTCGGGGTTCTTTTCTCTCATGATGTTGAAGACTCGGTTCAGGAGCTGTGACAGACATGACGCAGAGAATTTCAACATCTCTGCTGTACAGCTGTAGTCAAAACATCTACATTTACATCTTAAAATGTTTGGTATGCTGACTTGTCTCCAAGTCCAAATGTTTTCAATACAGAATTAATTAGTGGAGACTGTCACTATTACGGAGTATGAGAACTGTCGAAAGGGACACTCTGGGTTTATATAATAGTTTGCAATGATGGTCTCAGCTTTGGAATGTTTATGTAGTTTAATGTTGCCATGAAGTCAGTGAGTTAGCTGCGGGCTACAACATGACCCTGTGTTTTAAGCATATATTGTGTGCAATGATGATTATTTTGACACTTCAAATCTTCTGTATGTAACATTGAGAAAATATTTGTTTACAATGACACCTGTGGCCATTAAGTCATCTGCAGTCAGTGCCCTGCTCAGTGTCAGCTAGAACAGTGAGGTGACACACACAAGACTAAATGTGATATACTGCAATCATGTTAATAGCTTGCTTTTCAATAAAGTTTAGATAAATCACTGTTTATCTTTCAGAGGGGCTCAGCGCCATCAGCAGACCTTAATTAGTGTCAGTAATGAAATCATTACTGGTGAGTGAACTGCATAAAATATTATAATTAAGATATACTGTGCTGACTTGTGAGTCTCTGCTGTGTGCCTGTTTATTAACATTAACTTAACAGACTCTATTTACTACAGTGGTGATCCTAAAATTAACTGATTTTGCTGAGATTTGATCACAATAAACATAAAAAATAACTACATGATAAGGATTAGTAAGAAGAATGAATCAGTGCCTCATCCGATCTGTCAGACAACAGCAAACATCTTTTAAAATGTTCATTTTGTTTTTCACACTGACAACAATAGACACAAACACACAAATTGCTACATAAAGCCCCTTTAATACTTAGATTATAATAGATTTAAATGATTAATATCCTTACGACACGAAAGTGAGGTAAGTCTATCTAAAAATACATTTCCAAAACTTTGAAAACATCTGTAATAACATAATTTAGCAGGAAAGAGTACAAAGTTCCAGTTTATAGGAGAAAAAAAGAACTCTGTTACATTCCCCTTTCCCCCCTTCCTACATTCCTTTAGGCAAACTTCTTTCCCATTTGTAAATGCACAAACAAGCTCTCTTTCCTCATGTAGAATGGGTTTTTTGTTTATTGCCAGGTCTTAGCTGTGTGTATTTGATTACAGCTGTCCTACCTCATCATAAGTGTAGTCTCTTTCAGAACCAGCCCAGGCTGGTCCCGTGGAGGAGCTGAATGAGATTCCATCATTGTTCTTCCCCTCATCGTCCTCCAGCACTGGAAACACATGATACAAATCTTTTAGTTCTCATCTTTTTTCAGTTCTTTACTTTAAAGATATGATGTCTCACCATCATCCTTCTCCAGTGGCTCTCCCTCATCAAAGTCCACTTTCTTTGACTTCTTCTTTTTGGTAGGAAGCATCAGGTCAAGGTTGTCCTCCTCCAGCACCTCTGTCTGCTCTCCTTCAATTTTCAGCTCCTGAAGTGGATCAGCAAAAAGTTAAAGTCATGGAGCAGATGATGATCAATGGCGACGTGAATATGGTTAAAACAGGAAATAAGAAAGTAGTGGTGGAAGTAGAACAAGCAATGCTGATAGAAGATGGAAACAAACAGAAATATGCAAACTACAAGGAAAGAGGAGAGAAGAAAGAAGAAAAACTGGTTGTAGTTTAGTAAAAACTGACCTTTAATCCCTCCTCGACATCATTATCGAATACTTTCTTGGGTTTCTTCTTCTTTTTCTTCTGGTTGAAGAAGTTCAAGTCGTTCAAATCATCGGATGGCTCTAGAGAATATAAAAAACAAACCCTGCTTAATCGCAGCTTAATGTAGTTAAATGTACTGTGCAACATCCCTCAAAAAGATTCATCACTGACACCGGAGCTTTAGATGTGAGCTTTCAGTCAGAGCATCTCTGGTTTGTCTTCTAACCTTTCTTCCTGCCTTCATCATCATCCAGATCCATCTCCTTGTCGTCCCCAGCCTCTGGTTCTGCCTCCTTTGCTTCCACCTCCTTAGCCTCTTCTCCTCCCATCCCCTCTCCTCCATCCTCATCCAGCATGAAGGGCTTCTTCTTCTTCTTCTTCTTCTTGGTCATGTTGGGATCGAAAATCATCTGAGAGACAAAAAGAGAGAGAAAAAGGTTGATCAGTGACAACTGAAGTCAGGGGCTGTTGAGGTTTTTAATCAATCGTTCAAATTAAATATTTTGATTATTTCCTAACTTTCAACAGAGTAATCATTGAGATTCACATTGGGGATTTAATATTACATTCTCCTTTGAATGTTTTTTTAAATCTCTTGTGCTGTAGCCCATTTTCAGGTCATTAATATTGTTATTGGAGATCCATTATCAGTTACAGGACAATAAATAGGGGAAGAACATCTCCTCCACCAATTCTGTTCATGCATTTACAGTCCGTTTGTGACCAACTAAACGTGATTAGTTTAATCAATGAAAGTCAACTCAGATCATTAAAAAAATAAATACAGTTACACTTTTTAAATCACTGACTGATTAATTATCAGACAGAAACTTGCTATTCAAACCAAATCTTGCTAAGCTATGCTTAGCAAAGATCCTAAAATTCCCTGGTACCAGACAGTCAAATGGGACCATTCTGTGACACTTCAGTGAATGTCTTTAGAGTTTGGACTATTTTGATGGATTCAATATGCAATCTAAATATGTCCACTTTGAATCTAAAAAATATGATTCTTTTCATTGATTTCTATCACACTATGGACTAAAAAAAATGTTGAAGAAATAATGAATGAGGAACTCATGACCAAAATAGAGATGCAGCCACATAAAACACCATTCAGACCAGAAACAGTCAAAATGAGCATTTTGTTCAACACCATGTCTCACTCACTGTTGTCTCAGCTATATGATGAAACTGCCTGACACACAGTAACTATTGCACCTAGATGACACAAGACTATGATTTCCCTTCCTGTTTTGTAGCATGAACAACAAGTAATTAACAAAATCATGAAACAGCACTGTCACACAGCGACGGACATCAGAAACTATAGGTGCATAAATCAAATTTCATCAGGAACATCAAACTGTTCAGAACATCACAGAGGGGAAACAGCTTTGTGATTTGTGATCTGATTATACATATTTACTTGCATAATGTTGATAATGAACCTCAGAGACAGAACAACAGAGAACTTAGAAGAGGAAAAACTCCCCCAAAAAACATGTTACAGGGATGAAAATGGAGGGGGGGGGGGTTCTGCCAGGACAGACAGACGCACAATACACGTCGCCTGTCGTGAAAAGTCCACAGTAACACCAGAGTTTCGGTCAGATAACAGAGAAAGAGACAGTGGAGAGCTGGAGTGAAGCTCGCACTGACCGGAAGTCACTTTGCTTTTGTTTCTGACAGAGAACACTGGCCGTTAGCTCCGCAGCTTAACGTGTATTAACGGCCGGCTAATGCTAACAAGCTAACTACTTTCCACTCTCTCTTCATTTAGCGTTATCGAGGGGCGGTGACAGGGCGGGTTGGTGAGCCACGGCGAGTGTTAATAGTCTACTTGGCCCGATAAACCACGATATATTGGTGTATTTTGGTGTTTTCTGGTCGTCTTGGCCGGCCGGGCCGTTGTTAGCTTGGCTGCAGCCATGTGAGAGCTGGTGCGCACAGGGAGGGGAGCAGCAGAGGCCCAAA
Source organism: Amniataba percoides (assembly GCA_037176925.1). NCBI lineage: Eukaryota > Metazoa > Chordata > Actinopteri > Centrarchiformes > Terapontidae > Amniataba > Amniataba percoides. Next base: position 7,075,260 of record JBAJHX010000041.1, read on the forward strand.
GTCATCCTCTGCGCCGATCCTGTCCAATAATTCATCTAATTTCATCCAACACGCCAACACAACGACACGGACCAACCTGCGGATAACCCATGAGCACTTACCTCGTCTCCTGACATGTTTGCGGGCCGAGAGGTGACTGAACTCTGGCTACTTTTTTATTCCTCGATCAGTCCCACACCGATGCGCCGAAAATTTCTTGCATCAGCGTTGTACGACACTGCGCATGCGTGGAGTCGCCAAATCCCGATGTCATTACTTTGCGACGGTGTGCCCCTGTTGGAAAGTGTTCAAGAGGAAAAGTGTTGCAAAATATAAACATCATGAGTTTTTATAGTTAAAAAGGCCTCTTCCATCACCGTCCTGTTATACAAACATACTCAGACAATTATTTTCATAAAGCTATAAAGTATGTGCGTGTCACCTGAATATTCCATACCGGTGTTACAGTTTCTATGTGGCAAAATTTAAAGCACAGTTCAAAACATTTTGAGCAGACCTGAGCATATAAACACTTTGAGCATCAAGAACTAAAACTTGAATCTGAAATCTGTGACCAGACAAATATATTACTACTGTCTGCTACAGTCCACCACTGATTTAGCCTTACTAATATTTTATTGCTTTTTGTGTGTACTTTGAGTGAATTTAATAATGCTTGAGATTTATCAGAAAATGCTGGCGTCCAAATTATTTGACTCAGTGAAAAAAGGCAACTATAATACATCAGATCACTTTGTTTCAAGATAAAGTGCCACACAGTTGGTGGTCTCCAGCTTTTAATATTTGAGGATTACTTCTTCTCTGATGATAAACTCAGCATTTAAGGGTTGGGCACAGCTGGTTCAACAAAACATACAAACTGAAGACTTCACCATGGGCTTTGGAAAAATGATGGGCAGTTTTCAAATATGTTCTGACATATTATAAATGAAGAAATGATTAAGTGATTGAGAACATGAACAGCAGTTTAATGGATGATGAAAATACTTGTCAGTTGCAGCCCTAATTTGACCAGTAAAATGTGAATGTGACGTGCATCAGTTTGAAAAGACAAATCAAAGTGTACAGAGTTTAAACTAAGCAATCCTGAGACCCAGAACAATCTCACAGGTCAACATTAAGAATTTATATTCTGTAAGCCTCAAGTCTTAAACTTCCCTGTGCCTATGAAAGTCATAATATGAACCACAGCAGTTTCCCAGCATGTCTATAAAGAATATGTTAAATTATGACAGTGAATACATTGATATCACACAGTGGCAAAGTGAAAAGATACAGCCTCCACTACAGTAAAAGAATTGAAAACCTTTAATGATTTTGCAAATAATATTCTCATCTGGATAAATAAAACATAGAAATGCAAACATGCTTGTCCATCCGTCCTTGTGTTATGTTTTTTTCTATGTAAAAAATGTACATCATGACTTTGAAAAACTAAGGGAATAACCTCTTTAAATTCCAAAATGCTGATGTTGTAGATTGACTTTAATCTAATCTTTTATAAACCACCAGCTCCTTCAAGATGCAGTTAATAAGGTGTGACAATAGTTTATTATTATTATTTTTTAACATTATACAATTTCAAACAAAAACCTTTATGAGAAGGACTAAGACAGACAGAGCAGGATGAAAGTGTTAAGTTTAACATCTCTCTTTCTAGCCGTGCGTTGTGATCTGTAATGTGATTTCCCATTGTTGCATGCTTCACACAACCTTAACAGAACCTGTCAGTGACGGCAGAAGTACAGTATATAAAAAGAGACACATTTGGGATATTTACACCAAATAACAAGGACCACTGGTGAGAATGCCTTTGATGGTGGGGAAAATCGCTGAAATGGCGATAGAACGCGGAGAGGACGGGCAGGGAGGGGAAAAGCACGCAGCCTGAAACAAAAGAAGAGGTTTGGATTCTGGCAAACACACAGCATGTAGCTTCATCATCCAGCTCATGCTCAGCTGTTCTTCTTTTTTCAAGAGCATTTAACAAAAACAAAACAGAGAGCAAAAGGATTATTTCTGTCAAAAACGGGGAAAAAAAATTCAGCGAGTTTAACGCCACAAACACAGGTAAATATGTGAGTTGGAAACAGAACTTTGCGGATTAAGCTCCCGTGGTAATTCCAGTCATCTAGTGACGTTAACAACGACACAGTCCGTAACACTAATCTGACAACAACTTCTTGATTGCACCACAGAGCTCATAATATTATATTTCAATATGAACTCTGTGGCCGCTGCAATAGCCTTGCCCAGTAAAAGGACCACGAAGTGCTAGTATTGTATTAAAATCGAGGGTAAATATATTAGGTGTCTTTGCCAAGGTACCGTGATAGAGCTTCAATATAAAAGCCCCGAGCACCCAGGGGTCTCCATATCTGTGAAGGGGACGGTAAAAGAAAGAGTACAGCATTTTTGCTTTTTTGTAGTGTTACAGAAAGTAGACGGTCATCTCTCCTCAGACACACAAAAACACTCATACACAACATCTTATCAGTCCATTCATTCCCCCTTGCTCCTTCCTCTTCCCTTCTCTGATGCAGGTATGATGCCGCAGACACTGCATTTACATGGCTTCCATCGCCCAGCGCTGCAGGTCCTCCATGTCATCCTCATCCTCCTCTTTCTTGGCTTTGGGGGGTGAAAAGACAGAAAGAAAAGTGGTGAGAGATGTGAGTGAATTGGTGCACTGTTCTAGATGGTTTTAAGACTTCACTTTGAACCCGGACAGGGACCTTGTATGTTCAGAGCAACCAGCCCTTACTTTAACAGCGGAGCTTAAAACAAATGTTTGAAATCTTAGGGAATTTTCTTCATTGCCTTGTGATGGAGTTTGATGAGAAGACTAATATCACTCTTGTGTGTAGTAGGAAGTAAGGCACTTAAAACCCAGTTCTGTTTGGTGTATTATTCCTCTCCACCATTCTCTTTTGGGGATATACACACAAACATGAATAGTTTCTGACAGCAGGCAACTCCCTTTACCCCCTGCTTTAGTCCCTCATCAGCAGTGAGGTTTTATAAATAAGTTCAGAATAAATGATTGTATTCATTATTCCGTGGATGGTGATGGATGACCTTAATACTGTATAATAACAAACTTGTACAAACATTGAAGAGTGAGAACTACATGAGGTTACATTCTGGAGTATTTCATGGCCATGGAAAATAACTTCCCGAAGTCTCTACAATTTACTGACAATTGCACAGAGCTGAGAGACAGTCTGGCACATCAACTCCCCCTAAAATATTTTTATCTAATTCCTCCTTAGTGAGAATATAAAAATAAAAATGGTAGAAGATTCTGCAGTCAGGCTCACAGATTTGTTGCATGAGTTTTTCAAATGGCTCTTACCAGGTCTGGAAGGTAATGAAGTAGAAGGCACATTGGGGAGGGGGACGTTCTCAGATCCCCCAATCTCCAGCAGGTTTTTGTCAAGCTCCTCCTGTTCCAGCTCATCCAGCTCTGCCAGCAGTTCATCCTGGGAAAGAGAGCAGTCGGCATTAAAGATGAGGATAAACATAAACAAATTCTGCTCAACAAAAAAAAAGAAAAGAAAAGCCCACAGTGATATGGGGTGGTGTGATTTGGTCCTCATCTTGTGCATCTGCACACTTGTACTTGGTGAGTTAAATGTCTCGCTCACTGCTTAATTCAAATACTTAAAATCAGTTGACTAAGAACTTGAGAAAGAGTGTATTCATTCTTTCGACCACACTTGTCCCAGGATGACTAAATACCATCAATCTGTGGTGAAACTGAATAAGACCATTCAAAAATAAGGCCAATTTAACAACCTTAACGCCAGAGTAATGACACAAGCCTGATGAGTGACAAAACATTGTGGGCATTTTCTACAGGATAAACCCTGTTATCATCAGTCCATCACTGACGTCTGAGTATTAAAAACAGAAAAAAGGTGAGGTGTGTGTAATATATAATATAGTGTCAGACTACCCTGAAGCCACAACCATCAACACTCAAAAAAGCAACACAAATCTCAAAATAAATCTAACAGTAGCAGATGTGCAGCACCCCGTTTACAAATGTACACATTACTAGAAAGAAACCTCACAAATGTAAAAAAAAAAACAACAAAAAAAAAACCCAAATCAAATATAATATAAATCAATATAATAAGTGTTGCGCACCTCATCAAACTCCTCTCCAAAGCCGACAGGTTTGGAGATTGCATCGGAGATTTCCTGGGCCAGCTCCTGCTGCTCTGTGATGTCCTGCATCAGGTCATCCACCTTGTCAATGTCCCTAAAACAACAGGCAGAGAAGGATTCATATGTGAGTTACACAGTGTGAACTATTCTATCTTTTAATGAAGCATCATTTACCTACACAGAATGATAAGTAGAGAGCTGATGATTTTGAAATAGAGTGTTATTATTGGGTATTGGTCAAACTGTCTGCATTTTACTTTGAGCTAAACCTATTTCTGGTTTATAGCAGACTGAATCTTTTTGACTTCCTAAAGGTAATTTAGAAGTGAAATGGACATATGATCATCATGATCATTATTATCATTATTATTTACAGGCTTCACTTCAGCCAACCGCTCCATCCATCAAACAGTAAAGACCTTTATCAGTGACAGGGTGCTTGCTCTTACATGTTTTCATGGGCAGATTTCATAGCCTTGGCAGCAAAGCCCATGTTCTTGAGCACTTCAGTGTTAGTGTTGGCGTTCTCCAGAGCCTCTCTCTGGAACTCGATGGTGGACAGTGTGCCGTCAATCTGAGCGAGTTGCTTCTCGTAGCGCTTCTTTCTTTTCAAAGCCTGCAGAGCCGCTGAGGAGGGAAAGACAGAAGGGGAATGAGTTGGAATGAACAGCCTGTCCCAAAAATAGACTCGTTGCATAGAAATGTAATTCAATGACAGAGAAGAAAAACTGTAAATCATGGGTGTGGTTTTGTTCTTGAACAACAACTAAGTTTTTAACACCACATCTGCTCCGTGAAACTACAGGTACCCATCACTGTGTGGTGTCATAAATAAAATCGACTATGTTAGTGACAGTTTGATCAACAAGGAAGCAATTAAATGTGGATTGTGACTGACACTTGGCTGATGGCACGGAAAAGAACACAGTAGAGATTAATCAGACACAGCAGTCACATGTCCACCGCTGCTAAAATGAACCAATAGGCTGTCGTGAAACTATCAGAGAGTGTCATCCTTGGTTGGAGGAGGAAATAATTCAAGCCAAGAACAAAACTTGTTTTTCCTGAATGCATTGTGACAAAAAGGGTCGACTATTTCTTTATCAACATCCAGTTGTTCTTTGATTAACAGATGACCTAAGAATACATTGTGGAGCAGGACAATATAGATTTATATCTGCTGTAAAGCTCAGGTCACAAAACACTCACACCTTCAAAACTAGAGTTCAGACTTACTAAATATTCACTATGGATCTTTACGGTCCCACAGAATTTTTCCTCCCATTTCTGTTGACCGTTGATCTTCATTCTAGTGGTGCCATCATCCCAAAACATCAATTTGCACACATCACCAC
>JBAJHX010000041.1:7097035-7109346 GCA_037176925.1 Amniataba percoides
TAAAGAAGCAATGACACTCTACTCCAGATCAAAGTTTTTTACTAAAAACAAATGCTCAAGACAGATCCAAACTGAACTCCCAAAGGGGTCCTACTTACTTTACATGTGTGTGCACATTCGAGTTCAGCTCATCAGGGATTCAAACCAACTTCATTTTGAAATACATTGTTGGAAATGTAGGTATACATGTATGATGAAGTGTAGGTAATAGCTCTGTAGTGGTACAGAATCACCCACCTGATCTGTTGGAGTGTAGTCACTCTGCTTCACAATGTCAATCTTGTCTAGGAAGCTGAAGAGAGAGAAGAAAAGGTGACAATTAACCAAACTGTTATGGGGGTGAAATCAAATGACTACATAGTGTCTCCAATGATGCATAAAACAACTATAAGAACAGTTTGAACTCCGAACATGACATACAGATTCATGCATGCATCATCTTTTTTAAAGCCTCTTCGAACATTTAAAAAGTGTTGTGCATTAAAGTGGAAGGCTCATTATCCCAGCTGGGTTATGACATGAAGTTTAGCTGTTGTTTTGCTCACAGTTTGTTCTACAGGGCACGAAAAGGCCTTCAACTCTCCACTGAAATCAGCATAAATTATATATTGTCTTTTGTTTGGCATTAGTATCTACCCTACTCATTCGGGTGCCAGTGAAAACACAAAAGCACCCGCTCAATACGTCAAAATGCATCTGCACACGTGCCAGAGGGGACCAAACATAACTTAAAGTGATTGGGACCAAAAAAAAGCGAAGGATGCACGAGTACACGAGTGTTAATTCAAAGTGTCAGGTTTGTCATGAGAAAGAAGAAATCCAGCCCCTCTCCCCACACATACAAACTCAGAGAGCTTTTGGTGCTCAGCACAATTATTCGGTGAACACCCCCCCCCCCCCCGAAGCGGCTTCATCGATATGCAGTTATTAAGGGGAAGCAGGTGGACGACCTGCAGTATCTCTGATGACTTCAAGTCTCCTAGAAAAGGACTCAATATAATGTGGGCGAACGTTCCGATTGAAACCTTGCGTCTTTCACTGGAAAAAGGCACAAGACTAAATCTTTTTAGCATCAGAGGTGAGATAGGTAACAGGAAATGGAAATGAGCTCAGCAATAAAAGGATCTAAGGGATTATTTGCCAAATATCTGTATATTCCTTAAATACACAAATAAACTGAAGGAAAGACAGATGGACAAAAAAGAAAAATAGAGGAAAGTCAACACAGTGCTCAGAGCAGTGTTCATATTGAGGCCGACAAAAGGAGAGATGAGAGCACACGTGAGAATGAACACAAAAGAGGAGTGGAAACAGAAGGAGAGGAGGACGGAGAGAGAGAGACAGAAAATGAAAGCGTAGTGGCGTCTGTCTGACATTACAGAGCAGATTTCAAAAATAGCTCCCCAGCGCCCTGGCCTCCAGCATGGTTACCATGGAGACCCAACCACAGGCACTATTAATAGTCTATCAGCTCCCAATCTAGTGCGGCTGGAGTATCTCCAGAAAGAAGACAGGCAGGCAGGCAGACAGACAGTCTTCCCTTTCTCCATTTCCATCTGTCTGTCTGTCTGATTGAAGAGAAAAAGAAAGCAAGATCAGGACGAGCTAGTGTTTCTGTGCTGGATGTGTGAGCGAGAAGAGGGAGGGAACAAAAGACTGGACTGTACCATCTCAAGTACCTAAAGGACAAATGGGGAGGAATGTTTCTTCTCACATAAACTTTAAAACACTACACCAACCTAAAGCGCCAAATCACATTATATCTAATATTAATCACAGGTAATTTAGTATTAAAAGCTACAAAAGGCTACAGGTCTGTTGTCCACAGCTGAGCAGAGAAGGACCCTCCTCCATCACCACCCCTTCTCCTCCTGTAAACATCCTCTGATCTGCAGATGACTCAGCCACGGCCATGTTTGCTCCCAAACACTGCAAACTGCTGTTACATGAAAACTATTTCACAACAAGTCTTCTGTTTCTACGTTTTACCTGCCTCTGCTTTAGAAATGATAACTACACAGCCGGCTGACATAATTTCTGATCTATTAAAATTGAACATGCCCTTGTGCAGTCTTAAAAGAAATACATGTGTACCAGTTAGATATGACAATGAAAGGTTCCCTTTTTGCAGATGTACAGGGTAAAAGATGGATAATGGAGTCAAAGACTCAAAGGCAGGTGGCAGTGTTGGGCCTAGATAATCACAGTGCACAACATACTGTCAGCTGCACATTAGAAACTGCATCTGACACCATTTGAGTACATGCTTGAATAAATTAACCGATTCAAGTCGTTTGCACATAACAGAGACACAACAGGTGTGTAAGGTCTGAAAATGTTTCAGATCACTGCCACTGACACTTGTGTTGCCTCCATAACTTTACAAACAGGGAGGGTAAAAAACGTATAAAGACATCTGCTGATGCAAACTGGAGGAAAATAGTTAGACAAGCAATGATGCTTATGTGCAGACTATCTGTGACTTTATATCCATCTGACCTGAATCAATTTTCACTGTATATCAGTGTGAAATGGATTAACATTTGGTAGTTACACATGGAGACCCAACTCATATCTTAGAAGTTACATAACAGCACAAAACTCTCTCCTACAGCTGATGAACTGTATACTTGTATGAATTTCTCATGAAAGATGGATCACGTCTTGAAGTTTACATCAGGCTGTGATGTTCAAATTCAGTCAACAGAATGACTCTTCTTTTGATTATATTGTTTAGGAAAATGAGGGGAATGACACTTAAATACATACAATGACACACAAATAACAATAACAAACAGCACAGAGCCTGTAAAAACTGCTCCTGGCACACCACTGGAGCACCACAGCTCGTTGTGTCAGAAAAATATTATCTTATTGTTTTACAAAGTGTAATATCAGGCTTATAAAGTATTAAGGAACTTGAACAGCCGTACTACATCAAATCAGCATCATGACTGAGAGCTGATCGATCCATGACATCACACAATCGCTTCAGAGTCATCAATCAGAGCAACATGGTGCAATGTTGGGAGATTTAGTTAGACTTAGTTAGATAATTACCAGGAAGAACTTACCTCACCAGTTTCTATGAGGAAACCCTGTATTTTTTCCTAAATAATTTATTTTACCTACAGCATGTAATCTAAATAGCATAAGAGAAATTACAGTAAAATTCTCAATTTTAAAGATTTAAGGACATAAGATATTCACACATGAGTCGCAGGGATGACATTAAGGATGGGTGTGATTGCTTTGGTATAATTCATGGACTCTCTAAAGTCTGGACAAAAACATCTCCAGAATAAATCCTTTGCTTGCTGAGGTGCTGAGGTGGTGAAACAAAGCAATTGAGTAATTATTCAGCAAAGTGGACAATGAAAATAATCTTTAACTGCAGCCCTAAATGCAAAACAGCAGGACCACCAACTCCATCCTCAAAAATGACCAGTTGAATCAACACCTCTCTGACACAGTATCAATAAAAACTACACATGAAAAGCTCCACAGATACAATAGTTTTTCTTCACTGTTCTGTGTTTTGTAAATCGCTGGTACCTTAGTTCAGAAAGCAGTGATGTTGTTGTGTTTCTGGACTGGCAGATGGTTACTTACTATTGTGCACAGTCGATTAGCTGGTACTCGTTGGATCTCTCGTAGCACGCCCTGACCCCCTCATCCTGCCACAGTGTCTTTGCATGGTCGTAAAACTCCTGCAGAAAAATGGGGAAACAGAAACACGTGAATGACAGAAGAGTAACACATTTATTATTTCTGCTTAACAGGATGACTGGACTAATTCACTGGTGCTTATGCGCGTTTACCAAGCTGACATTTGATGTGCTGGTGAAAAACTTGTCTAACATAAAATTACGATACATTCAGTTCAATTATGATTAAACAACTGTTGAATCACATATGGAGAGTGTCCCAACAAGCGGGGGAAATTCTGTATTATTTACTGTGCATCTTACACCAAATATGACAGCTCTGACAGAAGTAAAAGAACAGGGTTGTGTATCATCCATGATGTGTGTCTGAGGGCACCAGGCGCTAAGCGTTTTTGTTGACACCACATGCAGTGTACGTTGTGCCTGGGCGATGCCTGTGTACATGTCTGTAAAGGATAAATAGTGGTAGAGGGAAAGAGGGACAGACAGACTCCTCACTATACACAGCCACTACAGATGAACTAACAGACATGCTAGGACAAAGCGTGGATTAACCACGTCTCTTCATCTAGCACTTTCTTGTCCAACAGGTGTCCTCTGTGCATTTCATTTCAAGGTGATCTGGTCAGTACACATGAGCTGCAAACTTACACAAGAACTTACAATGACCCACACCTGCAGTTTGTGTGCAGCGTTTCTTTTTTGCCCTCAGTTTTTACCTCCTCCAGTCAATCTAATCCTGTCCGAAACTGCGTCTGACAGCTTCGGGATTCATTGCTCAGTATGTACTGACACTGAACTTTTAATAAAATAAATGACCAATTCATTAATACACTAGACATTTATATCTGAAATTCCAGATAGTGCTAAAAGTATTGTTGGATAATCCACAATAATTTATCAGGCAAACAAAAAATCATTTGCTTTTTGATGATTGTAGATTTGTTGATATAATCATTTGTGTCCAAAATGTTGATGTGAAAGTGAATGCGTCTTTTCAATTTGTAGGGCTGGTTAATCAATTAGGAACTTTACGGTTTATGTGTCCATTACCTCTCCTACGAGCACACACCTCTCTTTAGCTACACACATAAAATGCCGTGTATCAACACTGTCCTTCTGTCTCTCGTGCAAATCCCAATAAAAGGCAGACTACACTTTCGCCATCCTGTTTTTATAACTTGGAAACTATGCTGTGTGCATCATAAACAAGTCAACCAACCAAACAAGTACAGCCAAACAGCGACCGTAAACAAATAATTGCTTCCCAACAGCTCAGTATGAGTGGAATTCCTGGACCAGCAGGGTGATTTAGTGGTTAAAGAGCATCCCTGCATAGGAAAACTCACAGATTTGATTCCTGTAGCAGCTTGATGAGCCTTAATGTGGTGCCGAAGAGTAAGACATTTATTACATTTATTTATCTGCTCTCTTACTATAAATCACAGAGGAGCAAAGCTTAGTGCCACCACGTAAACAAATAAATGAATAAATCAAAGTATTTGGTGAAGACGGTCACTTGACTTGAACATACATGTGCCTCGATCTACCTTCCATTTTCTTCAATGTAGATCATTATCTTACTTTTTTTCTTGTTCTTGACCTATGTAGTAGTTGCACTGCACAACTACGGTAGACATTGTGGGCCAAAGATGAACAACAAAGACAGGCAATTTGTGGAATAATCTACTATTTGCCTTCATTTTCATTTCCTAAACAGTAGTTTAGCTACTGTAGTTAAACTTTCGAATTATCTCAAATCTGCTGGACTGTTGAACGAGGCCAACGTCCTGCAAAAAGCTGTGTTTCTGTAAAGGTCCAAGTAATATAGTGCAAATCAAATAACTGTAAACAATGCAATGCAAAAAATTTTTCCAACCTCTTGTCTCTTTTATTAAGCTGTAGTGACTGACCATAAACCAAAAGGTATGGAGTCTATTTCATACAACAATGACAAAAAATATTCAGATTCAAAATCAGATTATAAAATTTGAGAGCATGAAACCAGAAACTAATTTTCTGTTGATTAACTAATTGCATATTAGAAACATATTACAACTAAACCTGGGAAAATGTGTCTGGAAATTACAATGTCAATGACTTGTAAGTGAGAGAAATCCTGTCAGCTGCATTGTCCCATATCTGCAAAAAAAAAATCCTTTAATCGTGCAGTTTTCCGTGACACCATACTCGTGTTTAAAAACAGTGCTCTTTTCTTACCAGTCATGCGCTTTAAAGGAAAAAAACAAAACAAAACAACTCTTCCTTTTTTGATGTAGTGCTTCCTCTATCCCCCTTTCTCTACTTGCTTCCTCTCTCCGTCTATCACAGTCTCCCTTTTCCTCTGTTTCCAGTAACGGTTACATTACAACAACGAATCCAACAAACCAAGCAACTAGGAAAACCTCAATTCTCAGATGTGACACTGTCAACCCTCATAATGAGGCAGAAGTGCAGCATCAGCTTAAAACCAGACTGGAGCTCATAGGCAACAAGTGTCTTGCTCAAGGACACTTCAGGAGGGTTGATGTGTGGAAGCTAGTTTGGTTGGACAGCTGACCCCTTTTGGTGAAGGTCATCATCTTTTACTGTATTGACACTAGGAGTGAGCTGTCTGATGTACCTCCATAATCACCAATGTATGCAAATGTATGCATCAAGTCACTCCAACACTAAAAAGAGCCCTTAAAGTGAAACATTTTGGTTTGGATTAGGTCATGTACTGTAATTTGGTGAGAGACAGACAAGCCTTCCCAACAACATATACTGAATATCACAGTGCCAGGACGTTAAAAAGAAGGATTCCCACCACCACAGCTTCTATTCATATGTGAGAGTGAGTGAATTGAAAATTGAATTAAAGTTTGGCCCACAGGTGGCTGTGTGGCTGCTGTTACACAGTGAGAACATCAGACTTAAAGGTTCAGTCTCTTGGCTCAGACAATTAGTTAATGGCAACGTCCCACTGAGATTACTAAAGTCACACAGACATTACCCATCAGTTCATTAGTAAACCTCAGTGTTTGCTACCTGTGTCAAGGGATTATCACCTGGGATGTTGAGACTAGTATCTACTGACACACACTAAGGATACCTGCGCCTATTATGTATTCTATTAAACATCAGCTTTACACCAAAGTCAAAAAGGGCAAGCAACATTGGATAATCTTAAATTCAACTTAGCTATCTAGCCCCTGTTTGGAATAAAAATGAAAAATTACTGAAACTACTGTAAGATCTGTGGGTCAAAACTGAAGAACAAAATGAAGCTGGAACTGATGTCCACATGGTAAAATTGTAAAAATAAGTCAAATACTCTGGACAGAATCATATAATAATCATATTTCTGATGTGTGTGTGCATGTTTACTGTGTGATACTGTGGTACTCACAGATGGAAACTCAAAGTCCTTCTGGCTGACGAGGTTGAGAACGTATTCGATCCGGTACCGGTTCTCTGGGCATGCCAACTGCACCGGCGGTGTCAGGGTGCTCATAGCTGTTACTATGGTCTGTCACAAACACACAAACCCAAACAAAACACATTAAAGTTTGGATGGCAAAACGATTTCTGAAGAGGGTTTCTGAATATTAAAAATAAAACAGGGCTGATTTTCTGGTCATCTGGGTGAACATCAAAAATGACACACAGCCACTTACCTCAATAGCCTCTTTAATATTATTTTTGATGTCCTGAATTTTCTGCTTCTTCTCCCTGAAACAAATACACCCCTGGATTATTTTTCAGACTTAGGAAAGCCACAGACAACATCATACAGATGTTTTCACAGTCACAGTAGCTGACAGGTTAACTGCACTGCATGTGTAAAAATCGGTGGAGCATCCCTTTAATCTATTTATTTAATGTGCTGGTGGTTCAGTTTACACACTATAGTGCTTTACAGACATGAAACTTGTGGCTTTTCCAACTGAGTCCAACAGCATCAACACGTAGTTACAGACCAGACAGAAAAGTACAATATCACACAAAAAAATACAGAATAAATGTAAGAGCTCCACTATGAGATAAAACAGTTTCCAACAATTTGCATCTCATCATGACAAAAAAATCTAATTGTATAAAATAAAAATACTTTGCAAAATACTTTTTGAATTAAACTATTAAAGTATAATCAATAAAAGTAAATGAAGTGTCACTTCCAATTTCAATTGTTAATCTAAAAATACTACAAATTGCACAATTTAATATTCACCACAAAAAACAAAGCATGATAGATAAGATGCTCTCCTTTTGAAAACAAAAAAAGGTTTAGTTGGAAAGTAATGTTTTAGCAAAGTTAAAAAAAAAAAGTACACAGGCAGTTCCATGTTACTGTGACATGATACACGATAGTGTGCTGCATCGAGCTTGTTTTTGATCTGGGAAAGGTAAACAGACCTTCGTTGGCACGCGTGGTAGAGAAATTATGTCTGCGTGCTGTGAAAGATAGCTGTTTGTACAAGACATTTGGACTCTGTGACAGAAATGTTTCTAATAAAGGCAACCAGAGAGCAAGTTAGCATATCTTTCACCTTGAGCCTGCCAGGACATCAGGGCATTGTGTTTACAATAGTTCTGTGTCAGTGACAAAGGGCGAGATGGGCCTCTTTGTTCTGTGTTTACTTTTTCACAAGGGACATTGCTGCACTAGACCAAATCGATGCAAATGTTTATCAATTTCTTTAGTGCAATTTGCATTTTAAAGTTTGACTCCTCCATTTGGTTACCAAAGACAAAAGGCTGCACAATTCCTTCACAACTTCAACTAACAGGTCAGATTTATTCGGGGGTCAATGCTCTAACAATCCAGGTCAGGGCTGCATGAGATTTTTTTCAGATGTGAAGCTCTATAATGGAAGTGGTTACTGACTCACTCTCCAAAGCACTCACTTTCATTTAGCAGGCTGCTCACTGTCCACAAGAGGGAGGTGTTTGTCACAATCAGACGGCTACTACAGATGCCAAAGTGTGACTCATAAATACAAGAAAAGTAATTGCTGTAGCAGTTTAGAAATGCAAATGTGGACATGTCAGTGTCGCCACCTACAGTCAAAGACAGTGGTTATGGTCTCAAATAGTGTACTTTCTCAATAGCCCGGGCTCTGCGACAAGCTATCACGAACAAACAAGAGTCGCTAATGTGGAGGCTAAAGTTTTGATCTGTTACAACGGAGGCAAAGATCAGGGAAGAGCACAGAGGATTATAGATGTCTATCCAACTGAACGCAAACAGATCAATACTGAGGAGGTACTCCCTCACACTAAAGCACACACAAAATTTAATACGAAATGCATACACACGTAAGAAAATATGTATTTGCCTAGTTTATGCTACCACATTACTGAAATGCCATTATAAGCTAATTTTTATTCTTTTGTAGACATCTGTCACAACATTTTCCCTGTAGCAGAAAACCAGAGGCGTTTATGATTACCAGGAACTGCACCTTTGACTGGAAAGGAAGGTCTTAAGCAAAATCCACTATTTACATTGCGTTTGTTTCCCAAATCCAGCTCGGTTCATTCCTACTGAAATCATTAAATGTACCGGAGTGAAAAATACCCGCAGACTTGAATACAATATACGTAATACACATTGATGAACAGAAACAGAGGCTGAGAAGCCTGTGAAGTCACTGTGCACCAACTACCAGAAGTGAAAGAGAGAAAAGAGGGGGTAAAACACAGTTTATTGGGTTAGGAGAGAGATTGAGAAGGCCTTGTTTACATTTTCAACCTGATAGTCATTAAAAATCACATGGTCGTGTGTGTGTGCACTGGTAGTTGAGAGTACGACTGCATGGATGTGTTCGGTCGGAGAGAAAGCAAGGAGACAAAAAGACATGACACAACTTGTTACAGTGACAATGTCGAGTGACACGTTACAGCAAATAAATGCAGAGAAGTCAGATGTGAAGCACATGACAGAGACTGGGGATGAAATCAGTCTAACAATAATCAAGAGCAAAAGAAACTGCCCCACACATCTGCGGTCCTAAACTGTCACCCACTTAACAGCTCCTATGATGAGGCTGGCGATTACATGCTTTGCCCAAGGGCAGCTCAGTCATCGTTAAGAAGAAGAGAGAGAGCTGAGTCAGTCATTCATTCCTGCTCCAAATCAGGCCAGTAGTTGGAACCAGCCATCTTCCGGTCACAAGCCAATTACTCTGACCTTTAGGTTACCGCAACGCTCGATCCATTCACTCAGACGCTTTCATCACAGCCGTTATTGAACCCTTTCAGTCCCAAATCTGTAAATTTATGCACTGCCTCAGGATCCAGGCTTATTAAAACATATTACTATGCATGTCATGTGGAATACCCACAAAGCAACTGGCAAGCTGTACTGTTGTTCTGCAGATCTTCAAAAAACAAAGGTGATCCATTGCTGTACACTTTAAAGCTGACATCCGACTGCATTTAAAGACACCCACAAACACACATATGAAGCAACACAAATGGGAGTAATCAACTTTACCAAACACACACACATGGAAACAAAGGAGGCACACATGGCTTGTTAGAAATTTCAAATTAAAATTAGCCAGATATTCCAACCAAAGTTATAGATCTGACTGAAATACGTGATGCTGTATGTGTTTGTGTATCTAGTTAAAAACCAACTGTACACACATACACACATATTCTCTCTCTCTCTCACACGCACACACACACACACAGCTCAGTGTTGCGGAGTCACACGCTGGGTCATACGCTCATGTCTGCCTTAGGTGCTGATTTTCTAGTCTAACCTTGCAAAGATGCCTCCATCCTCATCACAACCACCAGACCAATACATGCCAAATCTCACACAGTCACACACACACAAAGATGAAACTTTCTTACTGAAACAAGCACAAGTCAAGGATGTGATCCCTGAACCAAAACAGTGAGATTGTAATCTTTTGCAAAAAAAAAATACTTGGATCTAAATTAAAGAACTGAAAATGAAAGAATGCCAAAAAACAGACAAACCGATTGAACTCACACCCACAAAAGCAGAAGAATGTTTATTTCAGACATACGGAGCAGAAACTGTGCTCCATCTAATGTTATAGGAAAAAAACTGTATTATCAAATCATTGCTGAATGACTGCTAAAACAAACGCATGGAAACATTATAAAAAGCTCTGTTCCACCAAACTTCCCGGCACATCTCTTTGAAACAATGTATTTCACTAATTTACACCAATTTTCTAAAAGAGAAAACCGACATGATGTTCTGTAAACTTAATGGGCCTCTATGCCTGTGTTTGTTAAAACAGGTGACATTAACAATCATCTTTAGCATTCAACATCTACAGATCCCAAAAGGCTTTGCATGCCTTCCTAAAATCTTGCTGGAAGATATACGCCCTGACACCATGGAGCTAAAAGTTTGAAAACTATGG
Source organism: Amniataba percoides (assembly GCA_037176925.1). Classification (NCBI taxonomy): domain Eukaryota; kingdom Metazoa; phylum Chordata; class Actinopteri; order Centrarchiformes; family Terapontidae; genus Amniataba; species Amniataba percoides. The sequence goes on from JBAJHX010000041.1 coordinate 7,108,098, forward strand.
TAATATTTGAACTATTTGTTTCAGTCATACAAATATATTCAGCATTCTCCTTACTGACGTAGCATCAGTACTCGTATAACATGAAGCCGCTAGCAGCAGAGGGATTGGCCCAGTAGTCACTATCAGTGGAAACAATAAATCATCTCTATCTGCCAATATTGACATATTAAATACACAACTGCAGTGCTCCAGAGTGTGACTCTTTTGCAGTGTCAGACTAGGACTGGCTAAGCTATTGGTTACTTGGTCAAAATATTGTTTTAACTGATCAAAAAAAGAAAAAGAAAAAAGAAAAAAGAAAACCCTGTATAAATGTTCAAACTGGGTCCCATTTCAGTTTTCTATAAAGTCCACATTTGTGGCTTTTCTCCTTCTAAAAGCTCCTTCAGAAGCAGCTGTCAATATCTTGCAATCCATTGCCTGCTGAGAAATATCACATGACCACAATGTGTTAACCAAGTATTTGCATTCAGGCGGACATTGGTCACCGGTGAACACACAACACAGGAGCCAGCGTGCGGCCGCAGATTTCGAGTACAGGTATCGTCTGGTACACTCAGCAGATGCGGCGTAACCTGACTTTGATTATATGACCATGTTCAGCCACTTCAAGGCCTTAACTTATATCATACTTACTCTGCATTGAAGCCGTTGACATGTAGGATCCTCATCTGTTTCACTATGGTGCTCTTTCCCGACTCTCCAGCTCCTGAGAGAGAGAGACAGAAAGAAGGAAACATTATGGATCTGTTGGCATGTGGAACAAGACCACACTCGAGCAGTATAAACACAGCGTTGGGATATAGACCATACACATTTATCTGAAATGCCACTTTGCTGTATGTGTAAATTGTTCTGTATCCTGCACAGGACTAAAATGTTTTCAATTTGGTCGCTCATGAGCCGACTTCCCTATGACTTATTAAGCCCTACAGGAAACTTTCAATGAACAAACAGCAAATTTCATACATATGAATGTGACCGTATTTGGGAAAACTGGGAGTAGAGGCAAGGACAGTGCTGCATGGTCATGGCTGAAATAATAAACTGGACTATTCCACTGGATACTGTGATCACAATCAGATATTTAGACTTCATGAAGACAGCGTTTAGACTTAATAAAAGCTATTTAAAACATTTCCCCTTCAATGTAGGTGTGGGAATGTTAAATGTTAAACACACACACACACACACACACACACACACACACACACACACACACACACACACACACACACACACACACACA
>JBAJHX010000041.1:7116036-7148937 GCA_037176925.1 Amniataba percoides
TATCTATCTATCTATCTATCTATCTATCTATCTATCTATCTATCTATCTATCTATCTATCTATCTATCTATCTCATTTAACAGTATTCTTTTTATAAATCACATGTGGCTGGCTCCAGTCCTGAAGAATCATTTTATGTGTTTCCCAAACGACCATGATTGAAAATATATCTCAAATGTCCTTCTGTGTTTACAAAAATTAGCTGGATGAAATTAGATTCCCTTCACTTAAAGAGGGACCACACAGTGCATGATGTCTTACAGTGATCACTGTGAGATGTTTCCACTGTATCTGAAGACAGGAAATAAAGAATGAAAGTTATAGCTCAGCTTGCTGAGAGATGTGAACTCTTGTTCTAAAATCTTTACACCGGCTTCCAGTTGCCTACAAAGGAGGTTTCAATGTGTTGCTGCTGGTTATAAATCACATTTGGGAGTTTTAGGACATCTCTTTGGACAATATTAACCCAGTAAGAAATGTCGATCTTCAGGAGGCCGTCCACCGGTTGAACTTAGAGTCACCAAACAGTGAAGCTGCTTTGAGCTGCTTTGTGCTGCACACCTGATGGCCTCGAGTGCACCCCAACCCACTTTCAAATCTAATTTAAAAACTTTGCTCCTCTGCAGTGTCTCTGTTTGACTGGTGTTTCTACTGTATTTTTATTTCCTTTGTTTCATTTGGGGCAACTTGCAACTTATTACTAAACTTTATTTTACTTAATTTTATTTCATGTTATTGTTTTTTAATTTTATTTATTCACTTTACACTTTTCTTTGTCTTTGTAAAGCACTCTAATGTCCGTTGGGATTGAAATGTGCTCTTTAAAGAAAGCTGCCTTGTCTTGTCGAGAGATGTCATCTTGACTTCCAGCTGCAGTAGTATTAGACTTCAGGATTATTCAATGTTAGTTGTTTGTTTGAAGCATCTCTCATATAAGATCTCATAATAACAATACTAACAGCCCAATTGATGATGATAAATATTATCAAAGAAAGGTTTTCAAGTACACATTTAGACATAAATTGATATCATATATATCTAAGCTGGAAACAGGACACATCACTGGGCCACAATTTAGCATCCGTCCCTCTGACTTTCCTTCACTCCACCCAGCATGTTTTGGACGAGAGTGAGATCACTCTCAAGACACATCTACTGCAGGGCAACTCAGTCAGAAAAAAATGTAATGTATTTTTTTCATGTAGACCAAGCAGGTAAGCCCACTGTGGTGACATCATACTTACCACCCAGTCACTGTCTGTACTGGTGTAATGTGTAATGTATCATTAATGTTAAAACAGGCTGTTCAAAAAATAACTGTTCTTTACACAGGTCCACAGGTATAATAAGCTATTTTGTCATTTAAATGAACAAATATGTGATATCTAGCTAAATGCAGCTAAAATTAAAATACTACATGCATTTTTAAACAAGTAATATGGCTTAACTAGCTGTTGGGTCTAAATATGGAAACTCTGTAGTTTTTCAGATTACTTAAATCATCAAATAAAAGGTTCACATGTTAAATGGCTGGTCATTGCTGTTAGGTCTGTTAAGCTGTAGGTGGCAGCAGTCTTCTAACTCTGAGCAGCAGGCTTGGGGTTAATTTCTTTGCTGCCGAGTACACTGAAACAAATACATAGATGGATCATGGATTTCAAAATATCTACAAACAAATCTTCATTTTCATCTTTATCAACATTTTCTGCCTTTTTTATAGTGAAATCCTAACATGATCAAGAACCTAAAATCATATCAAACTTTTAATTTAACAACATGTGATCCTTTAATTCACAGTGCACACTATTTTATCTCTCATTTTTGTGCTGTTATTATGTTGTTTGCACTATACGTATATAGCTGATTGCAGGAGCACATGATACCATTTATGATTCATTTGATGTAAAGTGTCCATGTCAGTGTCAAATCATTCATCAGGATTTAAACATGTGGACTGTTAATGTGTAAATGGATTATGTTGTAACATTAGTAAAATCATTAAAATGCTTTCATATTTGGCAAACAAACTTTTCTGCAAACCATAAGTCATCACCTTCCCTCCAGTGAAAAGGAGCTGATCTATTTTTCCTTCACTTTTTATGACTTATGGAAACACACTGTATCCTGCAGCCAAAACTTCAAACTCCACTCAGGTTTATGAGCAGGACAGAGGACCAGCTTAACACGGTTAGCCTCTGTAACATTAAAAGTGAAATGCATCTGTGAGTGGACTAAAAGCTGTAGCAGCTGTGGTATCTGAATCCCCCGACTGTCCTCTGGGTCTTGTGGTGGGCTTTGGTAGTGAGTGTTGTGCTGAGGCTAAATCTGTAATCTCCCATCTGGAAGACTAATATGAAGAACATTACTGCCACACCTCTTTTCTCCAGTTAATCTATACATCTGTTTGTGCATCAACAGCGGATGGGCAGACAAGACACACACACACACAAAAAAAACCCTTCCTGTGTGTGTGCCTGACTCTGAAAAAACAACCAAAGATGCTTTGGATTACAATTTCTATGAAGAACTGTTAATTGTGTCCTCATCAGCATTCCTCTCCCCTGCTTCTACACTTGTTTAGTAAACATCATTTTTTTGCCAGTGTGTTTGTATATAAAATCTTTGGTTTATATTGTTAGCAGATTTGACATACCATGTAAAAATGCATATTGCACCACCCCTTTGTCTTACTTTGTTGCTTCCTATTTAGCTTTTTGTTGTGCTAAACACACACTTTACATGACAAAATATGCTTTTGAATTTAAATTCCTACATAATGGAAATTCAAACCCCCATCTTCATCTGTGTCTTTGTATCCTCAAACCTATTACTCAGTGTAGTGGCATATTAACACTACACGTCCCACCATTTTTATACTGTTAGTGTGTAGTTTTTAATGTTTGGACAAGTGCAACTGTGATGGAGGCTGGAAAATGACCACATGTAAACATTAGAGGAATTAATGTGAGAATATTCCCGCCAACAGATCAATATTAGCTCAGCACTAAAAATGTGTAAGAATTTCCCAGTCATGTGCGTCACTTTGCTATTTTTGCTTAAACAAAACGAATTACATTCTGAAGCATTGACGAGTTTCTCCTCCACACAAGCACAAGCTGAGCTCAAATTATCGACTGAGCCTTGACTCGCTGCAAGCTGCTGCTAAACCTGATCTCAAACACAACCAGAGCATAAACCAACAAGTTAAAACTTCCCAAATAGTTTTCTCATTGTTTTACCCTTGGTCTCATAAAATGCCAAACACACACACACACACACACACACTTCCTCCTCCCAACATCAACACCCAAGACCCTGTTTCAGCACGTCTGCTCACAGCTCTTTTTAACTGCACTGTCATGAAATGTTTGCTGCCTACTCAGCACTGATTGTCATCATAATCAATTTAGATCTACTGCTGAGTAGTAATTGAGTGTGTGCTTTTTTGCCTTTCATTGAGTCAGAGGGTTTATCTGCCCACAGAGGAGCATCATCGGTGAAAATTGGCAGACAAATACACGCAGGGACTTTATTAGTTTAGTTTGGGTTTAGTTAACAAGGTTAGGATTTTCTGTGGTGTTAAAATGATTAAATGGAGATTAATAGATCAGGTGTTATGGTATTCTAAGCATTTTGTAGGACTGTTAAAAAAAACAACTGAAGGTCTTTTTTGTTCTGCTTCCCTTTCTCAGATTATCCATATTATATTGAGATGTGTAAACCCAAGGTTGTTTCTTTTAAGTGGTCTTAATTTTACAAAATTGTCATAAAATACAATGGCAAACATTTTTTTTCATTATCATTTAATCTACCGATTATTTTCAGTAAGATGTCAGTGCACAACGAAAAGTGTTTATTCCTAAAACACACTCTAGCACTCTAAAATCCAAAGATGTTTGAATGTTATCACATTAGAAATTCAGCAAATGGGTGGAACTTTGGGAAAATTTGACCAAAATTCCTTTACAAAAAATTAATCATGGTTACTGAGCTACTGTAAAATTCAAGACATGACTGCTGACTGTTATCTTAACATTTCAGTGTCATATTTGAGGGAATTTTTAAGTGTTTTCTTTTGTGTCCAATACTCATTGTATATTGATGAGCTTGAAATTCTGAAATTATAGAAACATTAAATAGCACAACTCAGAAAAATCATCCCCACCCAATGTTGATAGTGAATAGATTTTATAGCATCCAATGCATAAACTCTCTGCTTAAAATGGCTATTAATTAAGTCAACAAACACTTGTTTATATGTTTCTCAGTGGTAATAAAACAGTAATTAACTGATTTCTCCAGCTCTCTCCTCTAACAGCTTTTCCTTGTATGGCCATTCATAGCTCCTATTTTAGCAGCTTTATATTGTTAGTTTGTGCTGTGGAGAAAATAATGTAATTTGACACACAAAAACATCAAATTAGTTTTTCCTTGGAGGATGCTGCAGTTTTCCTCTCATGTTTTGGAGTAAAGTTAATGTTTTTGCTAGTCTCAGTTCGTGCATTGATCATTCTTCTGTAGTCACACCAGCTCTTAATGGCCTCACAGCCATGAATATTAGATACACTTCCCTTCACCCCACAGAGCAAATATGATGAGCCAGCCTGACGCGGCTGTGCGGAAACAAACACAGTCCTGTACAAGTATCTGTCTGGGTGTCAGAAATAAAGAATTTGGACTGTGGTATTCATATACTGCCTGAAGAAAAGCAAAGACACCTGAATGTCTTTTAAGCACAATCTCAGTCAACAGCATCACAATATGTAAAAAGTCATGGTTTTCCTCTGTTGTTGCTGTTTGTTTGTCCTGTTTTATGTATTAGTGGAAGCATGTTTTTCACTCAAGAAATAATAGTGGATATTCTCCTGAGTGAGATTTGCCTCAATATGAGCATAGTAACAGAGATGCTGGGTTACAACCCATTAAGTCTGGGAGGGAGAGAGAGAGAGAGAGAGAGAGAGAGGGGTGAGGGAGGGAAAGGAGGGTGTGACAGACACAACAGAAAAGAGTAGAGAGAGTCATCATTTTTACACAATTTTAAATCAAGACTCTCTGCGCTCTCCTCTACTTTTCTTCACAGAGCTGCTTGTCACTGGACTGACATCTTCTCTGAGTGTTGGATTTAAACTATATTTCCTGTATTTTCATAGCTGTACTGGAGGATGCCTTTGACTGAGGCTGCATTCATTTTCTCCTGAGAGATGTGTGAGCAGGTTGGAGTTCCCGTCCTCATTGTTAAGACATTTAGTTACTTGCGCAGACATCTGGAGGGTGACAGTGTCTAAAGGAGCGGTGTGGGTGTCTCTGACACAAAGAAGGAGAAATGGCTGGAGAGCTCGTGGTTGGGATGCTCTACAACTTACTACTACCACTGCTTCTACTGTCTGGTGAGTTGATGTCTGTCAAATTATTTTATTGACATTTATTTTGGAAAACTACATTTCTGGTGTGTCCCTCCCAACAGTTCAGTTATAGAAGAAAGAGGTCATACTATCTTTAGATGAAATATGAATTAGCAGTTTTACACCTTCTTATGTTGAGAGAGGTGACATTGGAGTAGGACTAATCATTAAGACATGCAGAACATGGAAAAATCATATTTAATCAAATATTTTGTATTCTCCTTTATGTGTACAGCTTATATTAATATCTGATTACTGATTAGAAACTATAGAAAACTGCACAGGATCAAAATCACCCACCAACAGAAAACACACAAAAGAAAAAGACATAACTTATAAGTGTGTGTACAACATTTTTATTTAGTATGCCTGTCTCTATTCATTGTCAGAATACTTGAGAAAATGCCTGAAATTAAAGTATTTTTTATTCTAAATAGACGGGCTGTGGTCTAACGATTATATTGTTTTATACATGTAACTACTGCTCTTTCTTTTGTTCATTGCATGGTATTAAATTGTCTTCCCACAAAGTGCTTTCTGTGGCGGCTTTTATTTGTGTGTGGTATAAGTGTTGAGTTTATATTAACATATTAGTTGTAATTCCTCCATTTAGTAGAGTTATTGGAGCAACATAAACACGTGTGTTGCAGACAGATGACCATTTATGAATTACTGCTGAAGAAATGACAACACTGATTGAGTTGTATGAATTAATGTGGCTTTAATATGACTTTTTACCAGGCATTCATATTTTCTCATAAAAGTCTGAGTCTTGAGTGTGCATTGTCAGTTCAGGACTGAGAGAGACCACACTGTCCACAAAAGATTTACATGAGCAGTATTTTTGTATTTGCTGTGACTCACATGGTAAAGTGTGCAGCGTAAATTTGTGAAGATAAACTGTTCTCTTAGACACCATATGAGGTCTTATGTCACAGTGTGCAGCAAAGCTGGCGCTTGTCTCACAAAGTCAGTTTCTTCACTTGGTGTGAAAAGAAATTACTTCTGATTTGCTTCAGGAATGAAACTCCAGGCCCTCATACAAGTATGGGTTTTTGCCATGATGATGCTATGATGAAAGGAAACATACATCACTTTCTATTTTTGTAAGATGAGGGTTCTTGAATATTTTTCTGATGTTTTATCTTTAACCATTGACTATCTTTGGCCGTAACAGGCGCTGAAACATTAATGAAACATTGTTCAATGTGACATAATTTTATGTTATGTTCAGATGCTGAAGTTTTTAAAATGTTCTAAATATAGGTTAAATTACAGGAAACAGCTCAGGTGTAAGACATTTTTCATTTTATGTACTGTAAAGTTATAGAAAAAAGTATCTGACTGAGCATGTCAAGAATTTATATGCGATACAGTGAGAAAAAAGCACGCTTTATCTACCTAATTAAGGTAAATTTGCATTTACAATAGGGATGATGTGGTTTGTAAATTAAATTACTCTGCATTTTCAGGAATATTTTCTTTTGTCAGCTTGTTTAACATAGTTTCTAACAGTTCATCTAAACCATCATGTGTGGGGAGAGAAACAGAGGGACATTTCAGATTGTTATATTTGAATGTGGTCATTCAAAAATCATTTTTATAATAGATTTGCATTCATTTACAAATATTCAAAATGAGATGAGGGGCAAATTACACCTACATGTGTCATTTGTCTATGTGTTTTCCTTAGTCTATGTGATTGGATTGTTCTCTGAATTAATTAAGACTGTTTCTATTTTTTCTGTTCTGTCTTCTGCTCCTCAGCTTCTGCGTTCCGCTACAATGGTCTATCAGTGGTGTATTTCCTGTTCTTGCTCACCTTGCCGCTACTGCCGAACCCCAGCCTGGTCACCATGAAAGGTGAGAGGAGCTCCAGAGACATATAACATCTTGGTTGTGATTTTACAGGTTTTCGTTCTGACTCTGTTTCAAAGTGTATTGAAGCAAACTTCTCATTTCTCCCTGAAACAGAGACCAAAGTAATTTCAGTGTTATGGACGTATAAGATAAAAGATTTAATCTTCTAATAAATTAAAGCTTATACTTATTTTCTATGGTATTCGTCATTCTAAATCTGCATATGTTTTAATGTGAGACACTGATCTGTGACCAAACAAAAACACTAAAACTTCATATTAATTTGGTAACTTTGGTAACTCAGTGTTGTAAATCAAGTCAAAGCAGTCAATTCAAATGTAATTACTTATTAGTTCTGAGTGGTAAAGTGCTTTTTTATTGTTATTGTACATTTTATAACTAATAGTTGAACATTAAAGCACAAAACACCCAAATACACTGCATGTTTGTTGTCTTGCAAACCATTTATTCCTTTAGAAAGTTAAAAAAAAAAGAAAGAAAAAGTTTTCATTGTTGAGTCGAAGTTTTATGTGAAAGAAAATACAGAGAATAGAAAAAGCACAAGAGAATATACTGAGTAAGACAAAGAGTGTGAATGTGTGTGTGCTTTGTCTGTGTATTGATCAGTGCATTCTGATGAATTAAAGTATCTGGGCCCCTCCCTCAAAGTACTTTGTAAAGGGGATGTGGTAGGAACGGTCAAATCAATTATGCATAGCCTGGTAATTACAGTGAGGAATTAAAAGATGTAATGTCAGCATTTTGACAGCATTTTTTTTCTTTCTTTCACTTTACATCCCTCCATCTAAAAACTGTTTTCCTTTCAGCCTGACTTTGAAAGCTCCATAGATCCCAACGTTATCTTCATCACCCTAATATGATCTCATTCTCCTTGGCTAAGTGGTCGAATGTGTGTACATCCTGTGTGCATTTAATTCATGGGTTTTTGTACGTCCCACCTATACTTGGGAGAGTGTATGTGCATGTGACTGTGTAACTTCCTTATTGGGAAGCAGAGAGGTTTAAGTGAAACAAAGCTTTTAGTAAAAATCCTTATCATCACATCAACAGCACATTTTGCTGGTTCAGCTAAAGTTGAGCCACATCAGCTATTAATGCTTGTGTATCTGAAACCTTTTGATTACAAGCAATAAACTGAGATTATGAACTTAAAAAGAAAGAAAAAAATGTATAGTAAAGTTACACATTTTTGCGTATTACACTTCCCCCCCCATTTTTAGTGCAACATGGCTTTAGGCTTGAAAATGTCAAATATCAACTGGCTGGCCTGTCACTGATATGTCTCAACATTTTCTGTGTCTGTTTGAAAAAAAAAAGGGCGTTAATCTTGATTAACGTTTAAGGAAATATTGGCCTTCTTTTTAAGAAGCTTCTTTCTGAATACTTGGCTGCAACACTCAAAGCCACTTGAATATCCAGAATCACATATCTCACTTTAGCTGGATTATTGATCTGTAAAAGTGCTCATAGAGACAGAACCAGTTCAATTTAAAATACTGCCAAATGTCTAGGAGACAACAGTTCACTGAAAAATGTCTTGAAGAGAAGTATAGGGCCCAACAATTACTGTGTGTGTGTGTGTGTGTGTGTGTGTGTGTTTCTGTACGATCAGATCTGCCAAAACCCTTGAAGCTGGCTGTGTCTCTCTAAGCAAATGAATACAGTACTGCCAAGTAGGGTGCTTGGTTTATTATAATATCCCCAAAGTCATTTAGCCAGTAGCAGGAGTAGGGGAATGGGAGTGCACAAACACATGGATTAAAACTTCTGTTTTTTTAAACAAATTTGCAAATGTAGGCTGTTCAATGGCAATTCAAAGATAAAATTAGCTAAAGAAGAAACCCCAACATTTACAGCTCTCAGGATGTTCCTTATACACTAGAAGTAAATACAGTAAACCCCTATCCAGCTCCAGCGTAATGCTCCTGTATATATTATATCACTTATAATCCTTTATTAAATACAACAAAGTTTGTTCTTTTATTAAAGTCATGACCATGAAATGAGTTTGTCCACTTTTGTTTCCTCCTGGTTACTCTCACTTTTGCCGCTCTGTTCAGGTAAAACGGGTCAGTTCCTGTGGCTGATCGTCTACACTAGTCTGACCCTGCTGGCCTTGCAGTGCTTCATGCAGATCCCTTTCGCCTACATTCCTCCTGAGGGTAAAAGCAGACTTGTGGCACTTCTCAGAGTAATGGCTCTGTTAAATAAAATGTCACCAAAATGTCGTCTGATTACACTGAAACACGTTTCTTTTCACAGTGAGCGGCTACTGGGAAGATGTTCTCTACCATGTGGGCATTGTAAGGTATGGAAGCACACCTGACATTAATATTTCCAAAAAACTTATCAGGAATTATGTATTTTTCTAAAAACCTCAAATTGCATCCACTTTACACTACTAACTATTGTAAATTTATATCTATCTTTCAGGCAGCCTTCTAGTTTAGTTGATTAATGCAGTATAAAATAAGCTTATTGTGACTTTAAATTTATGTGAAAACATTTTTAGATTTTTCTTAGAAAACTGATTTTCATAAATGTATAAATTAAGATCATTGGGGATCAAAGCTACAATAACGGTGGTGTGTTTCTAGATTCAGTTCGGTGGACCCCGGGAACATTGTGCGGCTCCTGGCCCCAGATGTGGGCCTCTTATTATCTTCCCTCTTCATTCTGCGGCTGTGCAGAAAGCTGCTGCGCGCTGTGCCCCAAGTCAGTGTCCACGAAAACGGAATACCGCCGTCGGACCCCGAGGTAACCATCGGTACACTCATCAACTATTCAAAGATTACATTACATTACAACGATGCTCAGTGATATCACTCTGATTGTTCCACGGGTCTGACAGGAAATGGAAACCTCTGACACAGAGTCTGAGGGAGGAAGTGACTCAGAGGGCTCGTCGTTTGACAGCTCAGATGAGACCACGGTGCCGGTTCAGACGGGTCCACCTCAGTTTGTCCAGAAGCTGATAGTGTTTGCAGCTGGACTGAGGCTGCTCATGTCAGCAATCATGAACACAGCAGGGAAAGTGGTGGTGACTTTAATGTTGGGGCTCGCAGGTACAGTAGAGCAGCTGGTGTGAGCAGGGATATTATAAGTTTAAGCGCTGGATGACTTTTCACTCTCTTTGCTTGTTATACTCTGTGTGTATGTGTACAGGTATCACGTTGCCCTCCCTTACTTCAGGCGTGTATTTTGGGGTGTTTCTCGGGCTGGTTTGGTGGTGGGTGTTCAGCCGCTCCATCAGCCTGCTCCTCTTCAGCTCCCTGTCAGTGATGATGGCCATCTTCAGCGGAGGACACCTGCTGGCTCTGTACATCTACCAGCTGCCTGTGTCCCAGCAGCTTGTGCCACCAGATGACGTCTACGCCAGGTACAGAAATGATCAAAATGCAGGAGTGATATATATTGGACTCATCTGATGGTTTCCTTTAATATCTGGTCTCAGCATGTTGGTGTCAGTCTTAAGCCAGATCGATGTAAAAAGATTAACCCAAGAAGTGTTTTTACCTTTGTCACAAGGCTGAATTAAAATTTTCCTTTACTCTCTTCCAAGTTTGCTTATCTTTTTCCATTCCTCTTATTTTACACAAACTCATATTCTTGTTCCTCACTTCTCTCACACCATCTCTCCTTTCATTCTTCCTTTCAATCTTCATCCTACGCTCCTTCTCCTGTTGCCTGTCCCAGGTTGTTTGGTATGACAGGAGTGATCAGAACAACAAGTTCAGACCCGCACAGTCTTGGACTGCACCCACATGTCAGCTGGCCTGACTTCATCAACCCTTTGGTTCTCCTGCTGCTCTACTACACGCTGGTAGCTCTGCTGCACAAATGGGTTCACATACCAGTCGAGGTTTGTGCGTGTGTATTCAAGTGTGTGTCAGAGGAACAATGTTCGGATTTTCTGTTATACACAAATGCACAGGATAGTCACTCTTCAACTGCTCATACGATGATATCTGACACTTATACTGTATTACTCCCAGAGTAGCAGCGACAAAGATGGTAAAATTAATGCTACTGCCACTACAACATGTCCCACTGGTACCATGCTGCTGCAGTACTGTATCATGAAACAGCTTTTTACTGTTTACTACTGCCAGGCTTTATCAGACATTGTGACTACTTCTCCTGCACCTGCTGCTGTCTCTAATGTGCCTACTTCTACCACTATCACCGCTATCAACTCTGAATATACATAAACTTCACACAGCCTTCACTTACTGAGTTTTACTCACTTAATGACTTAGGTGACCGTCTTTTGTGTTTTTCAGGATGCTGTTGATGGTGAGAAATCTGAGAGTCCAGCAGAGAGTCCAGAGGCTCCTCCGAGCTTCTCAAGGGTCATCTACATCTCAGGAGATAAGCAGGAGGTAACCTGCTAGCATTTCATGATCATATTTCAGTGATCAGTATGTGCTGCTCCTTCCCTGCTCCCATAATGGATAGCAGTGTCCACTAAAATAAATGCATTATAAGATTAATGCTATTTCATGTGGAGCCTAAAATAAATAGCATTTCTAAATTGGCATCTTAGAATATCTTAAGACCATAACCAGCCTAAGATTTTCTCTATTTTCAGCTTTTAAGCAGCACAGATGATGAAACCTATCTACCAGATGAGGTAAGTCATTTTATTGCTAAACACTATTTGAAAGTGAGTTATACTTTTGACTGACTGATAATAAGGTGAGAACTGCGATTATTTGTCTAAATTAGCCCCAAAATGCTTTCTCTTTCCTCAGCCAATGGTTTTAATGACAGGGACCTCCTGGCAAGATGTTCATAGCAGTGATCTGGGATCTCTGTTAGGAGGTGCAGGGTACACGAACTGTTACCATCCACCGCAGTATGAAGGCAAAGACTCACCATCACATGGTAAACTTTACGCTCAAATCTCCAAATGTATGACCTCAGCAAGAACGGCAACTACTTTCATTAATTTGATCTGCTGTATGCGTGGTTGTCCTGCGCCTCAGCAACAAGCTGGTCTCTTGTGTCAGGGCTCCTAGTCTGTTTGGTGTCTGAACTCTTTTATTTCATTCTTAACTTTTGTGCTAGAGACTGAAAGTGAGGGAGACACAGTGGACGAATGTGAAGACAACCTGAGGACTCAGACAGAGACTTCGCCTCCTCCCTCAGGTCCAAGCGGCCTGGTCATTTTCGGACGGCTGGTGCAAAAACACAGCTATGTCAGCGCCCTTATCATCATGATGGTAAACACTGATTTAGAAAGGTTTGAGTTTATATGGCGAGTCTTTTGGCAACCATGACATAGAGGGCAACAGGAGAGAAGAATTATGTAGAAAAGGAAGAACTATTGAGGTGTAGAGTTGATCAGTTCAGTAACGTTAAAAGGAAAGTACTGTAGATAAGATCATTTAAAAAATAAAATAAGGTAAGGAGTGTTCAGATATATGCAGTGCAAAGGACTGACCTAAGATAAAGGAACAGATTTTCAGTAATATAATGAGAAATGCTACATTTAAAGAGTTGTAACTGAAAGTATCAGGCATGTCTGGCTTTCACTTTACGGGTTAACAATTAACTGATTATTAAACAAAATGAATAAAAATATTATTTGAGTAAGTTAGGTAGGCTGTGTATTAACCAGTCAGCAGGATAATTAGTAAATAACGTAATAAAGTAAATAATTAGTAAATAAACCTGCTTCTGAGCCGAAACATCACAGAAACAGCTGTAATTCTGTCGACATGTCAACATGTTTTCAGGTGTGGAGTATCACCTACAACAACTGGCTGACCTTTGCCCTCCTGGTGTGGTCCTGTATCATTTGGATGATGAGAGACAGACGCCGCTACGCCATGATGTCGGCCCCCTTTCTGGCCATCTACGGCACCGTGCTGCTGCTGCTCGGCTTCCTGAGCGGCCTGCGCCTGAGCCGGGCCGAGCTCTACCCCGCGCTGCCCCCCACTGTCATCGTGGACTTTGACCTGAACAGCTACCACCCCGCGCCCTGTGTCCATCTGGGAGCAAAGGTGGGGAGAACCTGAGTGACCTTGAGTAAAAAGGTCATGAAGGTCATGGGAGTTATTCTGATAGGTGGGAAAGGCCAAACATACAGGACCAGAGAGCTTAAACACAGTGTTGGTCAAACGTTTTTAGATTAAGAAACATTTGTTTTCATGGATTAAAGCAGATATAACAGGTAGATCTTCAGTTCCCATTTTTTGTATTCATATACACCGACCAGATCATAACATGTCAGCTAATTAGACACTTTGATACTGAAAGTCATGCAGTTTATACCTTAGACAGTCTGATAACAATGCTCTGACAGGAAGTGTTACAAAGTGAGGTACTCCTACTTGAGTACAAAATTGTCATTTTATGCAACTTTTACTTTTACTTTTACTCCACTATAATCTCAAAGGGAAATATTTTACCTCTACATTTGTTTGACAACTCTTCAGAATAAATCTAGACAATGGAAATCCTTTTGGATTAGCAGAATAAAGGGCTGCTATTCTTGATTTTTTTGCTTCTCAATAACAGTGAGTAAACTACCTAACTGTATATATAGCACATTTACTTTCAATGCATTAAGTCTTTATTGATGATAATGCTTACATAGTTTTACTTAAGGTTTTAATTACATGAATTTTACTTCAGGAGGAATATTTTCAGAGTGTGGTGTTAATAGCTCTAATTTAAGTAAACGATTTCGTTAAGTCTTCCACTGTTCCTGACAGTTATTTTTGCAATTTATTCTATTCTATACTGTTTTTGATCAACAGATTATATTATAATTGTTACACAGATGTTTTATGCAGCCTTACCATCTTCACTGTAGCAGATTATAAAACTGTGTGTGTTTTGTACTCATGATACACTGTGTGTGCTGCAGGTCTTCTACTGCTTCTGCTTTTGGTTGATGTTTCGTCAGCAGCTTAAGGAGAGAAAAGAGGAGCAGAGCTTAAAGGAAGAATCTTTAGATGAAGTCAAAGTCGAACCCGGTAATTTATTTTCAAATTGCTTTCATAGAAGTTACAACTACTGTTTTGGAGAAGAACTTTGGAGTGATGTAACACCTGTGTCATATCCTGATGAAACCAGGCAATATGATGGACTTCAGTTTGATTAAAAGCTAAAAAAGTCTCTCTGCTTACACTTCATCCTGTCTTCCTTCACTCATCCTATTCTTTTTATGTCTTTTAATTCTTTGCTGTCTTTCCTCTCCATTCTTCTCCTTGTCCTTCTTTTCTTGGTTTCCTTCGTAACAGCAGAGGAAAGTCAGCCCTCTCCTCTTGTGGCGATGCTGATCTCAGGAGTCAAAGGGACGCTGGTGAAATACTGGATCCTCTTCTGCTGCTCCATGTTCTTTGTGATCAGCTTCTCTGGAAAGGTATCTTTCGACAGACGTAAAAATGATTGATTGAATTTATCCATATCTGAACCTGCATTACCGGCATACTTGTTTTTAATCTCTCTCCATAATTATTTCTATTATGAAAAGTTTACATAATGAAATCTGTCATTATTCCACTTCATATAATGTGTATTTGCCCTGTCGGAAAAAAAAACCCCACTGTAATCTACTACAGATAATATGTGATATTATATTATTTTGGATACTCTAACAAATGTATTAGGACAGTATATTTATGGGATGGGGCACTAATATAATTCTATAGGTAAATTTACAAAAAACTACAATATCAACGTGCAGCTCCAGGACTTACTGTATGTCTGTTTGTACTGTATGTCAGCCAAATAATTATTTGATTTTATCAAAATGTACCTAATCTTGACCATGGTTCATTTCCATAGGTGGTGGTCTACAAGATCCTCTACATTGTCCTCTTCCTTTTCTGTGTTGGCCTCTACCAGGTTAGTCATTTTTCTTTTTCTTTCATTAGTGATTTTAATGATGGGGATGGTGATATATTACATTTAGTCAGTCCCATTTTTAAATTAAGTAAACCAATGTAGCTTTTCATTTTGTATCGTGATTACAATCGCTTGGTGTGAAAATCGATTGTTATTTATACATTTATTCCCTGTGTACTCTATACTGTGTGCATAGTAGAGGAGATAAATAAATGATGGCAACCGAATAGAAATTGCAGGGGTCAATATGTGGAGAAGAGATCTGCTTTAATAGTTGAGGAGTTGTATAACACACAGGGCCACATAGTTTCAGGGTCATCTTACACTGTAATGTGTTGAATCCTAAATCATCATCAATTAATCATTCAGTTGTTGTTTGTGCATAAAAACATTCAGAGCAGGTCTGGCTATTATATAAACTCTGAAAGTGCACACAAAGGCTGATTATGTACCAGTCATCAATACAATTTTACAGTTAAAAGTATTGATTATGACTCATAAACACACACAGTGGTTTTTTGCTGCTGTTTTCCTGTTTTTTCTCCTCCATCTTATGTTTCTGCTGACCTTTTAGAAACACGGTGGGCACTTACAGGAAGGCCTAATGGCTGAGGAGGTGTCGTAAGACAACACCATTTGTCTGTTCGGACATCAGCAACACCCTGGTATTTTAGTGTGTGATGGAAGAAATACAGGAAGCGCCGTTATTACTGATGTTTGGATGTAACTTGTCTGGATGAAACCTATTTGTCTGGAGAACCATTCGTGGCAAACTGTGTTTTTAAGTGTTTTGTCTCATTAGTGGAGGTCCAACACATGAGCTGTGTTCCTGTTGACTGACCCTGACACCAGCGGTTATTAGTTATAGAAACAAGGAATAAAATTACAATAAGTGTAGTATTAGATTTTCCTGAGGCCAGTAATGATGTTAAGCTCTGTAGCTTCTGAGAAAAGGTATTGCATCACTCTGTCCGTTTCCTCTGCCCTCAGATCCGTTACGACTTGTGGCGTCGGGTCCTGAAGACGTTCTGGGCGGTGGTAGTCGGTTACTCCATGGTGGTCTTGATAGCCATCTACATGTACCAGTTCAGAAGTGTGTCTGCGCTGTTCAGACAGATCATGGGCATGTCGGAGGAAGGGTGAGCTTTTGTGTGTCTGCACAGACTGGCTGAAGTTTGTGAGTCTTTTTTTAGGTATGAGAATAAATCAAGAAAATCCATTGTGTTTGATGGAGAATTTTGTCAGAACCATTCAGCAAACCTGAGCCTTGTTGTTAGTTAAAGTATCTTAACACCTGCCTGACTTTACAGTCTTCGCGATCTGGGTTTGGAGCGGTACGACACAGTGGAGCTGTTTGCACGTATTCTGCTTCCTGCTGCGTTCCTGCTGGCTTGCATTCTGCAGCTGCACTACTTCAACTCAGACTTCCTGATTCTCACTGACCTGGACGACGTACTTGTCAGACAGGCTTCCAGGTGAGACCGCAGGAATGTGTACACCTTCCTATGTAAATGCAAGCAGGTGTTGTGATTTTGATATGATATTCAACAATGCAAGTAAAATAATTGAGTAATTAACTATTGTGCCTGCTTCATGAAAGTAAGTCCTTTTTTGTTGTGCATGTGAGCACTTACTGTTGTGTCTGAATGTACATTATATTCTCTACCTCTGTCTGTCTTCTTTCCACCCAGAGAGGAAGAGCTGAGGAGTTCAGTCAATGTGATATCTGAGACGTAAGAGTGAATGTTTTGTTGCACTCACATTTCAGCCACTTTGACACTTTGTGTAAAGACCTATCACAATTATCTGGGTTTCAAATAGTTGATTTATTGCCTGTAGAAATAATTTGCGTTTGAACCAGAAAGAGGTTACAACATTTTTGTACTGCCTGTGACTCTTATAAGGAAAACAACAAATCCTGACCGTGGTTGTTTGAAAATAATTAAACACTCAGTTCATCAGAGGTGAAACTGATGTGATTTTTGAGTTTTTACAGTGCCCATCATGGTAACAGAAAGATTATTATTCTCTGTAATGTTTTTCACATGTCTCTTAATTTGCAGCATTAAAGAAAACATTGAAAAGTTCCAGAAAAGGTAAGGCTCAGTTTTTACTGTGTATCCTAATGGATCAGCTTTTGTGTCTACTTTACATACTATATTTTACTTGTTAGAATATAATTCATAATCAGACACGCATCTTTTCTGGAGTGGGGTATTGAAAAATAATTTCCTTTGAAACTACGTTGTGGGTACATGTTGAGTTGTAAAACTGCCCCTGAACTTGCTGCTCCACCTGTGCAGTCTTTGTAAGTGTAAACACTTTAAAATGTTTTTGGTCATCCTTTAGGCTTGTGAAGGAGCAAATGGGAAGTGGGAAAAGTCAGGAGACTCTGGAAAGCATTGGACTACAAAGCTCCTCAGAGAAAGGACCAGATGAACAAGATGAAACAACAGGAGAAGGTAACTAAGAGTGAGACAAATGATCAATATGACATCCTGTAACCATTTCCTCTCCCACAACAATGTGTTTTTCACATTGTGCTTTCTGGCTGTTGGTTTATGGATGTTTTACATTTGAATGACACATTAGTTTTTGTGCGAAGAAGATTTGACCTTTTTAGTTACACAGAAATGTATCATAGATGCCTCAAAATGCTCTATGCTCTGTGAGAGCTCTAGTACTGAAATGGAATAAAGATTATGTCTGATGTCCTTGTCCTTCCCCTGCAACCCTCTTTTTCTCCTCCCAGAGTCTGTTCCCGACAGTCCTGAGGACAAATGGGTTGTTATTGTTGATCGGGCGAGCCTGCTGCTCATTCAGGCTATGTTAGGACTCCAGAAGTTCCAGGAGCAGAGCTGGAGACTGCTGGAGCTCCACAGCCTCAAAATAGTGTCCTCTGGTATCATCTGGGTGTCACTGCAAGAGGTGAGATGTTTGATCTATATGTGTATGTGTGTGTGTGTGTGTGTGTGCAAAGTCACATGTGTAAAAATGTGTAGGCATGTGTGTATACAAATTACCATAACAATGACAAACAACAATCCACTGATACTGATTTACTCATTGATGAGTGTAAAATAAATTCCTTCACTCCATTTACATACTTTCTTATTTCACTCTGGTATTCTGTACTCACTTGCATGCTTCAGGAAAATAAAGTTAAATGCAGTGTTTTTTTTTGCAGGTTTCTCTGATGAACTTTCTCTTTCTGGCTCTGTGGGTGTTTGCACTCCCGTTTCCACGGCTACGACCTTTGGCATCCAGCATCTCTGCTGTGTGGGCCTGCGTCATGGTGGTGTGCAAAATGTTTTACCAGCTCAAAGTCATCAAACCAGAGGATTACTCCTCCAACTGTACAGCTGTGAGTATCCATATGTAAATCCATATGTATATCCATATGTATGTGTGAAAACATTAGTCATGTAATCCGGGCATCATTCTTCATATTTGTTTTGGCATTTGTTGAAAACCTCTTTCTTTGTGGTTTGTATCTCAGGGCTTAGCACCGTCCAACAGCTCAGGCCTGGAGGATGGAGTGCAGCTGAGGGAGAACATGATGGAGCTGCTCAGGAGGTCGATTCTCTACATTGAGCCTGTGGACCCCATCTACTGGTGTGGAGCGCTGCGTAAATGTGAGGGCAGGATCCTCCCCTGTCTCAGGGTATGTGACGCACCTGCCGAAGCCTAAAAACTTCAGCAGTCATCCACCTCTGTATTGTGTCCCAGAATAGTGTTCTCTAC
Organism: Amniataba percoides; assembly: GCA_037176925.1. Taxonomy (NCBI): domain Eukaryota; kingdom Metazoa; phylum Chordata; class Actinopteri; order Centrarchiformes; family Terapontidae; genus Amniataba; species Amniataba percoides. The sequence goes on from JBAJHX010000041.1 coordinate 7,134,924, forward strand.
AAAGTGATCTGTGTTGCAGAACCACCTGATGGTGTTGGGGTTGCTTGTGTTTGAGGCCACTGTCCATCGGCACCAGCTCTACTTCCGTCTCCGTAACGACCTGAAGCCGCCGCCCTTCAGCATCATCTTTCACGGCGTCACGAGGCAGCACCTGGATCAGGGCGTCCTGCCCTGCATCAAGTACTTCATCAACTTTTGCTTCTACAAATTTGGACTGGAGGTACTCTATAAATGCTGCAGTGGTGTGTGTGTGTGTGTGTGTGTGTGTGTGTGTGTGTGTGTGTGTCTTCATGTTGAGCTGAACTGTTTAACATATCTGACAATGACCTCTTAACACACTCATGCTTCTCCTTAGATCAGTTTAATTGTGGCAGTCAACGTGATTGGTCAGAGGATGGATTTCTACGCCCTACTCCACTCCTGCGCCTTGATGGCAGTGCTGTCACGGCGACGCAGGAAGGCTATCGGGGAGGTGTGGCCTAAATACTGCTGCTTTACTTCAGGGCTGATGGTGCTGCAGTACCTGCTCTGCATTGGAATCCCTCCTGCCTTCTGTGCTGGTATGGACTTCATAATAATCAGTGATGTTTCTGTGAAAATAAAATATTGATATGATTATATTAGATTTAGGATACTGTGATGCTTTTTCAGTATCCATAAAAAGCAACAATAGTTTGCTTTGTAAAAAAAAAAGCGGATGAGGAAGAGTGAGAGGAAAAGAGTGACAACTAAAGAAAACCTTTTCTTTAAACTGAGACCCCATGATACCACCTACACTGACCACTAAGATATTTATTGAAAAAACATTATAGCAAAAAACTAGTTTATCAGCAAATTCTTGGTGTTTCTTGGAAGAATTACTGAAAATCATTTATTCACTGAAACAGGTTTCCGCAATATGCTGTATGACACAAAAAAATTACAAAAAATTGCATATGCATAAATCTTATGCTACAATATTTTGTTTGATTTCCTTGGCAGATTATCCCTGGAGAACTGCAGTTCAACCTTTGACCTCTAATGTTATCAAATGGTTTTACCTTCCTGACTTCGCTATGAGACCCAATCCTTCATTCATACTCTGTGAGTTGATCTTTACTCTCTTCTTTTCCATCATGACTTTCCATTTGTCAATTCCTCCTCTGTCAGATTCTCCACATGTCAGATTTTAACCCCCGTCTCTCTCCTCCTCTCTGCAGATGACTACCTCTTGTTGCTCTGCTCATCTCTGCAGTGGCAGGTGTTTGAGGAGGAGAACCGAGCGGCGGTGCGACTGCTGGCTGGAGACAACGTTGAGATCAGTCGTAGTCTGGATCCTTGTTCTTTCAACCAGTTCATACCTGTCGATAACTTCCTTCACTGCAGGTCAGAGATAGCATCTTTTTTAATCTTTTCTTTCATTTTTATTTTGTTTTTGCATCTTCTAAATTTTACATGTTTTTTTTCAAACTGGGAGTTAATGTCTTGCTCCCATATGTATTTTATTTCAGATTGTCTGAACATATGGATCATTTTATTGCTCCCTGAACGTAACTTACCCCAAAAGTCTAAATTTATAGAACCTAGAGAAGAACAGGAAATCTCTTTAAATAGCTTCCTGCTCAGCTGGTTAAAATGCATGTGGAGAATTGGGACTCCATCCCACTGGTTTGTGGTTGTTTTAGGAGCATTAAAGGGTTGAGTAAGATCATTTAAGTGTGTCGTCAAACTCATGAAAGCTGTTCTGGTAAACTGAAACTGCTGGATAAGCAATCATGGACATCTCCCATTTCAACGAGAGGACAGTGCCTCCGTTTATGGGCTGTATTTTATTTTCTGCTACCTTCATCAGATCTTGCTGTTGACAGAATATATTTTACTGAGAAAGAAAGTGCTAACACAGCCAAAATTTGACCTCAGTCACAGTAATGTACTATGCACTGAATTTAAAGAAGCTGTGTTGCTGGAACATAATAACAATATTTTAATATTTCAAAGTTGGTATTTAACTCAATTGACTAGAAATACAGTTTTGATAATCTATTATGTTGTCTGTCAAGGATAAACGCCTTGTTATGTTTTAATTTGTAACTTGAACACCTTTTGTAGCTTTTGATTTTTTTAATATTCTATTGACTTGCTAAATAATTAGATCAGTTGAAAAATGTAGCAAGAAGCATTCAGTGTAGTCATATTTATATAAAACCTTTTAATAACAAAACAAATACCACACGTGTTAAAGGAATAGTTTTGAAGACATAGGAAATATCTTTATTTGTTAAATACCCTTATTTGCTTTTTTGCAGAGAGTTGATCATGAGAAGACTGATATCACAGACAGCTTAGTTTGGCAAATAGTGACAGTTTGCTCTTCTCAAGTATATCATTTCAGCAATCTACTGTAAACTTTTACATTGAGATAACTTTAATATGTATTTCTGAGGACACACTATGTTAATGTAAATAGTGAATTTTAGTGAATAGTGAATTTTAAAGATATTTGCAGGTTTCTTCTTAACTGTTTTATCTATACTGGTGGCATGTTTTTTTGATGGTACTCAATCTCAGCGGTGGATGTTCCTCTCTCTCTGGTCCTCAGATGCTACCTCGACATGGTGAAGGTGTTTGTGTTCAGTTACTTCTTCTGGTTGGTGCTGTGCCTCATCTTCATCACCGGCACCACGCGGATCAACATCTTCTGTCTGGGCTACCTGGTGGCCTGTTTCTACTTCATGTTGTTTGGAGGCAGCGTGTTGATGCAGCCTGTCAGATACATCCTGCGGCTGTGGGACTGGCTCATCGGATACACCTGCTTTGTGATCGCCATGAAGAACCTGCTGTCTGTGAGTTACAAAATCAGTCAAGACACATCAGTTCATTTTTGTGCTTTTCTAGAAAGTATTACAGCTTCTTTCTTGTATTCCTGTATTTTTTGTGATCAGCTTGGTTCTTGTGCCTACCTGGACAGCCTGTTGAAGAACAGCTGCTGGTTAATTCAGGCCTTCAGCATGTTCTGTACCATCAAAGGCTACAATGTCCGTAAGTGCCCGTAACAGATGATGATTAACAGTATGTACATTTTCTGCACAATAAGTCTTTTTGTATTTTACCTTCCATGAATACTGCCACTGTCTAACATAACTTTCATGTCAAATTTGTGTCAAATTTTTTTAACAAATAATTGAGCTTAAAATGTCTCTTTTTAGAATTCACATTTATTCAACATTTATATGGAAAATAAGATTAGAGTCCTAGTCAGACTCAGAGTTACAGTCTAGATAGGACACAGAAAACAGGTATCTGAAGCTTACTGAGCACTGTTATAATTATCATTTTATTACTGTTACCACTGACTTCTCAGAGGTATTCATCTCTCCTGCATGTGTTTCAGCTGAACCTGATGATGAGTGTGAGCTGCCGGAGGGTGAAGCCGGCATTGTCTGGGATGCGATATGTTTCACTGTCCTTCTGGCACAGAGGAGGGTCTTCCTCAGCTACTACTTCCTCTACGTGGTGTCGGACCTCAAGTCCTCGAAGATATTGGCCTCCAGGTCTGAGCTCTACACACATAACAACCTCCTGTTTAACATAATTTGAAGCAGCAGAAGCAATCATGACAATCAGAGGGAGGGGATATAAATGATAGTGAGGGGTAAATGTTTGAAACTTGAAACTTGAAGTTTGTTTGATATATTAAACCAAACCTAGCTTGTCTGTATTCAGTTGTTTCAAATGGGCACAAGAAGCAAGCATTCTACTTTCTTTGGATGAAGCCGTCCTCACTTTCAGCTGTTTAAGGTTTTTTTTACTTTTTTGTAGTGCCCAGTTTTTTGGTAATTATTGATATTTTCCCCATAAATATCACCTTTCCAGGAATAAGAAAATGACTTTAGTCATTGACAGTAATTGACACTATAATATGATCTGTTTGTGAATCTAATGTCTCATTTAGGAAGAATGGAAAATGACTCTCTAATGCAGCCTGAGTTTGTTTTTTCCTGTCTGTGTTACATACTGTAATTCAGTTCAATTTAGTTATAGTTTTCATTATAATTGTAATGAGAGACATAAAGCAAGTGTTTATCGAGCTCCAGACGGGAAGAATAACACGAGCGGCAGTACTAAAACGAGTGGTTTGAGTCATGTTTCTTTCCTTTCTGTACCTCTAAGGGGCGCTGAGCTGTTTGAGGCCAAAGTGAAGAAGCTGATAGCAGCTAGGCTGGAGATGGAGAAGAAATCTGTGGAGACTCTGAAGAAACAGTAAGAAACAATTATCATGCAGAATAAGATTAATGTACATTCACAGCGATGAATTTGACTGTGACTGAATGGATGAATGCAGGGATCCATTTTGCAGTGACAACCAGCAAAATCTTTCCTTTATCCTCTCTCTAATAAAGTACACAGTGTGCAGTTAACTCGCCTTTCTACCGTCTTACTGCAGGATGGAGAAGATCAAGTCCAAGCAGAAGAGTCGGCCTGCAGCGACAGACAAACCAGCTCTTCCTGCTGATCAGGAGCAGGTGACACTGGGTAACACAAGTGAATCTATTTTCTGTTTCTACTGGTGTTTAATTAACCAGCAAAAGATGAGCGGGCATTCACAAGCACAGTCCATGAAAATTACTTTAGGTAGAAAGTCTGTTGGTATTTCTGTCTACTGACCAAAAATAAATGAAGAGATAATGTTAATCAATCAATTTTCTTTTAAGTTTCTCTTTTGTCCCAGGAGACGTGTCAAAGCCTTTTTTGACCGTGTACATTTGAGTGGGAGTTTGTCCAGTTTTATAATGCACTCCTTACTTAGACATTTTCTTGTATATGTGCTTACTTTATGAATCAGCAAATATCTGTGTTTTCCAGGCGATGATGAGAAGGCAAAGAGAGATGCAGGAAAGTGGTGGAAGCCTTGGGTGTCTCAGCCTGGAGGTGAGCTGTAGCCTGCTTATCTACAAAGAAAAGAAATCTCAGCGATGGGAAAGAATGAGGAACACTATGCAATATCCTTTTTTTCTTTAGTTTGTCCTGCCTGCCAGAGAGACGTCTGTGAAGTCACTCAACAACATGCAGAGTGATGTAGTTTTGTCACTGCTCTCTTTTATGTAGTTGAAAACAACTGTGGCTACCACCTGTTTGAAAGTGACAGTGAGGAGGAAGAGGAAGAAGTTCCAGAGAATAAAGAAGAGGAGGAACCACCGAAGAAGAAATCTGCTTTCCAAGTGAGAGTCGAAAAAAGAAAAATTAATGACGAGGATAGATTTAATGTTATCGATACACTCGCAGGTTATAGTTCCTGAAAAGTGAAAACTGGTGGTTAAATGGTTGTTTGTGACATCATCAGCTGAGACGTGTGTCTGTGTGTTTGATATCCCAGTTGGCCTACAACGCCTGGGTCACCAGCTCGAAATCAGCTCTAAAGGACCTGAAGAAGGAGAAGAAAAAAAGAAAGAAAGAGGAGAAGAAGAGAGCAAAGAGAGAGCTGCAGAGACAGCAGAGTAAGAGAGTGACCTGTGAAGTTTATGTAACAGCATCTGATGCCCCTTTGGCGTAATTTAATCATAAGTCTTTGAATTCAGATGTCAGAGTGGCACTGAAGCTTGTTTAGTGCTGTCATATATTATACAAATTGTTCTGATCAGGACAGGAATATTCAAGACAGTTTTGGGAGCCAAATTTAATTTAATTTAGCCAAATATTATTTATTCATGCTGTATTCATTTCTATGCTTTTAGTTTTTTTTGTCACAGTGACACAGCATCATTAAAATCTAAAAGGAAATTTTCATGGCAAACTGCTTGGTAGATTATAAGTGCTCAAAATGGAAAGAGCCATTGATTAAAACTTTGATTTAATCTGTCCATGAGATTTGAATTACACTTTTAAATTCATTAATGCTTGTGTAAGGGTGGACATTATGACACCTCAGGTCAGGTCACCCAAACCATCTAAATTAATTCACCACAATTGATGGGCCAGATTTTTTTGTTAGGTATCCCAAATTATTATATAGACATTTTGTCCTGATAACTGGATTCCATAAGAAACATTTTCCCCATAGTCTGTTGTTGGAACAACTACCAGAATGCTTAAACAGTAAAATCCTCTTTTTTCCAGGCATTGATCGAGCAGACTCTAGTGAGGAAGAACTGGATGAAAGCATTGTGGAGGAGGAGGAAGAGGAGGAAAAAGGTAAACAAACATGAGTCATTGCATTAGACTTTTACAACAAACCACCCAGCACATTAAGTATTTTAATATTTTATCACTATGACTTTCTAAAAGTTACTGTTTCAATACGCACAAGCTGCAGTGAAATCGTCAATCAGGATCAGGGAAATCCTTTAACATACTACATATATAAGTATAAACATATTTATACTCGTACTTGTTTGCTCCTCCAGAGAACATTCTGCAGCGCATCATCAGCACCTTGAAGTTCAGCTGGGTTATCCTTCAGTCCTTTCTCGACGACCTGACGGAGGGCCTGAACTCGTTCTGTAAAGACAACCTGGACATTTCCAAAGTGCTGCGCTTCGAGCGAGCGTTACTCAACCAGCAGCAAAAAAAGGTGAGAGGAGAGGATGCAAAAGTGGCGACTGTAAATTTAACACATGCCTTTATTCATTCAACACCAGACTGACATGAAGTGACGTCTATGATATGTTGAATATGGAAAAAAATAACTTTACATATTATATTCATGTTTATGTGATTGTGACTTTTATGTATTTTAGAAACAAACTGATATCAGCTTAAATACAGAAATTGCAGCAGGAAAAAGTCAATTTGTGTTTACCTGTTTCATTCTGATGAATAACTATGACTATTGAGTTATTTAAGAAGAAGAAAATTCTTTTCAACTTTTCCGTCTTTGACCGCTTTAAAATGTCTGCCATCTATGATATGATGTTATCAAATATAAAGTGTTGCCCCGCCCTAAAAGCAGTAACAACATCACCCTCAGTTGGTCTGAACACGCTGTTTCATCCTCTTGTGTTATCGTCTGTTTTCCCTCTTTTTCTCGCTCCCTCACTCTTCAGGGCAAAGAGGTGAGCCAGGAGAGCGTGAAGCAGTTTTATGAAAACTGGATGTCCCGTCAGAACACACTTTCATCACAAGATGACCTCGATGACTCCCTGCCTCCTCCCTCCTCCCCGCCCGCTGTCCCGTCGTCACAACACGCCTACACCAAGCTGAAGAACCAGGCCTCCAAACTGTCCTGGGGCAGCAGCGTCTCCAGGTAGGTCACTGGATACTGAGTCGATCACAGGTTTACCTTTCTCATGTTTGAGCTCACTTTCCTGCTTGTACTCTGTTTCCTCATATATGTGCATACATGTAGTGTGTATGTCAGAACTGCCAACATCTAATGGATATAAATAGCATTATTTCTGTACTTTTACATCATGTACACTCATCTCCCCTCTCATTCTGCCTCACCTGCAGCTGTATGACAGATGAGACGATGCTTGGGTCCCGGCAGCCAACTCAGGAAGAGCTGGATGAGCCTCCTGTTGTCCCACCTGCTGCCGATCAGCTCAGACGGAGGCTCCTGAAGACAGCCAACATTGACCTGACCTCCATGGAGACTGATGAACTTTCACCGAGGTTAGGGAGAAAAGAGGAAAAGAGGAGTTCACACACAGATTTGCAGTAAAGTTATGGAGACAAACCAGAACATAATGCTGTCTTTCCAACACATGCATGTGATTCTTGAAATAAATTTTCTCTATCCTTGTCTCAAAAGTCAAGAAGATGGCGCCCCTCAAAAGAGGGTCCACGAACAAGAAGAGGATGATGAGGAGGACACAGAGGGGGCGAAATGTGATCAAGAACAAGTGGAGATAGCAGAGGAAGAGGAACAGCAAGAGGAAGAAGAACAGCGAGAGGAAGAAGAACAGCGAGGGGAAGAAGAACAGCGAGAGGAAGAGGAACATGAGGTAGAGAGACAAAAGCTAAATGGGGTAATGCAGCAGAGAGAGGAAGATGAAGGTGCTGATTACCCAGAATGCACCGCATTGGGCTTCAGGGAGAGTGATGGGGAGAAAAGCCTCGACCTCACAGAATCCCCCAGACCCCTGAGTCAGGAAACGAGGAACCTCACTGCCAGTGAGCTGCTGCTTAACAAGTCAGTAAACTCAAGAAACAGCTTATTTGAAAACAAGATTAGAATTAGATTTTTTGCAAGAGAGAGATGTGTGACATTTTAATTTACCAATCCCTGATTCATTCTCGTTTCCATTTTATGCCTTCCCTTCCCTTTCCCTCCTCTTTTTCATAGTATGTTTGAAAATGACGAGATCTCAGAGTCTGATAAGTTTTTCACGACGTTGCCGAGGCCCCTGAAGCTGCTGTTTGCGCTCTACAACACCATGGTGTCTAAGTCAGAGATGCTGTGCTACTTTGTCATCATCCTCAACCACATTGTGTCGGCTTCATTCCTCTCCCTCATCCTGCCGATTCTCATCTTCCTCTGGGCCATGTTGTCTGTGCCCCGGCCGTCCAAACGCTTCTGGATGACCGCCATAATCTACACAGAGGTAAGGTCTACCTCTATGTGTACTGTGTTAACCATAATATGAATAATAAGTAGACATCAGGGCTTCCATCAGTTTCATGTTTGGTTATAATTTAATTCTTGTTGGAAGAATATACAAAATGCTGAGAATAAAAGTTGGCGACAAAATCCAGGGGTCATTTATTTATTTATTCTCTGTTTCTCTCAGTTGACTGTTGTGGTGAAGTACTTTTTCCAGTTTGGTTTCTTCCCCTGGACCACCTCTGCCTACAGAGGCATCAATGCAGAGCGGCCCTTTGCCCTGCCCAACATTATCGGGGTGGAGAAAAAAGACGGTTACGTCCTATTTGACCTGATTCAGCTTCTCGCTCTGTTCTTCCACCGGTCTATTCTCAAGGTAACCTTGAAAAATTACCAGAGAAATTAATCTGCTCATTCACATGTACCCTGTCTGTTACTGTTTCTCTTGTAAGGGACCAGCAGTAATATTGCCATGCAGTTAGCGTTGCATGTTAAATTTTGGTTTGTGCCCATGATTGTGCAGTGTCACGGGCTGTGGGACAACAAGGAGGTCGAGATGCCTGATTTTTTCAAGAAGCTGAAGAAGAAGGTTGACAAGAAGAAGATGTCAGGAGGAGACAAGACAGGCAGCAAAGACAAATCTCATCGCCGTCTGAAGTTCCTCCCTCTTCAGGCCTCCACCACCTCCATATTCTGTCGACGAAAGAGAGATGGCTCAGCAGAACCTGATGGTGAATACTGAGAAAAAGCTAGAAAAATTTAATCCAACACTCACAATTGATTTCTGAGAATTCTCCATTTCTTCTTTTTTTATTGTCTTTTTCTTTTTCTCTTTCTGATGATGATGACATTAATCACCACATATGACATTTCTCAATTTCACTTTCATTTTTTTTTCTTTTTTACTGTAGAGGTGAAGCCCAAGAAGCAGCACAGCAAGAAGAAGAGACGACAACATCACAAGGCTCCTCTGACCCGGAAGCAGCTGATCAGACAGCGGATCAGAGAGAGGATGCTACAGGCCAAAGCTGCTATCATAGAAGTGTGCGTTGAAGCAGATTTTTTCTTTACGTGTTAAATATTAATACATTTGGAAACATTATAACAATTTTTCTGTAGGTCGTGGATGCGATGCTGGTCTCCGAGATTTTCAAACTGCTTTCTGACTGTAGGGAAGCTCAGACTGTATACTCTTTTTTTTCAACAGTGGCCTTCACATCTACTTACCCATAAGACAGTTCTTCTATGACATCATCCACCCAGACTACAGTCCTGTGTGTGACGTTTACGCCCTCATGTTTCTTATCGATGTAGTCAACTTCATCGTCACTATATATGGATACTGGGCTTTTGGGGTAAGAGTCTGCACTGCCTCTCATCAAACCAAGAGCACACACACTTTAAATGCATGTTAGTGTAACACAATCACGCTGGTCTTTGTCTCTGTAGAAATACTCTGCAGCAGCCGACATCACAGAGTCTCTGTCGGAGGACCAGGTTCCAGAGGCCTTCCTGGTCATGCTGCTCATGCAGTTTGGCACCATGATAGTGGACCGAGCCCTCTACCTGAAGAAGTCTCTCCTGGGAAAGTGTGTTTTCCAGGTGGTGCTGGTGTTTGGCATACACTTCTGGATGTTCTTTATCCTCCCCGGGGTCACAGAGAGGTCATCAACTGGATTTATCGTTCAAAATCTTACACCCACATCTTATAAAAGTTCTATCCCTAGTTTCAGTTCTTCAAGCCTCTATTTGTATGTTATTTTTTTAAATTAAAAAGCAAAAGATACATGCCACAAAAAACTTAAATGAATTTGATCTTATTTATTTTCAATGTTGTCTCCTTCTCTCATCATGTGTCTTTTGCTCCGCAGGAGGTTCAACAGGAACCCTGTTGCTCAGCTCTGGTACTTTGTAAAGTGTATTTACTTCGGCCTGTCTGCGTACCAGATCAAATGTGGCTACCCCAACCGCATCCTTGGTAACTTCCTGACCAAGAACTACAACTACCTGAACCTCTTCCTCTTCCAAGGGTACAAAAACTTTTATGGCTTTAATGAATATTTCCATTAGAAGCATGCGGCGAATGTAACTTCACTAAATAAGCCACATTTTCTAGACCCTCATTATAAAGTGTTAAAGGTTTTTAGATTTTATGGTGTATTTGACGCTAAGTTCCCTAATTTTTTCAGCCGATTTGTAATTCTCCTCTCATCTCATTTCTTCCTCCAGGTTTCGTATGGTTCCCTTCCTGACAGAGCTGAGGGCGGTGATGGATTGGGTTTGGACTGACACCACTCTGTCTCTCTCCAGCTGGATTTGTGTTGAAGACATCTATGCTAACATATTTATCCTCAAGTGTGGGAGGGAGTCAGAGAAAGTAATTGAGATTCTGTGGTTTCACGTACAGCCTGCTGCATTTCATTGTCGTCATCATTGTGATGTATAGACTATTATTACTAAAACACCACAGGCTCAGAGTTGGATTTGAGTGACAGAAATGTGCATTACTTTTGTAATTCTCTGCCCTGGGCTTGAGTTAAAATGACTTTGTTTTTACTCCAGTCCATCATTTCGTTCATTTATCATGTAAACATCCTGAAAGTATTCTGTTTACAGTCTCTATCAGTTAAATAGCTTTTTATTCAGTCTGATAAGTTATAGTTTGTAGAATGAAAAAATAGCCTACTCGGTCGACTCAATAATGACAGTAACTTTAATTCCTCCAGAAATACCCTCACACTCCAGGGCAGAAGAAGAAGAAGGTGGTGAAATATGGGATGGGAGGAGTCATCATCTTTGCTCTCATCAGTATAATCTGGTTCCCGCTTCTCTTCATGTCACTGGTCCAGTCAGCGGCCGGAGTGACCAATCAGCCGCTGGACGTCTCCATCCAGCTCAGCATCGCAGGATATGAGGTCAGGATGGAAACCGGTACAGACCAAGTGCTAACTTTCAACTAATAGTATTTGTGTGCTCGTATCCTAAGACACAGAAGACTTCTGCTAAAATTTATGGAAAGATTCTTACCTGAAAAAAGTTAATAAGGCAGCAACCGTAGCGACCACTTCCTTGCAGTACTATCATTGTTTAAACAAGAAATTGCATTTTTTTTCTAACTGTGTGGTTCAGGTGTTACTCACTGTCCATCTCTAATGTGCAAGTGTGATTTACTTGAGTGTCTGATTGTGTTTTTGCAGCCTCTGTTCTCCATGAGCGCCCAGGAGCAAAATCTTGTGCCATACACAGAAAATGGATTCAACCGACTCACCAAAATCTACGCAACCCATCCAGTAAGACAAACTTCATTGTACTTATTTTACTGGGAACACCAAACCTGGACCAAACACAAAACCATCCAGCACCAGACATGGGAAATAATTAATATAACTATATGGTGTGTCTATGGGCCTGATGGAGAGCACCTCTTATTTTCTATGTATGTAGATGCTTGTTTATATAGATATACGTGGCAACTTTCAACAATGAGGTAATGATGGTAACAGATGGTCTATGTAAGACATTAAAGGTCTTTAGAGAGACAAACATGACTAGATAAAAAGAAAAATATAAACAGGATTTACATTGAAATGCAAGAAGCAAGAATAAATATCTGAGCACTGGACTGATGTGATTTACTTTCCTTGTCTAAGATACAAATTCATAACAACAGCATCCCCAGTTCATCTTTTGGCAGGGCATCTGTGATTATGGTGGTGATATTTTTGGAAATAACTGTGGAAATAAAATCCCCTTCTCTTTTGCTCCCAGTCTGCTATGCAGTTCATCATGAACTACGTAGCGGAGGACATTGTTGTTGCTAAGATCAAGAGCGATGCCAGTCTGCTGTGGAGCATCAGTCCAGCCAGTCGGGAGGCAATGATACAGGAGCTCAGTAACTCCTCTTATATATACATGACCTTACGCTGGACACTGCTGAGGTCAGTGTGTCTGTCTATTACTTTTATATAAACTTATAGTACTATTCATTATTTTTTTACAACAAAGTAGAAAAGTGCTTTAAGCTATTAAGAAACAGACTACATTAATATATGAATGGATGGACATGTCCTATCTGCTGATCTATTATGAAACGGTTTGGTAATTGCATTTTGAATTTATATGGCTGCAGCAAACTGAATGCTTCTCTTCTGCCCGTCTCAGGAATGCGTCTATATCGATGAATGCAGAGTCGGTGGGAGAGCACACGGTGAAGTTTGAGGACAAGGCATTGAGGGAAGGGATAGTCCACATGCTCAAAGGCAACAGCAGCAAGCCTGTGTGAGTTGCACTATGCAGACACCAGTTGATTTTTACCTGGTTGTACTATTATTGCTCAAAAGGTGCTAAACTATATAATTCTGTCCTGTAGGCTCATTAATTCTCTGCTACCAAAGTTCATCAGGGGTCCCAAAGGACCAGAATCCAAAATGGCAACCAGGATGAAAGTAGGTTAGTTACAGTTTAATGTGCATTGAACAGACTTTTCTTTCGTGATTTCTAAACCATTGTGGCTGCAACGTCTTCTTTTCATGATAGCAGCTGTAATTATTCTCCTCCTGATCGGTATTTGTGAGTTTGTCTGGTATATCTGGGTACATCAGCTCTTATTTCGTGTGTGGCAATGAGATTTCTTAGCTTGAGAAAGAATAATGATCCATCAGTTGATCTGAGTGATCTGTCCTGTACAGATCTCTTGTTTAAGATACGCTGTTTGATTTAACCCTGACACTTCTTCCCTCAGAGCACTCGGATCGTCCAGACCTCCAGGTGCTGGCTTTCTTCAGGCCCATGTTAATCAAACTTAAACAGGTCAATGGGACGTCAGACGGCGAACCAGACCAGTGGTGGGTGGTGGAGGAGTGCTCCCCTGTTCTCACCTCCTCCAATCACAAGTGCCACAGCATCGAGATAGTGGTGTTCAATGACAAAGTCAGCCCCTCCAGTCTGGGCTTTCTGGCTGGACACGGGTAAGTAACAAAACATCTCATCTGCATTTTGTCACAAAGACTCTCTTATGACTGTGGACTTACTTTTCAAACCCAGGCTCCTTTTCTTTTTTCATTTAAAAGTGACATTTCAAGGCTGCTATATTTTATTGTAGCTCAACAGTCAACAGCAGCACCTCTTTTTCACTATAATAATATATAACATATAACAGCTGGTGATGATAACCCATTTCTTTCTTTTATATGCATTTTCTTTGACTTTTTCTTCGAGGAAAAACATAAGATAGGCAGATTAGTAGAAATTCCTGCTTACATTTTTTTTGCTCAAAAATTAGGCAAGAAATGAGAGAATTGAGTATTTGATGATTGATGATTTGATTTTAAATGAGATTTTTGAAACCCCCTAAACTTAAAGTTAACGTCTCACCAAATTCTTCATTATAAAAAACCCTTTATATAAATAAATACATATATGTGTGTGTGTGTGTGTGTGTGTGTGTGTAGCATGAAGCGCCATGGCTTGGTGTGACCGCGGGGTTCAAACGCTGCT
>JBAJHX010000041.1:7173442-7184572 GCA_037176925.1 Amniataba percoides
TGTGTGTGTGTGTGTGTGTGTGTGTGTGTGTGTGTGTGTGTGTGTGTGTGTGTGTGTGTGTGTGTGTGTGTGCAGGCGTGACAGGGTGCGAAGGAGAGTCATGGAGGTTGTGGCTCTGATATATCAGAAGTGCTCAGAGTCAGGATTGTTACATAAACTGGGCTCTCTCTTTCTCCATCCGTCATTCCTTCACTCACACACGGCTTTCTTTTCTTTTCTTTTTTCTTTTCTTTTCTTTCCTTTTCTCTGTTTTTGGACAGTCACCCTTACATTAATTGCAGATTACAAATTAATTAACAAGTTGATGAACAGGTGAAAATTTATTTATTTATGCAACACTGCACTTAAATTTGGGCGTATCAATAAATTAAATTTGAATTAAATTTGAATCTTAGACACTCAAAATGACTTAATCTTAAAATATAATAATACGAGTAAATACAAATAAATAAAAGTGAATTATAACAGAGCTGACAAAAGAAACTTCTGTGTTGTCATGACAACAACACTGAAATGATCCTGGAGTGCTGTGATGCTCCATCACACACATCATCATCATCACTGACAGGATGTCTGAGAAAATGGTTGGGTTGATAAGGGCAAAGAAATGAGCAATGTGAAAAACAACTGTAGAAGTAAAAAAGGGACATGTATATTATGTATTTTTTAATAACAAAACAAAAATAGATTAAAGAAATGTTCTAATTATTATCTATAAATCTTAAAAGTTCTGCATGATGAAATAAAACGATAAAATACATTAGCAAATCAATGTATTATTCATAAATACTAAACATGCCTGACCCCATCCAACATGCCCCCCCCCCTTCTCCTCTCTGTCAGTGGGAAATAGCAGTCTGCTCATTCCTCCACAAAATGGAGGCTGGCTGGCATCACGCGTGGCAGTCCCAGAGAGCTTGTAGCCTGTTAGTTCCCCTGTGCCTCATCACTGCTGCCTGCATGACAACAACAACAACGTGCACGGACAGCGACACAATGTCACGTCTTGCCTCCTGGGAGGAATGGATGCCTGTGTGTGTGTGTGTGTGTGTTTCAGAGGAGAGAAACTAGATGGGGGCGAATTTCTATGAGTTTGTGACCGTATGTGTGTGTGTGTGTGTGTGTATGTGGGTGGATATTATGAATGTGATTGTGTGTGTGTGTGTGTGTGTCTTATGAGTGGGTACGTAGCTGTGTTTATGTGTGTGTGAGTGTGTGTGTGTGAGTGTGTGTGTATTTGAGAGGGTGAGCTGACCCAGATCTGCTTATTAGCATCAGGAGGAGGGGGGACGGCAGTCACTTAAAGCTTTGTGCCTGAGCAGTGAACTGTGCTTGTGCTTCAGTGACACACCATCAAGCTTCATACAGTAACACCCCTCCAGTACACACACACACACACACAGTTTCCTTCCTTCATTCTTTTCATCCTCTGCTCCCAAATATCTGCGCTATCCAAGAAATAAACCCACTCAATCCAGAAAACACCACCTTTCCTCTGTTCAGCCACATATTTGTCTGGCTAAGAGCGCCTCAATAATATTATAAATAAATAAATACTGTGAAAAAACTGTATCTTGTGCATTTCTTTATCAACAAAATGCCTGTCATATGTACTTTATGTATATGGATCTGCAGATTCATCTTGCAGAATTGAAGAGCTGTAGCTAAATGTTAGCCAGTGCAGGTTTGTATCCAATCTGCATTTGTCTTTATTTCACTTTACTTTCAAGGTCAGTGATGGATAGAAAATGTTCTATATACTTCCATATTAAGATAACCCTTTAATACGCAGTAACAGTTCATGATAATAATCCATGTTGAACAAAGTTATGCATGGAATTAGAAAGTTATATGTTTAGCAAATTTAGATACAGAAACAGTTATTCATTTATCCATCCATCAATTTTCTAACCCGCTTTATCCTGCACTCAGGGTCATGGGGGTGCTGGAGACTATCCCAGCTAGCTTAGAGCGAGAGGCGGGGTACAGCCTGGACTGGAGGAAGCCGGAGTACCCGGAAAGAATGTCATTCATTTATATTTATGGAAATTGATTTATGGAACTTAAATGGAAAAACACAGCACACAGACAGCAAAAGCATTTTTCCTGGTACAATCAGTACATTCATTCATTCACACTTGACATCAACATTTACTGCATTAAAATGTGAGTGTGAGATGTGTCTGATGAACATGAACGGTCTGATCTGAAGCCGGCTGGGACGTACAGTAGCTCACATGTGCAGGTGTCCCACATCACCAGCTGAGGCTTCACTCGGTCAGCTGAGAGTAACAGGATGGCAGACAGAAAGAAATCAGGGATCTCTGGGCCTGAGGGAAAATGTCTGTTCACATGGTTTAACTGTAGCTTCAAAACGGACTCTTTCATTTCTGACATACATATTCAGATTTCATGACAGCGAGACTTGTAACATCTGTTTTAGTTTAAATACAGACGGAGAGTCTCTGCAGATAAAATGCTCAGCATGTTGGTATGAATTATTATGTCATGAAGTGGAAACTCGGGGCATCTCCACCCAGATCGCAGATCAAGTTTCTGTCTGACAGGCCAAACAATGATTCATTGAGAATTTTTTCATCTTATATTTAAATGACTTAACTGACTTAAAAATTTCACACAAATAAATGCTTAAACACAGTGTGACTTAAATAGTAAAGAAGCCCTGTTTGTGTTCCCCTTCCTAACACAGCAACAAGGATACATCAGTGTGTCTAATCCACAGACTGTAGCCTATATGAAATAAAAACTGGCCCATACAGTCTTTAGTTTACTCCCACAAAGGTTTAGTCTTACACATATTGGAGTACGACCTCTGGTGGTGGATATCGGTTAAAAATTCACATTCATACATAAATATACACATAATGTTCAGGTTACTGTCACAGACCGCAGACAAAACAGGGAATAGTTATTTGAAAAAGAAAAAAGTTACACAATTTTGAAGAAATTGTGTTTGCTTTGGATATCGAAAAACATACAGCCGGCACATGTTTTTACTCGTATATATTATTTAGATTTTAGGTATTTTGGTTCGAGTTTTACTCTGAAATATTTCTCCGATTGCTTTGAACCGCAGACTGTCTAAATACATCCACTCGGGTGTCTGTATGTTGAAATAATTTAGTAAAAACAAGTGGGAACCATCTCTCGCCGACACGAAGCTTCCACCCGGACGGTGTTTACTGTAACGCACTTCCAAAATGGCTTCTAAAGAGGAGCCGGTGTATCAAATTTTCTCGTTTCAAGACTGTAAGTTTACTCCTGACCCGGTGTATGAGCTCCCCTCCCGGTGTGTAGGCCCCTCGGCGGCCCCGGTGGTGATAGATAACGGATCCTTCCAGACCCGGGCCGGCTGGGCGGCTCCGGGGCCGGACTGCGACGCCCCCCGGCTGCTCTTCAGGTCGGTGGCGGCGCGCAGCAGAGGGGCCGCCCGCAGCGAGACGCAGATCGGCAACGACATCCCGAATCTGGAGCCTCTCCGGTGGCTGCTGAAGAGCCAGTTTGACCGAAACGTGGTGGTGAACTTCGAGATCCAAGAGCTCATCTTCGACTATGTGTTCACACACCTGGGCATCAGCTCGGAGGTGAGTGCAGTTTACATCAGACCGACTGACAGTGACAAGGTTTGCTTCAACTCCAGCAGAGAGCTCTTCTGTAATTCTCCTTTCATATCAGTGCCCCTTTAAAAAGCGGAAGACAGGAGAGTGTCTGATTTCGTTTCCACAATACAGCTGGGTCCTTTATTATCCAGTCCAGATAATCTGTAAACATGTTGTTCATGCTGAATAGATACCACTGTTAAATAAGATTTTATTCCAAATTAAAATGATGTACGTCAGAGCTAAACAAGTGCATAGCAACTCAAAGGTGCCAGTAAGACTGTAACTTATGATCATCTATGCCTGTGTTGGTTATTGTCTCTTTGTTTTTTGTTTATTCTATAAGTAACAGAAAAAGTTAAGTTAAGAGAAACACTACTTCATAGAGTAGTCATCATTTAGCAAACATGTTTTTCTATTCATAATGTACTTTTCAAAACATGAAAAACTGAAAACATGATTTTAGAGAAATGAGATGTCCTCTGAACTGCCATCTAAAGTTATGTTAGTTTCTGATCCTGGTGAGCTGGATCGGCTGTCAGTGGGACTAACAGCTGCGTAGCTGCTTTTGATGGCTTGGACCTGCCTGTACACACACGGTCCAAATCCTTATGTGGGCGTGCAGCTGTATGCAAATAGACTTCACCGTCCGGACACTGAATGAGATTTCTGCTCACCCCTCGATCCAAACAAGATTCACATCAAGAAAAGAACGAGAAACAGGAAGGATTAAATGGGGATGTTTTTGTGGGGAAGTGTCTGATGATATATGTCTGATTTATATTCAGTATCAGACTTGCTCCTCATGACAACCAAACCATCAGTATTACTGTCCCTGTGCTTTTGTAGGGCAGCGTGGAACACCCCATCGTGCTGACGGAGGCGCCCTGCAACCCGCTGCACTGTCGGCAGATGATGTCAGAGTTGCTGTTTGAGTGCTACCACGTCCCATACGTCTCCTACGGGGTAGACAGCTTGTACAGTTTCTACCACAATAACATTCAAAGGAGCCTCCAGCTGCCACACACTGGCATTGTTCTTTCTTCAGGATACCACTGCTCACACATCCTGCCAGTTATCAACGGCAGGTGAGGACTCACTGACAGCTGCTTCTGAAATGTTTCCTCCTTTCAAAGTTTATTTCATATGATTTTACTTGAACTGCTTTTCTTACATGCTCTTCTTTCTTAACGTCCTGTTTTTAACTGCCTTTAATTAAGTTATACATACACATAGAGTCTAATAATTTAAATTTTGATTGGAGGTTGGATGCAGTGAATTGTAAGCGTGTGAATGTGGCTGGAAGTCAGGCAGCATCTTACCTGCAGCGCCTCCTCCAGCTGAAATACCCAGGTCACCTCGCCGCCATCACACTCAGCCGGGTGGAGGAACTGCTGCACGAACACAGTTACACTGCAGTGGATTATATTGAAGGTGCAGTATATCAGTGCAAACATACATATATTTTCCCAAGATTCCCGCAAAACATAGAGTATATGACATAGTAGTAGTAGTACATAGGAATACATAAAGAAACTGCACACATACATGTCTTTTCACTAGTGGCTGGTGGGGTTGCAGTTGGCACTACACTAGAAATGGCTTGAATGTAACATGGAGATCCATGCAAACCTTTTCGTTTTCACTTACTTTCCATTACCTCTCTGTTGTGTTCTCCACAGAGCTGGAAAAGTGGCGAAGCCCAGAGTTTTATGAGCGGGAGGTTCATCGCATGCAGCTTCCCTTCTCGAGTAAGGTTCCAGGCGGCTGTGTGAGCGTGGAGGAGAGGCAGGAGAGACGAGCTCAGCAGCTTCGAAGGCTTCAGGAGATCAACGCTCGCCGCAGGGAGGAGAAGCTGCAGCAGGACCAAGAGAGGCTTGACAGGCTTATGGCAGTACAGGCAAGAGGACCTTTACAATTTATTCTAACGTCTTTTAGCATTTTCAAAGTACATTTATAAGCCTAAATCTTAAGGAGTAGTGTTTTAAGTCATTTACATCTTATGATTACAAGAGCACAAACTATAAAAAGGCTTATTGTTCTTCTAAGCAAATTTTATGTGTTCACCACACCAATAACTATAAGACATCTAAGATGAAACTACTACCACCTGCAGTTTAGATTTGATGTTTGCTCAGCAGGAGCTGCTGGAGGACGGTCTGTTGGATCAGTTTCATAAGAGCCTGGTGGAGCTTAACATGGACTCAGCTGAGGAGCTGCAGTCCTACATCAACAAACTGCAGCTGGCTGTGGAGCAGGGCCGACACAAACTGCAAAGTGATGGAGCAGAGGGAAAGGTGGAGGTGTGTGTTACGCCACCAAATCAGAGAAAATCATAGTTAAGAGACCCTGATTTGTTAAACATTTAGATATCTTAAAAGAGTCAAAACATTTTATATGGTTGTCTATAAACTAATGTATAAAACACATGATGCCTGTCCTTTTTTGTGTAGCATATATTAAGTTACCCGAAGAGAATGGTTGTAAAACACATACATAACCTGAGTGTTTAGTGTTATATAGGCAGTGTTTCTGTGTGTTTACTGCATTGCATGGCTTTAAGCTAGGTATGCAAGGTGTGCTCCAGTCAGTAATTAAGGAAGCCAATTAGTCAGACTACACTGTATTCTCCACAAAAGTAATGACAGCAGCTGATAAACTTTTGAGAAACTGAGCTGAGGTCACATTCAAATGCACCAATAATTCATTAAGTCTACATGTCATTAGTGTGAATGTGCTGTGGGGCTCTACAGGATCCATCCTTGTTTGCTGCAGTCGATGTGCTCCAGCTGACATCAAGCCTGAGGCTGTTCTGTTTCTCTCTGCTAGGTGTCTGAGCTGGAGCAGCCAATGGACGAGGGAGACGGAGTGGCACTGATGGATCCCGACTTCCCTGAGGACACGCTGCCAGAAAAACCTGCTAATGTGGTTCAGGTAGTGGCACAGAGACACTGGAACTTTCCAGACAGATATTTAGATCCTCATTAATTCTCGGCAGGCAATTATCTGCCAGTTTAATGTGTGGCAGGATGGGTGAGAAAACTTTTTGTCCCGCATAATATTGTTTGTTTAGGCAACTTTGCTCATAAACTGAACATTTGGTGTCTTTACTTTCCACACAATAATGTCAGTGAAAATGAACTTTGATCTTGTCACCAGCCCATGTTCAACATGGCGGAGTACCACCAGCTGTTTGTGGGGACGGAGCGTCTACGGTGCTCAGAGATCCTCTTCCAGCCCTCGCCGACTGGAGAGGACCAGATGGGACTGATGGAGACACTGCAGTACGTCCTGGCCAGGTAATTATTCAGTACAACAGCTGAAAAAAACAACAAGCACACACATGCACACGCAGTACGGGATGTATAAATGCTGTATGCTCATGAAACCATGAAAATTCACACACCACACAAACATTTTCTTTGCTTATTATATTTTCTCACACAACTATTGCATCTTTAAGATTGGTTTTGTCATGTTAACTTAAATGACATACAGCTAATGTATTGTTTTCTTTCCTACGTCCTCTATGACGCATACAGGTACACTCCAGAGCAACAGGAGGCGCTTGTGAGCAATGTGTTTCTGACAGGAGGGAACATGCAGTACCCTGGGATGAAGGAGAGAGTGGAGAGAGAACTGCTGGCTATGAGGCCCTTCCAGTCACACTTCAATGTACACACTTCTATATGCTTTCTAAAACCCTGTTCATGGTTACACACTCTTTAGGTGACAGATCAGACAAGATCTCAGTTTTACTGGTGAATTTCTTCTGATACATCACTGACAACTGATACATATACATATACTTTTAAATATAAGATATTAACTGGATCTTTGCTATTTGAAACAGGCCACAAATCTTTCTCTGTACTCCTTTTTACTAATTCACAACGCAGATTAAAAAGTAGTCATGTCAAACATTTTAGTACAGCTGAAAATGATAATGAGAGCTAAAAATAAAAAATGTGTTTACAGAGGACATCCAGTAATGCAGCTAAATGACTGTTTTTCCTCAGCGGCTGACCTATTCAGACACAGATTTAAGTTTTAAAATGAATGCTGCTTATTCTGCCTAGATATTCCCAAGATGATATTCTATATCTGAACTCCACTCCAGGTGACAATGGCGTCGCGGCCGGCCCTGGACGCCTGGTACGGAGCAAGAGACTGGGCCTTGGAGCATCTGCCCAGTGGAGCGGCAGAGGGATGGATCAGCAGGCAGGACTATGAGGAGAAAGGAGGCGAGTACCTGAGCGAGCACTGTGCCTCCAACATCTTCATTCCCATGAAAATCGCCAAACCAGCTCCTGCTCGCCCCACTGAGCCTGCCGTTACCGCACTGACATCAAGTGGAGCTTCTGCTACCGTCACCACGTTTACATCTGCCCAGACTTCTACTGTTGCCACTGATGTTGCCATGGCTACCTCCTAAACTTGGGACACTGATATAATTTTTTTCTTATGAAATGAGGTGTTTCCTTTTTGGTACCCACTTTGACTCAGTTTGACTTGTCTGCACATGCTGTGGTTAGGCATGTCTCTGTGGAAATTTAAAAAAACACATGACCAAACTGCTACTAAAATATAAGCTCAGAGACAGGATGAAAATTAGCAGCTGTGTTTACAGTTAATGAGTTTTTCCTTTAAGTCACCATTGAGGAATGTTAAGAGAATTCACTTCCCGTTTGTTGTAAATGTGTTCTTACGCTTTCATTTGGTCTCCTGTGACTTTTATATGTTCTTGATGGGAACTGTAATGGCAATACAGTTTTTTTGTATTTTCATTATGCAGGACGAGACCACAAGAAACTGTTCATATTGAATGGTCATCAAATGAATGATCTTACAAGATCTGGTGGGATATTTCATGTCTTACCATGTAAATAGAATACATTTTTTGTACCTTTTAAGAAAATTGTTCTCACTGATGGATTCAGCTGTTTGTTTTCGATTGATTGAATGGTTGAGAGGAAAGTCTGGCCTGTCTGGTTACAGATGTGCAGACTTCAATCTTGATCAGCCACACTTCTTCAGCCACACACCCAAACCTGTTTTATTTTACTACAATTTACTTTAAAAACAAATAAATTCAAAGAAATCAAATTAGACAGACAAGAAACACATTTTCTAACTTAGTAGTTGCAGATATTTTTTGTTTTATTATTTTCTAGGCTTTATCTGTTTGAATATTTGCTGCTGCTCCAGTTCAAAGGAAGGTAAAAGAATTTTGTTTTCAGGCTCACAACAATGACAAAAAAAAGCTCTTGATTGTTTCCCCACATTATTCTGGATCACCTTTATCCTATTATGAAACATTTGTAACCTGATGGGAGTGATCCCTCACAAGATGAGCATGTGTGTTGGGCACAAGGAGTCACTGAATAGTTTGATCAGTATTAAAATATGCAGTGGCCTTCATGGTTACCAGATCTCCACCACTGAAGGCCGAAGATGTCAGACAGTGCTCTCTGCCACCATCATCAAAACACGTCATGAGGGAGGTCTTTTGGAAAAATGGTGTTCATCACTCTAACAGAGTGTATAAAGTAAATGTTGCAATATAGTTTTGTAACACTAGATGGCACCGATTGATATAAAATCAAGATATTCTGCTGCTGCTTGTCATTCTCAGCATATTCAGAATAGCTAATCTATTATACAGTCTCATTAGACTGATCTTTTCAGTACTATTTTTTTGTAGGTTTTATAAAAGTATGTGAATAGCAGTTGAAAAAACTCAAAATAAAATTTTGTGTTCAGATTAACTCAGATAATCTACAAACCAGCACTTTGATCTGACTAATAATCACAAAATCACATGAGAGCAGGAACCTTTTTGCTCCAGATACGCAGTCCTCCACAGTATTATTAATTAATGGGTTTGGTTCTCCCTCTCTCTCATCTGATCAAAAGGTTTTGTCTCACACGTGTCAGGTGTCTTTCGGGTATGTTTGTGGCACCGTTCTGTTTTTTGTTGGTCCACATTATCAACCCAACAGACCTCTCTGATCTAATAGTATTAAGCAGTGTTAAACTGTGCCACAGCTCAAGGTTCAAACCCTCAGCCGGCTTGCTGTTTCTCCTCAAGCAGCAGTGACAGCCCCACACACACACATGCACGCACACACAGCACCCTGGTTTCCACAGCAGGGCTAATCAGAGCCGAACCAGCCCCTTGACTGCAGGGTTATTGGCTCAAATTAAACAAGAGGGATTAAAAAGGAAAACAAGGCAATCATTTATGTGTAATAGCAAGTAAACAAAATGCATTTCTATGGTTACAGTGCAACAAGGCTTTCTTTGAGGATATTCAAGGAAAAAAAACCTAAAGGTGTAACTCCAAAAAAATAATGGATCATGGGTATTTTCTTCCTTTTATTTCCATGCGATACATGGTCATGTTTGTCTAATGGGGGTGCCATTATGTGGGTTAGTCATTTCTGAAGGCTTAGTGGTCTGAGTTTGTAAGAAACACATCTGATATTTACTATATTAAATCTTTGTGGTCTGTGTTAATAGTGTCCTGGCTCTTCTGAGCTCTCCAGGATTGTCAAAAATGTGAGGGGCGGTCATGGTGGCCTCTCTTATCCATGTTCATACCTGCTTTCACCTCCCCCTTGCTTACCTCTGCCACTCATTTTTCTCTCTTGTGTGCACTGTCACCTCCTTTTCAGCAATGCACAATTCAAATTTACTGCTAAGACCAATAAACGTCATCGTTAGTCGGGATTTCTTGATAATTTTTCGACAAAATTGCTCAAGGGATACTGTAGGTGCTGCATGCAGATCTTGTGTATTTTTAAATAACCCTGCTCCGTGTTTGGACCCTGTTTGTGCCATAGTGTTGGCAAGTGTCCAATTAGGAGGATTTATCTGTGAGCTGCTGGGTTGCAGGTCAGCAGGAACACCAGGCAGGGCTGAGCTCATGTCACACGGTCCTGTGTTGGAGGGGAGGAGAGAATAAGGGCCCAGAGTGTGACAGATACACAATGAGGTTATTTTAATGGCTGAGCAATTTTTTTTTATATACCATTTTTCCTGTGTAAAACTTGAGCCTGCCTCAAATTCAAAATAATTCGGGAAGCAGCAACACGACTGCTCTACAGAGAAGTCTTGACAGTTACAGAGTCTAAAATAGCCCGTTCTCAGTATGTCCTGTTGGCATAGTTACATAAGGTGAAGACAAGCTGAAATCCAATAGAACCTTTTTGTAGCAGAAAATCTCGCTATACATCTCCCTCCTGATTTTTCTCACTCTGCGCAGAACTTTTGCAGGCTATCATGACATGTCTTGTGGTTGAGGATGGGACACCTGTGAGGGATCACGTTGATTGGGACACCTGCCAAACTTCCTGGTTTTGAATGTGAAATCTTAACCTGAAAATTGAAAAAAAAAGAAAAGAAACTCAGCAGTTCAGTGCTCTCTGGCAGCTCTCTGGCAGCTCTCCACAGTCTCCTGTGTCGGGCTTTTGATGAGAGTTTGAAAGCAGTGTTTGAAGAGACAGCT
>JBAJHX010000041.1:7187301-7206348 GCA_037176925.1 Amniataba percoides
TTGTGTCACAAAGTTTCTGTGGATGAAATCACACTCACAGAGACACGCACACACACACACACACACACACACACACAGTTTTGACAGGTTGGTAGAACTACGGCTCCATCTCATAGTGGAATTTATTGCTGTCTGCAGACACCTCACGTGGGCCTGATAAAGTCATTATATTGAGTCTTGGCTGCTCAAAAAAAACCTCCTAGCTCCAGTTTTGCAAATGATCATTGTTTGCATTTTCATTTCCATAATATTTTATGCAAATGTAATGGCTGTCATGTTTTTTTTTTCTAGCCACATAAAAGCTAAATAATGAAGACATATTCTCTCCCCATGATGATCATGTGACCTTAACTGTGCTTTTTTATTTTCTGAGGTAACAAAATCTCTGTGAAGTACAATGTGAAGCGCTCTCATGCAGACAGAGTTATATTTGTTTTAACTTGCAATTAAACTGGCATACAATGAATCAGAGACACAGGTCCATTAAACAGATTGGGAGGATTTTGTGTGATTAACAGAAGCACAGTGTGTTTTTATGTTTGTTTTCCACTGTCAGTATCTGTCAGTAGCATAAGAACTAAAGCATACATCAGTAAATCGTTTGTAGAAGAAAAGCATTGTTGCACTGACCTCTATTGGTTGGTAGCTTTTTGGTTTATAGTATCACTTTTGGGGTTAAGACATACTGTGCAACATTCTGGCTGTTAAACAGGTGACATCTGTATTCAGCTCTTTGCTACACTTTTCTACCACATTTGAAGCATTGTCTGTAATTTACCCAACATTTTGAATATTATATATCCAAAATGTATAAAATGTTTCTTTTTGCAATTAATGGTCAATAAGCTGAGTTTCCTTTTTTTTTTTTCAAACTCTCTCAGTCTGCATGCGGGTCATTCACTGTGCTGATTATACGGCACAAACATGACTGTTGTGCATAATTATTTTTTGGACTCCCTGATTTTGGCTGTTAAGATAATTAGTCGGGAAAATCTCAGACGTTTTTGAAGCAGGTGCACCATGAATGCATCATCAACAATAGACAGGCTGTGTACATTGTACTTTATGTATTATCTTTTAGATGACTTTCTCTCACAAATACAATCTAAACTCAAACACTGGGTTTACTTTATTATTGAGAAACAAATTATACTTATACAAAAATCAGATTCTTGCCTTCATTTGCAGTATGAAGGTCTTTTCTTTCTCTTTGTTCGTGCAGCTTTTAATCGAAGTGGATTGGAATGTGCACTGTATACATTTTTACTGATATGATTTGGACAACTAAAGAAGTACAAAGAAATATAAAGTCCCCACTGGCCTTTCAAAGGACACAGTGTTTGTATGCTTTTCCATTTCCTCCAGTGTGCTCCCAAAGGGCCCCAAAACTCTTCAAACTGTAGTGAAAGAAATGAGGGAGAAAAAAAACTCTCTACTCTAAGCAGGAGTTTACACGTCTTCTGATTAACAAGAAGTATCAAGTATGAAATGTGTCTGACTTATATAGTTAATGAACATTCACAAGGAGGAAGCTTCTTAGTTTGAAAATAAACTGTTTCATACACAGTATACTTACGCCAACAAGGGAGCAGAAGTGGCTGCAATCAGCTGTAAA
The DNA here is from genome assembly GCA_037176925.1 of Amniataba percoides. NCBI lineage: Eukaryota > Metazoa > Chordata > Actinopteri > Centrarchiformes > Terapontidae > Amniataba > Amniataba percoides. The sequence goes on from JBAJHX010000041.1 coordinate 7,188,917, forward strand.
TGACCTCTCTCTCTCCTCCTCCTCCTCCCCTCCTCCCTCCACATGCAGAGAGCAACAGGTCTAAATCCTGTCTGTGCACTACTGTGCAAAGCTTGTGGGTATAAAGGCTTGAAACATTGACTCTGAGTAACTGTATTTCATGCATTGTTCCTAAATTTCTGTAAACTGGAGCAATGATATTTCGGACAGCAGCAGAGCATGCTAAGAAGCACCCTGGCGTAAGTAACCTTTATTTCCTTCCTTTTTGTTTCTTTTAGGTGCTTTAAAGGCAGTGACATCATCCTGTTTTTAGATCCAAAAACTATTTCAACTTGTTGCTGTGGTTAGGGCTTGTAAAATAATTACTTCAGATCACAGAGCAGCTATCAAAAAATAAACATAAAACGTGGATGAGTTTCACTGAAAATGGACAGGTCCCGAGTTTGTAATAGCACATCTGGTATACTGTAAAAACAAATCATAAAATACTCAACGTCAATGCTACTAAACTTCAAGGTAAATATATTTGTAAATATAAGTAATAATATATCCTAAATTGCCCTTCTTATAAGGGATTATGGTTCTGTATTCTGTTTTTATTCATTTATTTGTTTATCTAACATGAACAGCACCCATACAGACAGCTCATTTAAAGCCCTGTCCTCTGGTTTAGCTCTTTCAGGTCAGAATTGAGGATTTGTGTCTTAGTAGGTTACACGCCCAATTGTATTTGTCTTCTATCATATCACTATGATATGATCTGGATCATATCCTCCTACGATGCATGAATTGATCAGTTGTTTATCTCTAAAGAAATACTGCACTGTGACTCCAGTCTAAATATATTGTACATTAAAATGCTAGATAATAAAGATTTCAGTTCTCACTTTAGTCAGTCAGATGAATTAGACGATGGCTTGTAGTGTAGCGTGTTGGTAAGTCAAAACAGGAGATCAGAAGTCTAATTTAATCTCATCTAATCTTATCTTCACTCTAATTCAGTAGGTTTTTCCAGTGGCTCATTCAAAAGCAAGTCAAACTTTAAGAACATGTAAATGGACTAAACACACATACATTCAGGGAATGAGTAGTTGGAATAAATTAATATAAAATTCTGAGTTGCCCCTACAGGGAACAGGATTATTTCTGTGCTTTTAACCAGCTCTGCTGTCAGATAGGGAAGTGACAGAGTTTTAACTTCTTGTCATCAGCCTCCCAGGAGACAGGGAGGGAGAGAGAGAGAGAGCACTACAGGGAGGAAATCCCTATGAGACTCTACCCGAGCTCCTTGATATGGTCTATCATCGTAACAGACAGACAGGCTGAGAGATAGACAGCGAGAGAGACAGACAAGCTGTGGGGAGCAAATCCCTGTGGGACTCTACAACCCTCCTTGATCAAGTTATAGACAGATGGAGAGAAGAGAGAGAGAGAGAAGAGAAAGACAGGCTGTTAGAGCAAATCAGAAAGTTTGAGAGTTGGAAAGAAGGATGGAAATTCATCCAGACAAATGGACAGCTAGTGAGACAGACAGACAGGAGGTCACACAGACAGATGGAGAGAGTCTAGTGAAGCCAAACAGAGACAGACAGACAGAAAGAAAGTCAGACAGGTGGGAGCAACATTAAGACCAAAAAACAGACAGAGAGTGAGACAGGCTGTGTCCAAAACCTCGCCACGAGCAGAATTATTAAACTCATGCACAACAGTGAAACATTATCAAGTATTATCAACATTATAAAGCATTGCCAGCTAAATGTAAAGTATCAAAAAGTTCCAGTGTAACTGTGTATCTCTACATATAACATTATTAGACTGTTTATACTGCTGCGTTGATGCTGAAGCAGCTTCCTGTTGGTTGGTAATTTAGTGGTTCCCAACATGTTCAGGCCCCTCCAGAAGACCATGAGGTTTTTAAAGTGAGAGGAAATAAGAAAAAACTATTTTCCAAAACACATATTTTTTAAAATAATATTTAGACTGAAACATTGGATGATTTTACCTTTTGGGCCCTGAAGTAGTCATTTAAATGAAACCATCTGAGAAGTTTATAGAAAAGAAATCACTCTTTGGTGAAACTGCTATATATATATATATAAATGATAATCTGAAAAGTAACTGGTAGGAGCTTAAAATAATACAATGATTAAATAAAGTTAAAGAAGCTCACAAATGTACTACCACTGCCTTACTCACGTATGCACACACCACAGTACTGTGTCAGCAGGTTCATTGGGATGACGGAGGATGACTGAAAAAACAGGCCAGTAGTTAATCCTCAGATCAGTTGGTCAGCTGCTCAGGCCAACACTGTTACAGTAACCATAATCTGTAAACAGGAAGTGTCAAATGAAGTATACATGAAATATATATATATATATATATATATATATATATATATATATATAAAAGTCCGCCTACCAGCACCTCTAAATTCTGTGTCGTGATTTGGCCTCTGGAAATCTGACCAAGAAATGATTCCAGCACACAACTCCTTGTAAAACTACAAAGTTTAATTTTACAGTTAAACTTAGGACATATAAGGAATTAATTGCATAGATTTACAGGTGCTGGGAAGCAGTAATTACACAAACATTGAAGCACTTCTTACAGAATAACAAGTCAATAAATAGTGATCTTGAAGTACATTGACTGCAAAAACATCCACACTTGTTCTGTACTATAGATTTTGTCAGAATTTAAATTCTGACTATATGTAGGATGTGACAGTCAGTCAGAGGGGAGGCTCGGCTGTCTCTCCCCTCTAATCCTGCGGGCTCAGTCAGTTAAATGATGTCAATAAATCAAATTTATGTGTTATGTCTGACAGTTTTAACTTTCTTAACTTTTCTACAAACCATAAACATTATCTGTGTGTATGCTAATAGAATCACTCACTAAAACACAAGGTCAAATGATCCAAGGAGATTATGTGGTGTCTTAGCGTGTTATTGTGAAAGGTTTGGGTTGTGTTGTCATTTATGCACAAATATCACAGCATCACATATCAAATTCAGAAATAATTTGAATGATGTTAAACAAAATAAGACTTCAGAAGCTTAATCTGTTGATTATCTCTCCCTGTCTTCAGCTCATCCCCCAGTTCTTCTTCATTTGTTTGGGAATGGGTGGGGCATCCCTGTATCTGATTCGGTTGGCCAGAGGACCTCACGTCACGTAAGGACCTTTACCTTTCCTTTTAACCTCTGATAATATGCAACATACAACAATATGTAACCAGTAGAACAAAAAACTTACTTTAATGGGTGGCTCTGAAGTGTTTATGTACACAGGGATCCTGTTAATTAGTTTTTAAATTAGCTTGCTCTCCCTGGTTTAGACATCTGTTTAGTTCTGTTTTCACTTTATTAGGCTGCAGTTTCCCACTGAAGAATCAATAGGTTGGTCACAGGATGGAGCACACCACCAGTGATATCGTTATGAAGATGCATAAACAACAAAATTATAGATTTTAGACTAATTACACTGAGGACTTCCTTTCTCCTGTAATATCATCCTGAAATGCAGATTTGTTAACATTTTAACAAGGCATGTGGAGAGCTGATGAATACTTTTGACATTCTAAGCAGAGAGATACGTTTCATGATCGTTACTGACAAAAGGGCTCCCTGCCTGCTTTCATTTCCGCCTCGAACCACCTCTTGCTTGGACTTCCTCTCCTCCTGCTGCTTTCCAAACTGTTGATTTACCCTTAATGATACTCCAGTGACAGCATGCACAGCTAAGTGCTTTTAACAAGGACTCACAGGATGGTGCACTGTCTTGTCTCTTTGCAGGCCTTTCATCTTTTCTATGAAGCAATTATTGTTTATGTGCTCGATGAAAATGAAATGAAGTAGCTCTCAGGGATATCAAATCATCTGTGAATGAAAACTGACTGAGTATGAAATGAAAGCTTATTCATGAATATCAGATTGCAAAAAAGGCAAACTTTTCAGTTTTGTCTCTATGTGTTTGTGTGTTTAGTTGGAACAAGACCAATAACCCTGAGCCATGGAATAAACTTGACCCCACATACCAGTACAAGGTAATGCAAGTATACAATTGTGGGAAACTGGGGTGGCTTCTAACTGTAATTCAATTATGTATCTCTGTTTGTATGTGAAATTGGATACACAAATGATTTCTTCGCACAACACCAAGCTTCTACTGAGTTTGATTCACTTCCTCTTCCTCCCCAGTTTGTGGCCATCACCACAGACTACAAAAACCTGAAGAAGGAGGGACCCGAGTTCTGAATCGCTCACTGGCCTCCCCTCACAAACCAGGGTAGAGAGAAAACAGAAAATCCTGATCTAGGATCAGATTCAATCCCCCACACCGCTCTGATGTCCTCACTGTAGGTGGAAGGTGAAATGGATCCTTGATCAGGGTCTATAACCCTTAAATGTCTCTACGTCTGTGTGATGATTTGTAAAGCAGCTGTATTGTGAGTAAATAGACACCGAAGGCACTTTTGAAAACAAAAAAAATGTAGCATTTCTACAAACCTACACTCACTCACCACAGGAGAGATATGGCACTCCCCTTGTGTGGAAACTTTCCTGGTCTGTTTACAACTAAATCTGATTTAATTTCACTTGCTATATGTTAAAGCACATACATACATAACTACTTTGTTAACTGCGCTGCTGCATATTGATTGATTGATTGATTGATTGATACAAGAATCACCTGAAATAGTGGAAAATACATCTGATCATCTAAAACTGTACAGCATGCCATCAAAATTCAGCATGTAAAATATACATGGGCTTCTTTAAAGTTTCTTAAGAGTTAAAATCAACAAAATGTTTGTTTTTTTCTGCTGAAAATATCATTTGTTTTTCCATTCATTTTGCAAGTGTGAATCTTTAACTTGCTGCAGTGCACAGACAGTCAGATATATATTTCTTCACAACTGGCACATGATTGTGGGTTTAGCAGCCACTAAATTCAGCAATCACTGTGGAAGCGATGGAAAAAAGGACGTATAAACCAAGCTGGATTCTTTCAATAAATAAACTGTCTAATTCATGTTTGTGAAAGAGGCTTTTTGTGTTGTATAGAAGAGCCAATCTGCACCATCACACACATGCAGACGCACAAACAGGTGATTTTCCTCAAACACCTGCTTGGAACTGAGTCAGATACAGATCTTCTTCCACATCCAAGATAAAAATACACAATTAGTAACTGTGATGAAACAGATCCATCTGTCGGCGGTGCAGCTGTCAATTTGCAGCCAGATTGCTGCTTGTACGGCCACATTTAGTAGTGTGTGTACGTGTGTGTGTGTGTGTGTGCGTGTGTGTGTGTGTGTGTGTGTGTGTGCGTTTGTGTGTGTGCACTAGTGAGTGTGACAGCAGCCCTGAGTCTTTGATCAGCTACAGCAGTGACAGGATGCTGAGCAGTCCCCCAGCATGGCGTTGATACATGACAGCAAAGCACAGTGTGTACCTGAGCGTACGCACGCCACACACACACACACAACAGTCGATATCAAGGTAACACTGTCTCTTCATACTGTAGATGCAAGCATATACACTGAATATACTGGATGTAAATCAAACAGACTGATGACATTTATTCTATTAAAAAACATTAAATGTCAAATTAAAACTAGTTTGAAAATACTGTCAAGGAAGTAAGTAATTAATTTATAATATATATATAAATAAACATTTGTGGGAACTTATGTGGGCAAGATTTGTCCATTCCTAGCCGCTTGTCATATGAAATATTGACATAAAATTATTTACCCCTCTGTTATTTTCCTCTTTATTAACTTCCTCAGAAACACCCTTGCAACTTCTGAAGAATACATTTTAAAAACGAACCCTGAAATTCTTACAGGCTTGTCTTTGTTCAGTGAAGGTGATATTTATGTTTCATCCTCTTATAAAAGCTCAGACCTTCCTTTCAGCTCCCTGTGCTCTGAGCCCATATTCATCTCATTTCCTCCCCGTAATACAACAAACAAGAGAGAAAGAAGAGAGAAGAAAGAACAGCGAACCTCGAAAGAAAAAAAGAACTTGCCTTTAAACACCGCAGGGATTGTTGTGGCTATAAGGGGAGGGCTCAAGATCTAGAACGATGGAGCATGAGGGATCATATCTTTTCCCTAAAGAATATTCAAAAGCCTTAAAATTCACACACACACAAACTCACACACACGCACTGCATCAAATGAGTTATCAGGTCATGAGAAACAGGCAAAGAGATGGAGCAGATGCGTCCTTATTTATGTTGTGATGGTGTGTGTGTGCGCGCGTCTGTGTGTTCTTGTGTTTGTTTGCGTGTGTCGTCTGACGACAGAGCTGAGAGCTGCCCTGACCTTTGACCTGTGATTCAGCTGTCCAGTCTCTGCGGAGGGGACACATTCCTCTGGCAGAAACTGAAGCAATAACCTTCAGCCGAAAAATTGGACGACAGACCAAAGAGTCCGAGCAAAGCAGGACACAAAGACGTCTAACAGGAAACAAAAGTCCTTTCAGTTCTCAAGTGAAATAAATATTAGGCGCTCCAATAGGCAGCAGCAGCGCTTCATGTTGCACAGCTCGTTTAGTGCGGCTTTAGAAAAGACTTTGTGTCTCAGAGGAAACTTCCCTCGCAGAATAAGAAATAAATACATCAAAATAACAACCCAAGTTTATAATTTCACAGGGAGGAAAAGAAAGAAGCAGCCTGCTCTTTTTTGTCTGTGGGAGTATAAAGATCTGACTGCAGCAATTTGAGAAACAGTGGGAGAGGAGTTTAAATAAATAGAAATGCAAGTTCTGAAGGTTTTGAGAGGACAGTGAAGGACTTTGGTGTTATATAACACTCTCAGCTTCTCATGTATATAATGAACTGCCCGTGTTTATTATCACATTATGTAATGTGGGGTAGCAGGGTGACATAAAGAGACATTATCACAAAAACAGAAATGTTATTAAAGGATGTTGGAACTGCTGCAGATGGCTGAGTGAAGATGGTCCCACCTTGACCTTCCGCCTTGTTTTTGCTGCGTGATGTGCACAGTCTGATTTTACGTCTGCATGCAAAGAAGTGACTTTAAATTAAGGTCATGAAACAGTTCATTCACATGGAAAACACTACCAGCTGTCCGGTGGAGATAAGACGTCTTCTTTGGACACCGCAGATATGTGAAACTCACTGAAAACATTTGACTGGGTGCATCCAGTGTTTTTCTCAGGGTGTGGAGCTCTGCCTCCAACTATCTTCCTGTCAGATCTCCGTCACTGTCTACAGAGCAGCTTTTATTTTGTTTTTTCTGGGCTGCTCTCTGAAGTTGACAGTGAGAGGAAATGACCAGAGGAAATGCCAGCAGCTTAACATGGATCAATGTTTATGAACTCTGCGGTCTCCTCCCTCTTTTGACTGTAAACATAAATCATCTGCTCTTCTGACAAATGCACTTGTGTTACAGAACGGCAGGTATAATTCAGACTGATGCAAGTGATAACAAACAGCTTATTAAACATTAGAAAATTCAACAAATTTGTAAACATTCAGGATCAGTTTTTATTGCACTGAAGATGATCTACTTTATATACATTGTACATTCTTCACAAATCCTTTACAACACAAATCGAAGTGAGAGTTTAGACGGTGACATTGTTTTACAAAAAAAAAAAAACCTTTTAGTTTATTCTGTTTAACTCTTCTCCTTTTGCTTTGTGGTTTAGTGGGTGTGAGCTGAGCATGCGTTCAATTCCCAACGCAGCTGCTCTGAGTTTCCCAGGGCCTTGGACAAAGCCTGACGTTGATAGAGAGCTTAATGACAAAAAGCCAAATGCCTGAAACACTCACAGTCCCTCTCAGCTTAGAGCAACAAACAACAGTTCTGTCTGAGAAGTTAAGAAAGTTAATATTAAAATGAATGCAGCAGCTGTTCATGTATTAGCTGTGCAGTTAATACGTTTTTTTTGGGCGTCAGTAAACCATCTGAATAGAAACTATCATCGTTGTCAACTTCATGATTACTTTAGATTTGATAACAAAACTATGTATTTCAAACATAATTCCCGAAAAAGTCCAGTAAGAAGTTTGCACTTTACTGTGTTGTCAAGACTGGCTTGTAAATACAATGAAATCTGCTGATATGATCTCCTTATTGTGGTACTACAGTGTGTTATAAACCATTTATTAAACATTTATATTAATCTTATAAATGCTTAATTTAGGACTTCATGTAAAGTGAAATCCACTAATAATAATAATCATAATTACACAAGCACTTAAAATAACAATTGAATAAGTTGTAATATTTATATCAACCATTATTGTTGTTATAGTAGTTATAGTAATATAAAAAGTAATGAACATGTTGAAGGTGGATTATTTTACTCATTGTTTCCCTCAACAGCTTTGAATTTTGAGCAAAGTGAAGTGTTGATGTTGATGTTACATAACTTTCTATTCATTAGGCGCTGATACATTCATATTCATATTCACATTTTTGATGACCGCTGATGCAATACACTGGCTGAGTTACACGAGCATAACATGAGCCTGACTGTGTTTTGAAATGATGCTTGTTTCCATGGCAACATTATCCAAAAATCTAAGACTAATACATTTGAGGAGTATTAAAGGTCCAAGATGTGGCGGGGAGACTGCCTTCCTGCCTGTGGCGTTATTAGTGGTCAGTGAATCCGGGCATGGGGAAGGGCCTGGCAAATAGCTCCACCCGCTGGCGGAGCTCTGCGATACGAGACACCGTCTCTGGGTCCTCCAGCAGGAAGGACTTAAAGCTGGCCAGATTTCCTGTTGGGTGACAGTGGGAGCAAAGCAATGAGTTTAAGGTTTTAATTTCATAAGTCTGCGTAAAAATATCCTGAAATGCTGTGTGAAACATTCATGTTGTGACTGTCTTTAGCGCGTGCTTGAAACCCTGCTGGTTAGGGACGAGGTCTATTAAGGGTGCAGATAATATATTATTGACTGTGTCTCTATTATTCTGCCCACCATATTTATCAATCATTTATCAAACAAAGTAAGTTAAATAACAGGAACACTTCGATGTATATTTCCTTCAATAATATTTTGTTGACGTCATCACTAAATGCTTACTCTAAATTCATCATGTGGCATTTAACACCTCTCTGAGTCAATTTAACCTTCATGATAGCAGAGCTTCTTGCAAGACAGCTGAAATAAACTGCATTAGTTTTGGTAAAAACTGGCAACTGAGAACATATTTGTATAAAATTGTGTGACAAAAATTAATAAAAGGTTCAATACAGCATTAAAATTTCTAAAAATGTTTCACTTAGTCACATCATTTCATAAAATATTATCAAGGGTTAATCATGTTTATAATGCATCAAATAGCCTTTTCAACAAACAATATGTTGCCTTGGTGTATATACGAGTATATAAAATCATAAACTGGATAAAGATAAAGAAAGAAACGTCTTCCTCTCTCACCAGTCTTTTTCTTCACATCCAGTGCAATCTGAATCCCTACATCAATAAACTCCACAACTTTCTCAAAGTCTGCCTCCTTGAATTGTCGGGAGGTGAGAGCTGGCGTTCCTGTAAGAAATCAACGACAGATAAAAGGAAAGGAAGACTCTTTATTTTAAAAAAAGGACACGGCCATATCAGGGTGCTCACTGCTGATAAAGTTGATGAGGAGGTTACGGTTCATGCTGACAGACTGACTGAAAGGCTGATGGACAAACAGATGAAGGCAAACAGAGACACATCACACAGACAGACACACAGAGAGAGAAGAAAGGGTCCGGTACCATGTAGGAAGACTGACTGGTTGACAGATACGGCCCAAACAACTTCCTCCCCTGCAGCTCTTCACCAAGAATAATCATTTAACCAACACATCACACAGAAGAACTGAATCTACTCATTTGAGTACCGAGCCTGAGTCCTCCTGGAGTGAGAGCGCTCTTGTCTCCAGGGCAGGTGTTCTTATTGGCGGTGATGGACACCAGCTCCAGCACCCTCTCAGCTCGAGCCCCGTCCACCCCGCGAGGTCGAAGGTCTACCAGGACCAGGTGGTTGTCTGTTCCACCTACGAGGAGGAGGAGAAGAGAAACTCACTGTTTTAGTTTGGTTCACGGTGGAATCATACCAAATTCAGCTGATGTGTCTGACAGGGAGAGACAGTGAGATTGCCTTTACCCTTCACTCTCCACTTATTATTATTATTTCTTTACAATATTGGCTTTTTTCCCATTCAGCTGTCAGGTGAAGGTTAAGTGAACTTTTCCAAAGTCATGAAAGCACATTAAGTTGGAACAAATGAAAAAACTATCCAAAAGCACCTGAGCCAGGTACTGAGTGGTGGAAATGCAATATTACTTCAGATGCTGAGCCTCTACTCTATAGCCAGTAAAGAAAATGTAAAAATTAACTTCTTGTTTATGTCTATGTGTGTTTTGTACTAATAAAAAAGTACATCTTTATCATAACAACACTCTTCATTTCCCCCCCGTACCTGACACCAGGACGTAGCCTTTCTTCAGCAGAGCGTTAGCCATGGATTTGGCATTCAGCAGCACTTGAGCGATGTACTGTTTAAACATGGGAGTGGAAGCCTGCGGAGACAGAATGATGCCGTCTAAAGGGAAAGATCACATCAGGACACTCCAGATGACAAGTGGGACTTGTATGTTTTATACATGAGCTACTGAGTCTAAGCTGGTGTTCAGTATGAGTGCTTTCCCGAAGAATTTTCTGTCATAAAAGACTTTCTGTCTTATTTGTTTCTCTTATTATTGAATATTAAAATGTTAATAATAAGATCAACAATATTAATGTGAAAGTAGATATCTAGACCTGGTTGAGGGCGACGGCCACCCCAGCGATAGCGTGGTTGTGAGGTCCTCCCTGAAGCGATGGGAAAACAGCAAAGTTCACCCTGTCCTGGAGGTCATAGGTCACCTCCCTACCTTTCTTATCCACATACTGCACACCTTTCCTGAAGAAGATCAGACCAGCTCTGCAAAGTGGAGAGAGAGAGACAAATGAACGCAATCTGAAATGTCCCTTTTAAATCTTTCATTTGAAAATAAATAGTATGATCTTGTCAGGCTCATCAAGTGCATGTTGTATTGCACAAAAAACATGTCACATCAGGTCAAATAGTTACATAAGTGTTTGTTTTCAGTTATTTTAATAACTTGACCTTGATATTTTAACCAAAAAAAAAAACCATTTACACACAACATCCAGCACCTCACCTGGCTCCACGTAGGGACTTATGAGTAGTGGAGGTGACGAGGTCAGCGTGCTGGAAAGGGGAGGGAACAGCTCCTGCTGCCACCAGACCGCTAATATGAGCCATGTCTGCCAGCAGGTAGGCATTGAGCTCCAAACAGAGCTGAAATACATGCAGTCAGACTAATTCTAAAGGAATTCAAAAAATTATTTCTAATCTTTTTAAAATCTTAATTCATCAGACATCATTCATTTAACTTGCATTTTATTGCCATTTTGCTGTTCTTGCTTTAGGGACTTAATAAATGTGTTTTTTCTTAAGGAATATCTAGATTTTCTTTTTTAGATATAAGACGTACCTTCTTCATGCGAGAATAGTCGATGAGGCGAGAATAGGCGCTGGTCCCTGCTATGATGAGTCGGGGTCTGAAGAGTCGGGCCGTCTTCTCCAGTTGGTCATAATCTATCAGACCTGTTTTAGGCTGAGGTGATACCGTTGGACAGGGATAGATAGAAGAGTTGCACACAAGTCAAGGATGAGTAACTAACTGTTCATTTCAGATTGACTTTTACAATTTTGGTTCAAAATGAAATTTTTATTTGCAAAATGACAACCAATTTACTCACATCCAGCTTGTAAGGCATCGATTCAAAGTAGATGGAGGTGGCTGAAATTCTCTTGCTGTCTGTCATGTAGCCGTGGGTGAGACTGAAATATGGTGGAATAAAAAAATGTGAAGTAAAATATCTGATACGTAGAGAGTGCAGCCCAGTTCCAGCAGGTGAGTGGTTATTCAAGTTCTTGTGTACCATTGTGAACTTATTCTGTTATTTTTTTATAACTCTTTCATATGAACCTTTTATTGATGTAATTCAGTATGGAAAATAATAATTTCTGACTGCAGTAGTCTTGGCTTCAAAAAACCTCTCTCACCCTGTCTCCTTCTTCTGACCTACAGACCCTCTTTTGTTGCTGTAATTTATACACAAAGTCATCCGGTCAAGATAAGAGTTGATATTCTACATATTGTAACGTTATATTGAAGAGAAATGCTGTTTAACGTTGTTACTTTGCACCATTGTGTGTAATGCTGTACTATATGTGTGAAATATCTACATGCAATACATTTCTATGAAACTTGAAACATTTTGTTCTCACCGCACCCTTCCCAACTCCCAGCCAGCCATCATATAAGTTTTATATGGTGTCTGGCATATAAAAGTTGCAGTTCTGCCTTCTATCGCCTGCAGTAGTATTATGGCTCAGAGCTGTATTTGGGCATCAGTTTGAAAAAAAAATTAAAAAAGCATTTTTACATTTCCCGCAATTCAGTTCATTTCAACGAGGGTGGCATGATGTGACAACTCCAGACTGCATGACTAACATTTTGTCATTTACATTAATTCCTCTTGATGTTAAGTCTCATAAAAACATCCAGTTTCATGCAGAAAAATGTCAGAACCACACAGGCAAGATCTCAAAATATTTCAGTACTAGAGCAACAACTAACTGTCAGATAATGTAACATGTCTTTCTAAATGAATAAGATTATCTTAAAAAATAATCCCCTGTGATGGCACATTATTTCTCTGTGCTGAGCAGTTATTGCCTATAGTTTCAGTCAAAACTGAACAAAACAACACAATAAAGTCTGGAAGCAGCAGGTATAATTAAATTTACTAATTTAAATGTTCATGCATCTTATTCTCCTGCCATGTATATTTTGAGGGGTTGACATACAACCTTATTTGATTTTGAGTGTTGTTTTGACATACAGTTTTAACTTGCTGTACTGAATAAAGGACTCAGGAGCTCTATATGTGAGTTTCCCTGGACTGGACATGATCGCTTACTGTCCTCCGTCAGGCAGATCCAGGCCCATGATGCGGTCATGAGGGTGCAGTACAGACGTGTAGGCTGCAAAGTTAGCGGGGGATCCGGAGTACGGCTGGACGTTGACGCCCCACAAATTTGGATCAAGCCCGAAGGCAGTGAGCGCTCGCTTCTGACACAGCAGCTCAATCTGGTCTACGATCTCTGCACCTCCATAGTACCTGAAAAAGATAAAAGGCATTGATCAGGATTTGGCAGTATCATATCACAATATATAGAAATGTGTGAGATTGCATTATGTTGGATTCATCATATTTATTATTCATCATGTATCATCAGATATTAATAAAATATGTATTTGTCATATTTTATTCATCTGTATCATATCAGATTGTATCATGCAATATCATTGTATCTTATAATTGTGTATTATGTTGGACAGTACCATATCATATTATGCTGAATTGCATCTAATCCATTCCTGTTTGGTAAAAGAAATTGCAAACCCTCTCTTCTCAAGACCATTTTTTTATTTAATTTCACAAAATTGTAAGATGAGTCTTCTGAAATTTTTCCAAATTTTATGATGACTTTAACAGTATGTTTTGGAATTGCATTATTCATGTAGTTACCTTTGTCCAGGGTATCCCTCAGAGTATTTGTTGTTCAGACAGGAACCCTGGGCCTCGAGCGCTGCACGGCTGCAGAAGTTCTGACAGGACGACAAGCACAGTGTCAAGATCCAGAGTCACACACCGTACATTTATTTTTATCATATTTATATATTCTGAACACTGTCACCATCCCAATATAATTTACCTGGAGAAGGCTGACTGAACACTGCTGCTCCTTTTAAACAAGGTCCAGCTATACAGTTCAGCCATGGCTTGAACATGATTAATCGAGTATGAAATTTAGTTCAACTATGAGCATTTCTCCTGCAAACACTATTAAATACACGAGAGACACATTCCTGAGTCAAATCAAATCAGGACAATCAAAGCTGTTTAAATCTGTTACATTTGCAACACAAATCTTAAAAAAGGTTCATTCTAGAAGCTACAAAAATGAATTAAGTTAGCTTATCTAAAATATTAAAGTATTAGAGATGGTTATAGTCAAATTAAAGGATGAGTATAGAAGAATCTAACTAACACTGAATCCCTGTGGGGTTCAGCACAGTGTCAAATCTCCCAAAGACATTTGAGAGTCAGAGGAGAGATGGAGCCGCAAAGAAGGAAATGAATGTAAATTAATTTTTCTCCCTGTCTCAGTCTCTTTTTTTCTCCCACTCTCACTTTTGCTCATCTTCCCTCTCCCTGTCTCCCTTTCTCTCTCTCTCTCTGTCCTCCTCAGCCGCCCCCTCTGCCTTGTTATTATACTAAACCTGTCACTGCTCAGGGATCCCTCAATCATTCCAGTGGGATTTAAAACCAGTCCCCCATGTGACATAAATCTCTCTCTATGACATTTCAAAACAGTATCGCAACACACACACAAACACACACACACACACACACACACACACACACACACACACACACACTCATACAGCCTGTCTCAACCTAAAATGTGGAGATCAATGGCAGAAATCAGTGAGGGAACCTAATGGGATCGTTTGACTGCGTTCCTGAAGAAAAAAACACGGGGGCTCTCCATTGGGAGTCAGCCTGCAGCGGCGACTGACAGCACATGCACAAGAAAATGAAAATCTTTCAGATGTCATTGTGGCTGATAGTGATGTGGATTCATAATTGCTGGAGAATAAAACAATGAAAGTCCCCTTCTTTTCCCACAGCTTCCACTTAGATGAAACCAGTGACTTGCGAGGGGGGTGGAATGTGATGGAAACCTCGGTGAACTCTCTGAAGAAAACAGTTCAATTCTAGAAACTACAGCTCTGATGACTTGCTGCTACAAAGCTAAAGGAGGCTGCTCTGCAGTTTAAGTTATTTTCTTTGCTTCCTTTCTCACATGCTGTAATCCACCTCTGTCCACAGGAAAGCACAAAGGATAATTAGCTAAATCTTTTCAAGATTTGAAGAAAACATCCTTCACACTGAGCTCCATGCAGGTACTACAAGACACCATGCAGGTTCATGTTTTACATATTCATTTGCACATAGTGTTACTATTGCACATATGTCAGAGATGATTTCACATCTAAATATGTCAACTAGTTAGGGTTTCAACTAGGGTAGTTGAAATTATACTCTGTCACAACTTCATCTGCTGTAATATTAATGGAACAAGAAGGTAAGACAGACTGAAGATAAGAAATAAAAATTACACACGCTGAATAATGGATCAGGGATTTTGTAAATGCTGTGCAGCAATCTGTCCCAGACTTCCTGCATCAAAACGCAGCTGTTTTCCCTTCACAGACAGACTCTACATGGTGCAAGACACCGAACAAACAGTCAGGCAGTCAGTGTTGATCCTCCTCACCAGACTGGTCATGGGTCATCACAGTTTGCATACAAGCTGCATGTAAATACTGTTTTTATAACAAAGACTAAACATGGATCCAGTGTAAATAATCCAGTGTAACTTCTTAAACTTTTTAATGAGGGATCACCTGACGAAAAGCGATAACCTGTGAAATGCTTTAACAATGACTGTGACTGTGAGGTTCAGGAACAGTTTCTGAGAACGTTACATGGGCTCAAACAGCAAACATCTGGCATAGCATAACATCTGGCAAGTGCGTAAAACACCCAACATCTCCACTTCACCACATCTGTCTCTCTCCTCTGTTCTCTTCAAAGGCCTCACCTCTGACGCGATGAGCTCCAGTCCCCGACACTGCCTGTCCTTCTCCTGCTGCAGGAGGCTCCACATCTCCGGGTCATCCTGGGCCAGACTTTCCTGTCCTGTCCACCCGTAGGAGCTGCTGAGGCCTCGCCTGCACGATCCTGCTGCGAGCTGCCCCTCCCAACCAACACATCCTGAAACCTTGAGGAAGAAGGGCTGCACGGGACAGTGGATGAACACACAAGAATCATTTCAATCAGCAGCTAAATGTCCAGTGTAAATGATATGTAAGTCCTGTTTTTGGGGACACTGGGGGAAATGATGCTGTTTTGCTTACAACTCGCTACTCTGTTTAAAAACTCGGAGTAGTTAATAAAACCTTAATGAGGAGACAAATAAGTCAAAGGACTTGATGCAACTCTTTACTGTCCTATAAACTGTCTGTGCAGAGTAAAAACTGCTTCTGAGGGGTTCTTTCTTGTTGTTGTTGTCCAAGATTGCTCCTTTGGTGTCTTTTGAAAAGCTCGGGAAGAGTGAGCCTGTGTAAAAACACTTTCATCACTCAAAATTATAATACTTTGCACGGGGGGTTTGGAAACAAGGGAGTTAGAATAATGTGTCTTTTGATGTTCTAAACAATCCATTAAATGAAAGGCAGTGAAAAAGCAAATGTGTTATTCAGCGGAGCAGTTATGGAAAACCTTGGACATGAAAAGTGTAATGTGGGCTGGACACACACACAGTGACTTATTTATCAGGGTCTTGTTTGTTGAAGGCAGCTTGTAGCGGCATGATAGTTACATAACTATTTGTTACTTTGGCCTAATAGACAGATTACTGTTCAAGCATAAATATATGTTGAAACAAGTCTCCTTTCATCTTTTGTGTTCATTATGTTTTATAAGCCTTGAGTATATTAAGTATTGCATAAAGCCCACAGTGTTCAGTCAACTATTCCTCCACAACAAACAGAATTCTGGGACAAACAGTAGCACTCTCTTCTCTTTTGACGTCGTGACATAATCTTAGTTATGAGACAAACACATAAAAACTTTTAATTAAAAATGCAACATAAAGTCATACACAACAAACAATATCTACAAACCAGACATTTCTGTCAGACCTGAGGTGACCCGGGTTGACAAACTGACCTAGTTTTGCAGTAAAAAGTGATTTAGTTACAGCTGTTCTTATGAACGGATGGAGAGACATTCTGCAGATGTATGTAGACTTGATTTTTTTTAATCTACAGAATAAATGCATTATAAAACAAATGTACTCACCTGTAATGTTTTCCGTAATGTGAGAGAAAGCATGTCTGTGACAGCTGAGGGCTGGGAAACCAGACAACTTTTCAAGGTGCAAAGGGTGAAAGTAAATCTGCACTGGAGGAAAGCCAAGGACATGCGCACTTTGTGTCACTGATAAATGTGACAAGAACAGTAAGTCATCTGTTTCACTTCCCTCCGTTTCAGTTCTTTGAAGAAGAAACATCTAATCAATCACAGTCACTGTACAATGAAGGAGTTCGTTTCATAGTAAAAAAAAAAAAAAAGCACAGCTGTAAGTCAGTCTGTGTTTCAAAAGCTACAGATGATTCACGGTTCAAGTCCCCACCATGGACCAGTCTACATGGAGGTGGACTGGTAGCTGGAGAGGTGCCAGTTCACCTCCTGAG
>JBAJHX010000041.1:7217830-7238023 GCA_037176925.1 Amniataba percoides
ACTCACCCTCCACCACTCTTCATTGGAGTCATCCAGTACTGTGATCCGATCACCGGGGCTAACACATAACAGGTAAGAAACAGGTATATTCAGTAAACTAAAGGAAATAATAAGTACTTTACGCTGTATGTAGTTCAGGAATAAATAACTGCATGACTGGAATTTCAAACGTACTGGAAATCGAGGTCATCTTTCTCTATGGCCTTGAAGCGGTAGAGAGCCAGGTAATAGTGGGACTGGGAGAATGTACCCTTGGTCTGTTGACATAACAACACAAGTACTACTATAACAACAACACATCAAGAGGGAAGTACTTTTAATTGCTGTTTGAGAGTAAAACTGAGGGGTTTTTTTCATATTTTTCTCACCTTGTCATCTGCTTTGTCTCCTCCTTTCTCTTTCTTATCATCAGGCTTTCCTGAGTGAACATCAGACATCAGAGTCATTTCCTGCTTTTGAAAAAGGATGTAACTTCATGTGGCATGTTTAATGTTTTTTTTTCTGCACTTTTAGGAAAACACATTATCTGAAATGTTATAGTTAAAATATAGTTTATGAATTTTTATGAATTCCACATTGGATATAGAAATATGCTTATGTGATAGTTGTTAACCAGACTCAAAGAACATACAACAAGGATCTTATCATCATAATAATTTCTTTATACCTTCTCCTCCCTCCTCATTCTCTTTGGGCTGTTGGTTCTCCTCTTCTTCTTCCTCCATCATCATCATCATCTAGAGGACAAAAACATTTCCTTATCTTATTTCATATCCAAATTATAGTTACGTTAATATACTTATGTCAGGGTTCATGCTCAAACTCGAATTTCCTCTGTTGTTTTTGATTGAAAATTTTTTTTTACAGCTTTTTACACTTTGATCAAAAGTATATTGCACACTCACATTTTTCTTGTCATTTTCATTCTTTTTGCGCTCCTTATTTGCCATGATGACACCGACCCGCAAAGTGTCAAAGACAGGGTCGTTCCTGTTTGGGTTGTCTGGTTGAGGACAGAATAGTTGGCCAAATAATTCAATAATGGTACAGACCATTATTTTCACCACTTTCTCAAATAGGCTGTAGACTTTCAGGGGCAATAAACTGACAGATAAACTGAAGAAATGTAGATATACAGGAGACATATTCTCATTCAGTGGACTCACTTGGATCCGGTTGGTCACTGCTGTACAGAGGGGAGCTGTAGGCCCTTCTGAAGCCAGGTGGCTGCAGAGAACAAATGGAAGATATGATTTTTCAATATTTCCAACCATTTCAGCGATATCTACCTCACAACGGGTAATGTGGATCTGAATGCATTTTAGTAGTGTACTGTAAATGCAATGTTGTTTTTATAGAGCATGACAGCAGAAGGAACTCACAATTTTGCCAAAGCACCGCTGGAACTCGACGTAGGACTGACATGAATGGTGGATGTTGGTTTTGCAGTTTTTACACCTCAGCGCAAACTTGTTGTTCACTAAAATATTAACAAAGGAATAGAAATGAGGTCAGCCTGAAAACCAAGATGAGACTAATACGTAGGAAATACCTCTACGCAGATAATGAGATGTGATACATAATAATTGTCCTCTACTGTAATGTGG
Organism: Amniataba percoides; assembly: GCA_037176925.1. NCBI lineage: Eukaryota > Metazoa > Chordata > Actinopteri > Centrarchiformes > Terapontidae > Amniataba > Amniataba percoides. The sequence continues at coordinate 7,219,438 of JBAJHX010000041.1, forward strand.
TTTGTTTTGTGTGTTTTTTTTTACATAATTAACAATACATACAGACTATCATGCGAGCGCAGACGTCACAAAACTTGGGTTTCTTGCAGTAATGGTCCTTGAACTTGTGGGGTTTGTCGTTGACTCGGATAACAGGCTCTGGAGTTTCTGGTTCCTTTTCCTCCACCTCCACCTCTTCCTCATATATGAAGTAGACCTAACACACAAAGAGTATATTTCAGTCATTAAAAAAAAAACAGCAACAAAAGAAAAACACAACATATGGGCAATGCACTGATGCTTTAGGGGAAACATTTTCTGTCTGAAGGAAAAAATTTGATCATTTAATGTCATTTAAATTTTTAATGTGAACTATGTTTGTGTGAATGATATGAGGAGCATGTGGATAAACGGCCTAGTAAAACTTTGAAATGTTGGTCTAAATTAATGAATAAAAAGACAGTGATGAAGTGTTTTGAAGTGTGTTTTTATGAAATATCTTTGCTTGCTCCTGTGTGTTGTCCACTTTACATCATTTCATTGTTTCATTGTGGAAAAATTTGATAGTATTCTGTCTCCTACTCCTACGAAGGAGTTACTTTTAAAACACCCACAGTAACCGTTCATCGCAGATTGGCCAGTGGTGTGACTTCATCTTGTGGGGGGATAAAAGACAGAAACACATAAGTCGAGGCTCATATTTTTCCAATTGACGCTGCGCTGCGTTCCTGCCCCAGCTGGTGGCTATTTTAAACTGCCTGGGAATGGCACCGCTAACAGTGGGGGGTTGACATGGTCCTGTCACTCACAGTGTCTCCGTCCTCTCTCACTACGTTGTCAGGAGCTGGAGGGTTGTCATGGATGTCAACAGAGTTTTTGTCATCCTCCCTGACAGGCACACACACACACACACAGAAATGAAAACACAATACCATGAGTAAGTTGAAATCATGCAGCTACATGCTATAATTTTTATGTGCAAACTTTGCATTGCAAAGTGCAGACTTTAAAACTTGTTTCTCATTTATTGAACATGTAATACTTCACTTAATACAAACAATTGCCAAAGTTAAGGTTGCCAGAGTTTTTGAGGATAACCTCATGGGGTGACCTGATGGTACTGACATGCTTTGTGCCGGTATCAAATTTCCATTCCATCTCAAAATAGTTGAGTGTCGATCATTTATCCTGGGAGACTCCTGTGACACACTTCCTCAAATGAACATGCAGCTGCCTTATCATTACTACATTTGAATGTACCATAAAAGACATGGATGAAAGCCACAATGCTTAGGAGATTTTTATGCTTCTCAGTCTGGACTGTGGCAGCATTTAGCTCACTAGAGTTTGAATGGAGGCTTGTGGAAATGGTGAAGAGGTGCAGGCAGGCTAAGTAGGGTGAACAGCACAGTACTGTACTGAGTTGAACTGATTTCAGGAAATGTACTCACTGGTCCATGGTGTTTGCTGGATAACGTCAGTATTGCCCAACCTATAAAGATATACAGTACATATGTTTATTATATGTTTATATTTTTTCAAACACAAATATTGTGAGGACCTTTATAACAAGTAATGCATACCATGATATCAGGAATAAATTACATTGACAACACTAAATAAAAAGTCAATGATTTTGTTTAGTGTTTTTAAAAGAAACATGGTTTAAACATGTTTTTGAAAACTCAAGCACTTTACTCAAAAACTAATCGACAGCTGAGTTTCTTTTTAACTTTAAACATAACAAACATATAGTTGTGCAAATCTTTTATTTAAGTCTGTCTTTTCTCACATGAACTACTACAGAATCACAACTGAAGGAAATCAGATTATGTTTAACATTTATATTTTTCATGCATGTATATGGACCTTCACATAGCATCCAGTTAAAATGTATTCAATTTGCAATTTTACTCCATATTTTAGCATTCTTCATCTGTACAAGCATAACAAACAACCTGTACACAGCAGAATTACATGTGGTACTTGTGATGTAGAAACTAGATTAGCACAAACACTGTTGGTTCAGACACAGCACACACAGAGATATGCGGTATGTATCCTTGTACCTGTATGAACACTTTAAGTTAGCTACACACTGGCATACACACACAAACACACATACTGTGTGAGTGCACTTGACCCAAACTATTCCAGGCTTGTGAAACTCAATCTCATCACAGCTAAATTTGGGAGCCTCTGCCAGTATGGAAAAGAAAAGCAAAATTCTAGAAAGTTTGACTTCAATAAAACCGTGTTTGTGAAATGGCAAAAAACTTTCACAAATTTTTAATGTGAAAGTTATTCATCTGGTGTTTCAAAGCTTCATGTAACGGCCCCACTGAAAATCAGTTGAATGAACTGACTTGCTTTTGTCATGCAAACAAATTTTTACAATGGAATAAGTCAAACTTCAAACTCCTGCTGGGACATACCTCTTGTCAAAATTCACGCAGCTCTGAGAAGAAAAGACTAAATCCAGTGTGTGGGCAAATCTCTCTGTGAATGAGTCCTTCACCTGCTGGCGATGACTGGAGCGCTGTGCTGCCAGCGTATCTGAGTCCAACAAACCAGCCGACCAACCTGCCTCCTCACTTCAGGCCCTTTGAATTCTGTTTGGATACTCACACCGACGGGGCCCTTTCTTTATACCCTCTATTGTCTCTAGGTGATTTCCAAAGCGATTACAGGCTCGGGCATGAGCATCTGTCAGTATTTGTGTACTTATCTTTGATTTTGGCTGTGTAATTGTATGGGTGTTTGTGTGACTGTTAGGCTGAGCACTCATGTGTCAAGATGACTGTTTGCGACAGCTGGGGACTTCGGAAGGAGCACCGATGACGAAGGGAAATCAGATACTTACTCTCTCTCTCTGTCTTCATTACACGGATATACGCACCTCTTTCCCCTTGTCCCACTTATTCACAAATACCAGAAACACATATCCACACAGGAACACACAAGCATTCATACTACTCACAGTATGCATCCCTTTATCCCTCAGATAACAAGAGGAATACAAGTCTGTGTGTCTTATACTTCTCATATAAACTGCTAATATGAAATCTGGTCATTCACATCAGTGCCGTACTAATAATGCAGGTATATGAATTATTGTGGTAATGCTGTGCTGCATTTTTGTTGAATAGTCAAGACATTTGCATGGAGTTTGGATTTGGGGGAGTTTTTTACCATCTGGGCCTTTTATGCACGGTGCTGGGTATAAGTGTTGTTGTCTCTTTTAACTTGTCAGCTTCTCTAAAACTGTTGAAGACAGCTACAGATGACACAGTGCTTTCAGTTATTGCTGTGGGTAGGTGGCAGACAAGCTGATGAGTGATCTTGATGGTAGTTGTCTTGATGGTCTTGAAGTTTTTCTACTGATCAAGTCCATTTTCCTGTCTTTAATGCATTGTGTATTTATTAATTAGTAATTAGTTTAGGAAAGTTTGGTGACAAGTTTTGGTAACTTTTGGAACAAATATGTTCAGGAATTGTCATCATACAAGCCACGTATAAACAGAACTCATAAAGGCTACTTTTAAATCTTCTATAAGATGGCATCTGGAGATTGCATTATAATTCAGGTGTCACTTTTTCAGTTTATGTTGTGCTTGTGGGAATGAGAATGGGCCGGTGGCTTACTCTGTTTGTTTCCCAGGTGCAGAGCTGGGGCTGTTTGGAGGGCTGACATTTGTCAGCACACACACAGTATGGACAGCCAGGAGGACGTATTTGCTGAATTTGACAAAAGGTATTGGAATAGAATTGTAGATGACACTGTTAATGGTGCATACAACATCACCATATGGTGATGTTGTATGCACCATTAACCATTAATTATATCCATATAATTTATTAAAATTACTGCACACTACTTGCCATAATGGTGAACCTGGAGCCTTTGAGCTCCTGAGGGTCTGTGACCTCTGAAGAGTTACCTGCTTTACTAGGTTGTCTAATCCAGTCTTTACCAAAATAAAGTATGCTGTCTAAAATATGTTAATTTGAGACAACACACACAATTAAGAGAATTACTGCACTGCCTTAGCAGACATCTTCATACATACATTTATCTATAAACAACTTACTTACCTACCCGCCTATGTATTTATCATATATATTCAAGATGTTAGTATTATATATATACATATATATATAATGAACGTAAGTAATAAATAATAAAATATAGACCTAAAATATAAATTATTTAACTATGTAAAATATGTAACTAAAGATAATAGGTACAAGGTGCAAATAGTGCAATTATCTGGTGTTTAACAGTCATACATGTGTGTGTACACATACACCCACACACACATAAAGTGTGTAAATCTTACAATAAATTTCTATATTTTGATAGTAAAGGATGTGTCATCTAGGTTCAAAGTGAGTGTGGCCAGGTTCTCGTGAATCCATCACTGTGAGGTGCAGACATGTGTCCTCTTATCATTCAGTCATTATCATGTCCTCTATCAAGGAGCTGCACTGTTGTCTGTCTGGAAACACTACAAAGGTCCCGTTGCATGTCGGGTACAATAGTCCCTGGGCACCGACTGCGCATGCCCAACAGAAAACTCCATTATTTTTTTTGCTCGGAATCTGTAAGAAAAAAAAACAGTGGGAAACTGTGAATTTGGGAATACACGGGTCGTAATGGTTGTCGCAATACATCTGAATGGTAGACGGTTTATGAGAACAGAGACCGAAGCCACGGCTGGATAAGTGTGCAGCGGGACATCCTTCAGTGTTGTTGGGACTCTCCAGGATCAAGTAAATTCACTCACTTAGCTCTGATAGCCTAGCTGCTAGCGTTAGCCCCGAGATCCCAGGCGCAGCAAAATGAAGCGTTATTGCTCTTTGTTTTTAAGACGGACTGGCAGACGCAGCACAAACGCCGAGAGCGGGCTGACTGCGCGGATACGTGATTTGATAGACGGGATTATTTATTTGGCGGCTATTTATTAAAGTATTCAGCCGTTTCCAAAACACTCTCTGGCTAGTCGGCTAAGCTAGCCAGCTAACTCTTGATTCTCCCGCGAGCCAGAAAAGCGAAGACTCCCAAACTTGGCCAACACGGAGAGCCTGATGCAGAGAGAGCCTGAGAGGTCCTGCTAACATCAGCGTTAGCTCACGGCTGTCACTGAGAAAGTGCACTTTACAGCTCAAATTCATAGAGGTTTTTTTTCTTCAAAGCAGCATTGTGCCCGGCTCGTTTCTCGTTCACACGCAAGAGTTTTGCTTCGGAGTGTTTTGTGCGCCTGACAGCTGTCACGACAACAGTACAAAGTAGGTAGCTTGCTATCTTAGCTGCTAGCCTAGCTGTTAGCCTGCCGTGCAGCAGCCGTGCAGTTGGTCAGATATTGTTTCGTGGCTGCAGAGGGGACGACTTTGGCTCTGCTGCGACTTTCATCAGGATTTGACTTCGAGCTCCTGTAATTTCGTTAGCTTGTGTGCTGGTTGTGTGAAAGGCAGCTGCGTGTGTTGTAGCTCAACATCCAGCAAACCACGGGCCTATCTAAACACACCCTCCCACTTCAAAGTAGCCGCAGCTTGTTGAGAAGTTGTATGCGTTTGCAGAGAGTAATGCGCCTGATGTAAGCAGGTTTGAAGTGCGGCTGGATCTCATCGTTTGATGGAAATTGTATATTACATCAGTTATTTGCCGCGGCTCTCCCTGTCAGATTACATAATCCACCTCCACCTTCCTTTGCAGCGTCTTCACCCGAGACCCCTCTCTGATGTGAACAGAGCAAACAAATCTGCAGGAGTCATTCTCTGAGTTGAAGATCTGTCTCACAGCCGAACAAAGTCCAGGTGTCTCAGCATCGCGTCAGGTTTTACTGGCAGTTTGTGTGCTTCTCACCCACCAGCATGTACATTGGACAGTGGATACCTTAGCCAAAACAGATCTTGGCTTCCCAAAGATGACAAGGTAGGAAAGATGTGGTTTAGTTTTTTATTATTTAACAGTAAATCTAAACATGTTTCTTTTGCAGTTGCCACACCCAGTGGAAATAAGTTTATGTCATATTTTGGGTTTTTAATGTTCACAACAACAGTCTGTCGAGACTCGACAGGTATAAAGAAAGTAAAGGCCGGGCATTTTGCCAGACCTTTTTGGAGATGTAGAGGGTAGCTGGAAAGTGACGTGTCTGTAACCTCAATGAAGTCGTGCAATACATTTAATTAGCAGCGCTCAATGTGTGTGTTTGTCTCGATTCTGTTTAACGAAGACTGATTACAGCATTGTTTCAAAGGTTACTTTCAGTAATATTTTATGTCTGACGTCAACATTTGGTGTTGTGTAATCAGATGAACGTGGCCCACACATTTGGCATGCAGGTTTCTTTAATTAGAACATTTATATCCTAAAGACTTCACCGCAGAGACGTTCGTTCATCCATTTAACGCATGCACGTGTTTATTTATTTAGTGAGTCACTGAGGCACAACAAACTAGACTGATACATGTAACAAACAAAAGGTTCAGCTGAGAGCAGGATGCAAACTCAAGTTTTTTTTTTGTTCACTGGTTAAATGGCTAGTGTATGAGCCACTCGATAAATTACAGTTGTTTTTTCAACTGGTGAGTGAAGCAAATCTACCACTTGCATATTTGACCAGCATTTGGCTGATGACTGGTGCTAATTTCATGCCCAGTTTGGGAGCCTGTGATGATTTTGGGCCATGAAAACAAACTTAACTTGACACTCGGGTCATTCAAAAATCATATTCAAATGTGAGACTGACTATACATTTAAAGATTTCAACAGCAAAATTCAGTATTGAATGGTATTGTTGCTGCAAGACACCTACAACCTGTAACTTAAAAAAGGAAAACATTTAGGACAGTTATACTTTTGAAATACAGAACAAGAATTTTCTAGCAAAATGAAATGCATTCTAGTTTAAAGCAAAACCATGTGTCTTTAAACCTCATTTAATGGGATGAAAGAAAAGATGTTACAACAATTGTCTGCTCTTCCAAGGTGCTGGCAGGCCGCAGCTACAAAATGATGGGAGGCAGTGAGACTGTCAGTGGGGACAAGGATGGGGTCCACACCACTGCAATACACGTCCCCATTGGCTGGCAGAGGAGAGTGGAGGGCGGGCAGGTGATCTATGTCAGGTAGGTTGGTTTGGTTGAACAGAAAGCATATGCAGACTTACATTTCTTGATATATAAAAGAATATGTTTACATTTAGATAATCTATTACAAATAAATGCAGCACTGTAGGTGGCTATTTGTTCTTCTCAAATGTAAATTATATTTTGAACATGGAAATCTTGATATGTTCAGATTTGCAACTCAAAACCTTATTGTGCTTTAACATACCTTTGTTCATATTGTATGGTTTGCTTGAGGTCACTGTTACATTTTGTTGTTGACTTCTTTCTGCAGTCCCAGTGGCACTACCCTTTCCTCTCTGGAGGAGGTCAAGACCTATCTGTTGACTGATAGCACCTGCAAATGTGGTCTTGAGTGTCCACTCATCATCCACAAGGTAAAGCTCATCTATAAGTTTGAACTTTATGTATGTTATTGCATGATGCTTGTGTGTTCTCATGCATGTGTGGTGATGGTGGAGAGTACAGAAAAATACATATAGTATACCCTGTATACTATACCATACTATTTTGAGATTTCAGATTTACTATTACTTATATTTTGACTGCACTGTGATAAACTTTAAATCTCTGCAGAATATACATGAGTGTAATATACCCCACTGGTACCCTTAACTAACTAAATCTGATAAAAAAATATTATGCAAAGAATTCTCTTAGGATTCTGTCTGACACTCTTATCGGCTGCCCGTCAGGTTTTCAACTTCGCTGTGGGAGTGAAGGTGGAGCAGCACGGCCAGCCTTTGGGCAAAGCAGAACAGGACATGACCAAACTGTGTAACCACCGCAGGAAAGTGGTAGCTATGGCTGCTCTGTGTCGGAGTATGCAGGCCTCACAGCTGCCCTTTGCAAACCTTCATCTTCCAGGTAAAGTTAAATGATTGAACATTGATAGTCCTGCACCCGTGTACTATGAAACATTGTCTAAAAAACATAAAGAAATCTACTGAAGCAGCTTTTCTAACATGAAGGAAATTTTAGGCACTGACTGAGCATTTACAAAGCTACTATCAACATAAGAATATGCAAAGATATATTCATCGAAATTTATAGCTAATAAAGTGCAAAGTTTACTCTTCCTCTCTTAATGTGTGTTAGAATTTCCATGGATTAGAACGTAACACTTAAAATGGCCCCACGATTTCACATCAGTAACCTCAAGCTTAAAAATGAAATTGCTCCTCTTGAGTACTCAGAATATTCATTCTTAGAAGTTAGTTTACAGACTGTGTACAAGTCCTTTTTAATACTACTTTTGTATTGAAGTAAACACAATTTGGTAAGTGCTTTTGTTTGTGTGTCTTTCAGAGACGAGCAGCGGAGTAGACAGCCGTGAGCCAAAGCGAGTACTCACTGAGCGGGAAGAAGAGGACCATGTCATTTACCATCCCAAACTCCATCCAGTCCCATCACGACCCCACAGCAACCTCCACCCAAACCCCTCTGCAAGCCCTAAATCTACCCACCAGTTTGTTTACCCATACAACGGTTCCTCCCCTGTCCTTCACACAGGCACAAACTCTCACCATCCCCTAGAAGCTTTGAGAAGGCTTCACCATCCTCCTCCTATCCCTGCTTCGTCCTGCTCTTCCTCCAGCTCCTCATTCCCAGCTTACAGCACTGTTCAGAGGTCGCCGCGCACCCCAACACCTCAGAGCGCCGGTCAAGGTCAAAGAACACCCAAGACCCCAGAGACTCCTGGTTCTCCTCGGCTTGGGCCCCTCTCTTCACCTCCCCCCTCTTCCCCTGTAACCATGGGTGGAGGAGGAAAAGGAGCACAGACTCACTCTCATCATCCTCATGGTGTTATTGTGGCGGGCTCCCCCCTCCCTCCGTCTCCTTCACTCTCTCCCTCTCTCCATAACATGAACTGTGTGTCTCCTCACCAGCGGTCCCGCCACCCTTCAGCCTCTCCTTCCCATCTCTCTGAGCAGGGAGGCGGCTCAACACCAGCAGCAGGAGGAGGTCTGATGGGAAGTAACTTGCCTCAGAGGAGGAAATCCTCCTCTTCCTCTCCACACTCCCCCCTCTCCAGTGGCTCCCCAAACCCCAGCCCCCACTTCCCCAAGTTCAAGCTGGAAGACATCTTGGAGCAGATTAAGAACTCAGGCAACAGCAGCACTAATAATCACCACCTCCTTATCCCTGCTAACCCTTCTTTACTGACCAACCAAAGCAGTAGCAACCCTCATGTTCTCTCCTCGAAGCCCTCAAAGAGTACCATGAGTCCCACTCCCAGCACAGCACACCAAGGCACACCAAGTTTTGGGCTGAGCTCCGCAGGGCTTTCTAGTTTACCTCTGGGGCCATATCTGAACCACCACCACCACAGCCATCAGGGAAAGGTGCCACACCCAGCTTCTTTCCCTGCGAGTAGCCTGCTCTCTGCAGCTGCCAAGGCTCAGCTGGCTAACCAGATAACCCAGGGCCAGAGTTCGAATGCGGCCAATAACCCAGTGAGTTTGCCTTCTTCCCTGGATGTCTTGAAAGAGGCACAGCAGCATCAGTCATCAAAGGTAACAAACAGCACTTTACATAACAGCCACCCTCCCTCCTCCATCGCTTCTACTAGGCCTCCCCATCCCTCCCTTACCGCAGCTTCCTCCGTCCTCTTTCCTCCACCCCACTCTCTGGCCCAGACCCTGGCTTCGTCCTTGCCCCACCTGCCTCCCACAACGGAGCGCAACACATCGCACAGGAAGAGGCAACGGCGATCTCCCACAGTGCTGAGCATGCTAAGAGACACTCAGCAGTTGGCTAATGGGCCACGGAAGACCCCACCGGGAGATGCTGTTTCTGCAACAGTTATCAACCTATCCTCTTCCTCTTCCTTTCCCTCTTCCCTGCACTCTTCCTCTACCTCAGCTGTGCAGAACCAGAATGCTGTCACATTAGAAAACCATCACCTCATCCACGGGCAGACTCCAAGGCTCCCTGTTCCCAGACAGATGGCACACGTCTCCAGGCCTCCCAGACAAAACGAGGCTCTGGATTTCACTACAGGCCAGGCACCTACACCCCTCGGTTTGGATCCCCCAACCCAGCCTCTGTCTGCGCTGTTACACTTGCTCAGTGTGCAGAATGCACAGGCCACAGCCTCAGCATCTAACTCTGCTTCAGCTCAGCTAGGATCCATGTCTTTTGAAGGAGGTGGACACACTAATAAACAGAGCCCCAGACTTTCACCTTCTTCTCCCACCCCCCATTCTAACGTCAGGCACCCACAAGCGCAGTCACCGTGCCGAATCAGTAACACTAATCCTCTACCCTCTGTGCCGCAGCCGCTTTCTCCTCCTCCCACTTCCTCTCAGTTCAGATCAGTACAGTCTCCGTCGCATCCTCGGTCTACTAAATCAAGTCCTACACAGAGACATTCTCCGTCTACAGTGGCGCCCAACTCAAATTTAGCTTTACTGAACAGCCCATCTCAGCATACGTCCCCGGCTGCCTCTGACAAGCATCAAGCCGCTGAGAATCACATTCCTACAATAGATTCTGTTTCCCAGGTACCACTGCAGGAAGCCTCACCACAGGACACTATGGCAACAGAGATGGGTAGTAACAGCATGTCTACATCAGCGGACCTGAGTCATTCTCAAGGCAGTGTTTCTATGGCGATACCCAGCTCCCCAAAACCTCTTGATCTTAGCAACCATGTCCTGGCCCTTCTCGCAGCATCTTCCACTGTTCCCCAGGGAGAGGGCAGCTCCTCTGACCGCACCACTGACGTTGTGATGTCTTCTTCTCAAGGAAATCCCACTGCAGGTGAGGATAATTTTCAGTCTTCAAGATATAACTTTAACTTTGGAAGATATATAGAAGTAATATCGTAATGTACTTTGAACCTAAACCTAAACCTAAACTACCTTTGACCACACCCATATAGATATTGGAATTTTCTTACAAATTATACTCATTGAAGTCTGGTGAATGTGAACTATTTATTTGGTCATCAGGCTTAAAGATGGTACAGGGCAAAAGGCATGAAAAGTTGGTCTTGTCCCTGCTCTGTTGCACTCAATCAGTCTGAGTGCAAATGTTCATTGATGTGAAATTGCTAGCTTATAAACTAAGTGCTGCTTTGTAGCCAACCATTGGTGTCAGTGCTTTACCAGAAACAACCACTACAGTTAAAAAGACTGTATGCTACCCACCTCAAGCATGCCTTTTGCATATGTTTTTTTACTGACTGATAAGTCAGCCTGAACAGATGTGAATGATTTATGTTGCTCCCACAGGTTCAGAGGAGCCTAGATGTATGGACACGAAGGTCTCCATAGTGACCAAACCTCCAGCAGCCACCAGCCCTGGGCCTACTGTTTCCTCTCGTCTTGTGGATAATCACAGTCCTCACACACCTTCAGCAGTGGGCGACTCGAGCGCTCCCTTACCTTTAGCTGAGGCCTTCCCTTTCATGAACCAAGAACAGCTGCTTCAGCTGCTGTCATCCACAGGAGGTCTACCATCTCTCCTGGATCCTGCAGTCCTGGCTTCATTGCCTTTAGGGGGACTGTGGTTGGGAGGACAACACGCACAGACACCTCCTGCCAGTGCGACACCACAACCACCACAGAATCTCACAGAGCAGCAATCAGAGCAGCAGCAGCAGTTACTGATACAACAAGACACTCAGCAGCAAAACCAGGATCAACAACAGAAGCAACAACAGATGAACAACAGTGCTCTTTTTCCATTGTTGCCCTTGTTGAGTGGTACCCAAGGGGAGCTACCTCTGAACCTTTTGGGCCTGCTGAACCCGCTCCCAACCCCTTCCCCAGGACAGGAAGCTGATTTAGGGCTTATAGAAAAACCTAGTCTTCAGGCTCTGCTTATGGCATCCTTGTTGCTAGGGCAACAGCAGGCACCTTTGTTACCTCTATCTGGGCTCGGTCAGTTGAGCCAGGTCAGCTTGGAGGTTCCTCTCCAGCAGCCACAGCAGATTCCCACTACATTGGAGGGCCTCACTTTGGATAAGACCTCTGGCCTCTTGGATCCTTCAACCCTACCAGGACCAGGGCTCTTAGAGGTCGCCCAGGGCCTTCTCCCCATTCCTCCAGGAGCCGAGGGCTCGATTCAGGCCCTGCAGTCTTTGCTCCTTCCTGCCACTCTTCCTCCCCACCCCGCAGCCTTCCTGCCCCTCAGCCCTGCCTTGCTCACTGCTGCCCTGAACTCTGCCGAGCTCAACCCGCCTCCCCACACCCAGTTAGCTCCTGCACAACAAACCCAACACACCCAACCTCAGGTAGGCCCCCCTGCCTCCTATAGCTGTTTCCTCTTGAGCTCCACCTAGTCTCCTTAGGAAAAAAAGAGCTAATTTCCTTAACTGCTCCATTGTTTTCCCCTGCATCAGTTTTATGTTTGTTTGTTTTTTTTAAACCCAATCAGCAATATTCTGTAATATATTATATATAGTATACATATAATATATATAATATATAATATATATATGAACTCTTTTCAAATTAATCCCTTCTCAAACAACATAGTTTGTTTGGGTTGGCCACAGTGTATCTTCATTTTCTGCAGGTGTGAATCCATGTTTTTGGAACATTTTTAATTTTACTATTTGGTCTTTGTTTATCACCTGTTTTGTTTTTTTCTCTTATTTACTATTTTGATTCACCACTCTAGTTTGTTTGCCTGAAAATGACCATCTCCTCTCTTCCGCTGTATTGTATTCTCAAGGTACCGACTGATGCTGGTGTTGACACCCTCATCCCCCTATCTCTCCAAGGCAAGGACAACCCCATCCTCCAACAGTTACTGCCCACTTTGCTTAACTCTGCTGTACTGGGTGAGTTGGAGGCCACTCTCTGTAACACTTCTCTCTTGAAAGTAAAGTTAGTATGTTGGTCATAAACAAAATGATACCAGCAAAAATCAGCAATGGCTCTCGGTATTAAACCGCTGCAGAGATTTCGGTGCATTAAGCCTTTATATCAGTGCATCTTTGAAATGTGTCTTTGTAGGAGATCTTTCTGGCATCACAGGACTTCATAGCATGCTGGGGCTTGGAGCAGGTTCCATCCTTCTACCCCCGGTGCAGACCTCTGCATTGGGCATGCCTTTGCTGCAGGGTCCTGATGGAGCTATCAGCTTGCTCAACAATATACAGGTTGGTAACTGGCACTCAAACTCAGGGATGAACTGATCAAAGCTTACTGTGACCTGACAAAACACTTTTTTTTTTTACCCAAAAGTTTAACTTCTCTGGGACATTATAATGCCCTGCAATGTTGCTGTGATTTGGACAAAGTGCTTGCATGAGTCCACCCTCTTCATTTCCTCTGCACTTCTCTGAAAAAATTGTCTCTAGATGAAGACATGTTTCTCACTGGAAATTATTCACTGAAATCATATATGTCAATATACCAAGAAAGTAAAGATATGAATGTTTTGAATAAATGAATTTCCACGTCTTCACTGCACAATATGTTATTATTAATATATTTTTCTGGAGAGACAGGTATGTAGAGGTGTACAACCGTGAGGCAGTGATTCTCGTTTATCTCTTATGATTCTCTGTGGCTTGTTACAGGATTTGTATCTATGTTGGGAATCTGGCTAATTTGCTTTTGGATTCTTTTGAATAACTTAAAAAGCACTTTTTTCTACAGCATTTCTTTTTGGGATCTTTGTTATTGACAGCCTGAACGTATTTTATTATTTCCTCCAGCTAAACCTTTCACCGCCCTCGGAAGGAGAGAAGCCAGTCTCATTGCAGGAAACACAAAGTCCTGCCCTGCAGGAAGACATTCCGACCAGTCAGATTGCTCCTGAAGTGGCTCCCAGTCCTGTTCCACCTCCAGCTCCAGCCCTGGCTCAAGAACCAACCCCACCCCCACAGCGAGTATCTGAGGGCCGGTCTGTTATAGATCCTTACACATCTTTCATGGACACAATTTATACTTCCTTCCTTCAAGTCAGTGCTAAAGAGCAGGAAGACAGGGCCCACTTGGGACCATCTGACCCCACTTCACCCTTCTGTGCCTTACCACCGGTTTCTTTCCCTGTGGAGCACCATGCCCCGTCCACCCCTGTCCCAACTCTGCCCCAGGCAAGTGCTCCTGTCTCCCTCAGCCCTCGTCGGGCCTGTTCCCTCCGCAACCCAGACTTATCCAGACTCAGCCTGGAAGCAGCAGCCCATTCCCCGGCCCAGGGGACGCCCAAACCCACTGAGGACGGGTCTACATCACCCTTACAAAGGAAACCGGTCATGGTAGAGGGACATACCCACCCAGAACCTCCTCTGCCACCCATATACTTGGAGGAAGCTAAGACGGACTGCACTGGGCCCGCTGCAGCAGTGTGCCCCTATGTGGAGGCAGGGGTGGACATGCAGGGGCATCTTCCCCATGCGGGGTACCTCAGTCCCAGGGCTGGATGCAGTGGGAGGCCCAGTGAGGAGACGGCTGGGACATTGCTGCATACTGAACAGGGAAGGGTAAGTGCCTGGGTTTCAAAACATACTGGGGTTTGTGTAGATTTTGTAATACAAAGTGAATCTGCCTAATCATTAATGATCTCTGATTCTGCCCTCCAAGGATCAAGCAGGTGCAGCAGGTGGAGGCAGAAGAGGAAGGAAAAGGAAACAAACGTAAGTTTTGTTATTCTTAACAGTTGATTTGTCAGAAATGCTCTGCACAGATAAAAGACATTTCCAGTAAAAATGAATGAGGCTTTAGTTACTTTTACTGCTTCCATACTGTAATGGATCAGTATATTGGACATGCTTGTTTTAATGTAAACAGCTGTCTTATCAGGTTCATTTGGCTGTATCACATTGCCTAAATACTAATGTTTCTTATCTTGTTGATCAGGCTACAGAATGTGTTAGAAGACTTCAGAGACATGGATACTACAGCACTAGAGGAAACCAAGGCTACGGTAAGACCCCACTCCCCTGTCAGTGGCTCACAGATTTACTGGTTTAATTATCAGTTGTATATTCACTAGTATTGAATTTTTATTGCCTATTTCCAAGCCACTTGCTTTAAAGGATGGTCTGTTTTCCCCCAGTTGTTGATGAATAAGCTGCCGTTACTTTCCATCAGCTTCAGCTTCTTTTTAGACTTGCTCGTAGCTGATCCACTGACATTTCACGCAGCCCCACTGCAAGGTTCACATTTCTGGTTTTGAGAGAAGTCTTTTTGACAATTATTGTACAGTTTATCATGAAATTTAGTTGAGACATTCATCTTCTCTTTCAGGATTAAATGTTATCACTTTGATGGTCCTTAAATTCATCACCTACCACCCCCATAAAGTTACCTCTTTTTTTGTTTTTTCCTGACTCAGTAACGGCAACACTAAAGACACTTCCATCAGCTTGAGCCTTGTCTTTAGTATTGGCAAATGTTAGCAAGCTAATATGCCAATACAAGCAAATGTTAGCATGCTGACATTACCATTTAACTCAGTATAGACTGACTGTTAGCATGGTTGTGAGCCTGTGCAGGGTGGAAACCAAATGCTGGATGTAAAGCGTTTGCTGAAGAGTTTCTTTTCTGTGCTGGGAATGATTGTGCAGTTCTGACTGCAGTAGTAAAATCATTCCACCACTTAGGCGGTGGACAGAGATAAGGCTGATGTGACTCTTTCTTGTCCCAGACAGCACTGCTGAAGCCTGAGAGGTCAGTCCGCGGCAGGAGGCGACGAGGCGCCAGGTCTCAGAGGCAGTGATTGGTGGAGGGAGCTGTAAGTCAGAGCTGTTCACCAATCAAAGGCGGCCAGACGCCTCTTTCCCCCTCCGATCACTCCACCATCATCACCACTTTTTAGACCTTTCTTTTTTTTCTTTTTTCTTTTTTTTTAACTCAACTGCACTAATATTATGCCGTTGTCATGTCAACCATTGTTATGGCAACCACTATGAAAAAAACACATGGAAGAGAGATCTAGTTTGAAAAGTTAAATTATAAAAAGTGGAGGAAAAAAGAGAAATTTTGTTGATACTTTTCACGTAGGTCTTCTCTTAGGTCTAGTTCACAAAAATAATGGTTGCTTGACATTGTGATCCAGAACTGTTAATTATGGTTGATGTTAGAATTATATCAATGAGAAAACACACAAAAAAAGAGTACTGTTTTCTTCTCATCAGTGTGTAACTGTGAGTCAGGATAAAGCCCATCTACTTGAATGATGCTCTCTGTCAAGTGTGTCTGAATGTGTGTGTCTTTTTATGTGTCTAAGTGTATGTTGGACAACAGTGCTATTGCTGAGCCCCTCACTGTCCGACTGTTAGTTGAATTTGTTTTCATTTTTGTAAACAAGACCCCGTCTGTTTGTAAGGTAAATGGCTCTTCGCAGAGACACACATCGTTTGTATTTCAAGGAACAGAAGGTTTTCAGAAGGTGCTGAAAGAGGATATAAGAAAAATAGGCTTGATATTTTGTTTTTTTTCTCACAGTATAAAATAACCTATGTGAAACAGGCCATGGACATAATGTGTGTCATTGTTTGAGGTTTTTTCACGCTATAAGAAAATATGTTTTTATCATATTATTCACATGTCCTGTGTTCCCTCATGGTTTGTACATCACTGATAATTGTATGAACTGAGAAAACATTCATTTCAAAACTTCAAAAGTTTTTTGTTTTTTTTAATCATGTCATAACATGTCAGGATGCCCTGACAGATCAGATCAGGAAAATTAAGTCAATCTGACAGCAGCCAGGTTTTGAAGTTTGCAGAGATTCAAAAGAAATCATAAACAGTTCAGAAAACTCTGAGCATCACATTTTGGCAACCCACATACATTTCACATGCTGTGTCATGTGTTGCTGTGAAGAATTACATGTAGCTGTGGTGTGATGGAGACTGTTTAATATCTGTTGACCTAAGACCCCAACCTTCACCCCAGCCACAAGAAAGTTGTCTGGAAAAAGTATTATGTTTTGAAATGATTGCAGGAATCCAGAAGTACTTTGTAGTATGTCTTTTGATTGGTTGAACTAATGGCTGGAAAACTTAAACACAAAGAGCAATGATGTCTTATGAATCCGTGTGTTACTGTGGATTTGGAGTAATATCCTCCCTCTGTCTCCTCATATCACTGTTTGAGATCTCCTCCACACACTGCCCCGCCCCAAGAGTACTGGCATCTCTAGCTGTATTTAAAAAAAAAAAAAAAAAAAAGAATAAAGAAAAGTGAAAAAGAAAGCAGATTATGCAATTTCTACACTTGGAGATTTGTACATATGTACAGTTAATGTGTTTTATTTTGATTTTATATTGTTAGAGAAAGAGACAAGAAAGAAAACAATGAATTGTGAATTTTCTGGGAATTGTAATTAAGTATTTTTCTCATTCTACCCCTTGCTTTCAATACTTATGTTTAAAAAGACGATTAAATTGTGGACTGTAGCTTTCTTTTTTATATGGGAGTCTTTTTTTATTTAATATTAAACTATTTACAGAAAATGTATACCTTGTGTTGATTTCTGTTCTGAAAAGGGTGTGAAAAACTTGGTGATGCAGTTCATAGGTATCAGAATTAGTTTTTAACTCGTACGTTGTAACATCAGGATTATAATGAACATTGGCATACGATCTTAGACAGTCTAAGAAGATATATCAAGAACTCTGTGTGACAGATTGAAAAATAAGTCTCATACATGCACCCAAACTAAATTCAGTAGTAAATACACATTTTAAGTCCTAAAGACCACTTGATAGAAACAATACTGTAGCAGGTGTCACACAGGTATCCTACAAACAATAAAATCCAGGAGCGACCATTTGTTTTCTGCAGTAATAATCACGTTTTATTATTATTGCAGAATTATTGATCTTCATATATAATATATAAATATTATTTTACATATCTTAAAAAATATCAGATATTATTTTACATATCTTAAAAAAAAAGTTAATACACAGACACACACTTCTTTTTTTTCATTTAAGTGAAATATCTATATTAAAATAGGCAAAACATTTTTCCAATTTTGACATTGTGCTGCATCATCCCAGTGTGATCAGCTGCTGTGCTGCTCCATCAAGGTGAGGCCTGCACTCATCTTTGAATCAATACCGCCTCCCTGCCTTCCCATAATGCTTCCTCATGCCTTCCAGGAAACAGCCAGGCTGCGCAGAGAGGCCAAACTATGGCCGCCGTGACAAGTCGCTGCATCAGCGGGCCTGGCAGCTGCCTGGCAGACAGTCATGATGTTATCCTCCGCTGCTCGGCGCGGAAGTGACGCAGACGTGGTTTCCGCCTGCCTGTCTGGATGCTGAGCCTCCGGGTACCACTTTAACGGAGGCGGATGCGGACCACGCCCTTCCTCTGCTCGCCGACAGGGGGCGCTGTGGGGACCGAAGCTGGCCCGTCACCATCATCCTCCTCCTCCTCCTCCTCGTCGTCCTCAGCAGCAGCATCTTTACCTCACTGCCCTTCCAGCAGCATCTCACCTTCAACCGGCCGGACGCACATCCAGCACCGCACCCGAGAGAGAGATAACACGAGAGAGAGA